>JACDOX010000065.1:0-149494 GCA_014549065.1 Cardinalis cardinalis | reverse complement strand
AAAATCTTAACAATATACTTAAATAGCCACATTCTGTAAAACTAAATCTTACTTGATATAGTAAGAAAGCTTCTGTAGTATATGACCTCATTGCTTTGAAATGTGTAGTAAACATTTAGTAATTTTTTCTTTAGAAGTATAATATTAATTCAAAAAATGAAATGTATGGAATTATTAATCTTTTGGATTTGGAGGAGTAGGTACTGTCAGTGTTTTCAACTATGTTCTGGTGTGGGTGGTAGAGAAAAGAGCATTAAAGGGAAAGAATAAATAATCCATAAATAACCTAACAGTTTTATTTCATTGGGCACAGCCCTGGTCTTCAGCATAAACTACTCCCTTAAATTGATGGAGGTGTTCAGGGTCTGCTTATATCACCTTCTGATTTATTTACTACAGAGGAGTGATATTTTTGGAAACATCAACTTGGCGTGTACACCGAAGTAAGCAGAGAGCTAACAAAAACATCAGTTATCCTGGCATCAATAAAAAAAAAAAAAAGAAGGAATCTGAGTCTTGTTTTGTTTGAATTGTAGGTGTATTTCAGCTTGATTACAGGTCAGTTTTATATTTCCTGTAACAAGAGCCCAATCATTCCAGTCTGAAGCTTTCAATCCTTACTATCACACAGTGACGTTAAAAGTGCCCATGACATTCCTTCTGCTACCAGCTAAAGCCATATAGAAAACACCAGCCTGAATATAATAGAAAAGCAGTAATAAATGTTATTCTTCTTGAAAGATATATTCTTATAAGTGAAAAATCACTTAGGTTTTTTCCCATCACGAGAGGATTTTGCAGAATCCTAGCCAAAACTGACTTATTTTCAAAGAGAAAGAAATCCTTTTGAGAACACCTGCAATGTTGAGAAACTGTCTCAAGTGGGGTGTCCTTTACAACATGCCTCAGAATCTCTCTGTGTCTGCAACCCAATCCCTGATCCTTGCTACTTGCCCTCGTGGCATATTTTACTGTTGTTCATGTGTCCCTGACATTATTCTTGTAATTGTGCTGACATTTTCTCTTTTAAAGCCAGGTTTTAATTTTCAGGTAAACACTCAGCAAAAATTATGGTAATTGCTCAATATAATACTCTACAAAAATCAATCTATGTTGACCCTATGTGGCCTAATTTCCAAAGGCATTGTCAGTCACATATGTGGTCTGCTCAAGTGTAGTCATAAATATATGTTATTGTTTAAAGCTTAATATAGTAACATGCCTCAGTAACTCACAGTTCCACAAGTGCTAAGACATTTCTGACTCCAGCATTACTATCTCCTTATTTTGTAAAGGAGGAGACACAGACATGCAGTGATTAAGGGATTAGGCCAAGGTCATACACGAAGTGCGTGCCAGCTAGTGTTAGCATTTGGGTCATTTTCTAACTGAATGAAAAATATGTACCTTGCACAAGCATGGGGAATGGAAGTTGTTTTTGCAAGTTTCACACAATGCTCAGCGTGTGAAAGCGATTTCCTCAAGCACCTATGACAGTCAAGCTCCATCCTTGTCACTTCAATATATTCCATCACTTGCCTTCCCCATCTGGCTGTTCTAATCCACATAAAGTTCTCCTACCTCAGAAGGCCTAGGCCTGGCACTAACGGAATGATGGACATGGGCTGGAAACTTGGGAGTCTGAACAAACCTTTGCTGAGTGAAAACTCAAATGAATGTGAGTAATTTCACACAAATGCGATTCTGATGTCTTTCTTATGCGCTAAGTGCACTCTTACTTGGTAGTGAGTTCCTTCTCAGTAAGTATTAAAGAACAGCCACTTTTGAAGAGGCAGTTCTAGTCTGGATCAGTGCTGCACACAGAGGGAGTCTGAAACAGTAACTTCAGGGGTATCACTTGCTGTGTTGTGTTTCAATGGAGTACTCTCTGACAAAGAGAATGTCAAAAATAATGTGAATGCCCATCAGCACAGGAAGTGAAAAAAAGTATTAATCAATCAGTCAATGAACACACGTATATTGTAAGAGGTATATACTCAATGAAGCAGAAATTATCTAGTCAGCATTATTTTTAAGATTTGTTCTGGTGAGAAGAAATTGCATAACGAGGAACAAAAATCACTAGCAATTTCTTAAATATTGTATCAGAATGAAAAAAGATCCCGATTCCTGATTGAAGTTGTAATACATTACTCATTGTACTTCACTGAGTTAAAAAAAAATAAATTGATATATGAAATTGGGCAATTAATGCAATTAACTGCATAGGACATAGAAGTATTTTTGTTTCTCCTTCTAGAAATAACTATGTATCTGAAAGATATTTCCAGTATTTAAGTTTTGTAGTCCTGCTTAATAGCACTTTAAATCCATGATTCATATTCTTTTCAAATACAATATTAAAAATTTTGATTTTGTTCTAAATTGATCTGTATTTTTATATCCTTTTATTTTCCACAAATAACTATGTATTTGTCCAAACACCTGAACCAGAAACTGCATTCCATGCGAAAAGAGTGAAATGTTTGCTTGATTTCAAAGTTTTTGGTCTTCACAAGAAAATAATAATATTTCTTTATCTGAAATTTTCTTCATGAAAAAAACAAAGGCAACTGTTCTAGCATCATGCAACAGGAGCAAGGTCACTTAGCAGACGCAGGTCTCATAAGCCTGGCCTAATTCTGCTGCTTCTGCACTGGTGAAAAGTTAAAGAAGACCAAGTTTCTAAATTAAAAGACTGCAGACTCAGTCCTTCTACTGCCTTGTGTCTGAACTTTAAGTATATCAGAATCTTCCTGACCTCTGAAGGACAAGCACAGGCTAAGGATACATACGTAAGTCTCAGCTGAGCTGGAACAAGTCGCAGTTACCAGAGATGTAATATGGTAAGACAGAAAGGCTAAGCTGCCTTAGACATCAGAAACAGAGACAGAACTACTATTCTTGTGTTCTGAATAAAACCTGCACCAATAAAGACGACACTTTCTAGATGTGTTATTACAACATTGACCAATAAAAACATCAGCATTCGGCAAGTTTTAACCAGGCATGACTGCTATTGCCTTTTTGTTCAGTGTGTAGTTTTAGCCTCCTAATTACAGGAAATGTCTGTGATGTAGGTAGGAGTGACATTCAAATGTGCAATAATCTTATTTACTGTACTTATATTAATAGGCTTAAATTCCTTTACAAAACATGTCATACTACAGAGAATGAAATTATTTTGAAAATCCCTCATTTTAAATTTTTAGCAGTTTACTTCCTTTGTCTTTTAATCATGTGCAAAGTAGTTGCGCAGCATTTTGCAGCACGTATAGCAGCAGACCACTCTACTGCAAAAGGTGTCTCAAGCCACACAGCGTAATCGCAGCACTTCAAACTCACTACTCGGTAAGAGCAAACGAAAACCTTCGCTCTCTAAGACCCAGCACTGCGACGCTCAAATCCGCTCACCAGATCCCTTTTAATGGAGGTTCGGGAGGGGGATCAAAGTATTTTCGAGAGTGGCCCCTTAAAAGTATAAGCCCCGCCGTAAATGTACAGAATATTATATTGAAGTAAATAACCAGAATATGGCAAGAAGTAAAATGACCTGTAAGCGCTAAAAAAAAAAAAAAAAAAAAAAAACCCACGCAGCGGGGGGAAGGCCACCCGGGCCGGGGAGGGCCCTTCGCCGGGCAGGTCGGGCCTGGGGCTGCTCGGGCCCCGGCTCGCAGTTTCGCAGCGGCGGCGCGGGGCGGAGCGGGCCCGCGGAAGCGGCTCCTTCTCCGCGGAGGCTCCGGCAGCGCCCCCAGCGGCCGCTAAGCCTCCTCAGCTCCGCCCCGAGCGCGGCTCCTGCCGCGCCCGCCTACCCCGCAGCGGGCGGAGCGCCATGGATGCCGCTGGCCGCCGCCTGCTGCGGGGCTCGGGCCGCCGCCGCCGCCGCGCCGCCGCTCCGGTCTCGGCGTGGCGCTGAGGAGGGCTCGGCTCCGGCGAGGAGGTTGCGGGAGGCTGAGGTGAGCGGCGGGGGTGGCGCGGGGCCTCTCCGGCCTGCGCTGGGAGACGGCGCCTTTCCCGAGCAGCCAGGCCGGGTCACCCTGCGCGGCCTGCGGCTCGCCGGGAACTCGAGCGTCGCTGCCCGGGCCTGTCGAGCCGGGAGGGAGCGGGCCGGAGCTGCGGGCGGGGGAAGGCGGCGGCTGCCGGAAAGTCTATGCGAGGGGCCGGGGCCAGAGCGGGGCGGCGCTGCCAGGGAGCCCCTCACGCCGCCGGGTGCCCCGTGCGGGGGCGGCGAGGAGGTGGAGGCGGTGCCTCCCGTGCCCCGGGCGGCGCCGTGTGGGGAAGGGGCCCAAAGCCCCAAGCGCCGCGCGGGCCCGGGGCCCGCCTGGTGAGTGCGAGCAGGCCCGGGCGGCGCGGAGTGAGCCGGGCTGCGGCCTGGCCCCTGCTCCGGGGCGGCTCAGCCCGCGGGTCCCGGCCGCTCGCCACGCTCCAGGTTCTGCGCGGTGGCTCCTGTACAGCCCGTCGGGGATGGGAGAACAGCAGGTGCCTGGGTCGAACTTACCCCACTTTCGCTGTCTCTTAATTTTCTTGTTTCTCTCGCTATCAGTCATCTCTCCGCTCCCGGAAATAACGATTTAGTGGTGTTAAGGCGAGGTGGAATACTTATAATGCCATCCGACTTTTTCTGTCTGAAGGTAGTTTTATGTAGGATTCGAGCAGGAAATGCAGTCTGTAAACATCTTGGAGAATCATAGGCGGTGTTTAAAACACAGAAAAGCAGTTTACTAGTATTAAATTAGTTTTTAGAGTAAGATAATATCAAATATACAACTGGTAAGCAGTAGTTGAGGGGTCTGTAATATTATGGTCCTAAATTTTGTAAAAATCCTATCTGTTGTACTTCTGTAACATCTCTGAGTTTTAAGCTATTGTGAAAGAGCTGATTCAGTGTGTGTTTCTTCATATAACACTAATTTCTGATTCCCTTTTGTAGACATGCCCTTGATGGGGTTATTTTTTAACTATTAACTCATTAGCAGCAAGTAAACAAGTAGGCAGACTTTGTCCAGATSAAGCTTCTTCCTCCCACATCACCTCCCCCCTGTTTGTGGGCATATTGTCCAGAGTTTCGTATTTACCTATGAGTTTGATAAACTTCTTCTCTAAGCTGTGTTTTGAAAGAGTATTATTTTTTTTGTATGTCTAATTTGGAGAGATTGGTTTGTAACTCATTAGGTTTTATATGAAAATAGTCATGTGTGCTATGTTTTTAGGCAAGGGAGGTGAATTTGACTGTTTGTTAAACACAAAGTTTAGGCAAGGGGACTTTTTGGTCTTCAGCTTGCATGTTCAACTCTGGCATTGGGCCAGCAARTAATGTTGTTTTCCTTATATGTATGTGAATTATTTGAATTATTCACTGGATTTTTTGAAAGCTATAAATTAAATATTTTTTTCAAAAAAGTCCCCAACTAACGCAACAAACCCCTAACTCTTTAAAATGGAAGTGATTTTTAAGTTGTCTTTTTATATCCTTTGATATAAAAAGCCTCTTTTCCTTATGTTTGAATGTTGTTTTAAAAGATGAGGGATTTGAACTTTTTAAAGGTTTCTGAAGATACTGAAAGTCTGTAATTGTACATCTCAGTTTTTAATTTTATGCATTTCTGTTTAAAATGTGAAGTTCATTATCTTTCTATATTTGAATATTTTCATGAGGACGTAATGCATCTCTCATAAAGATGAACACTTTATAATAAAGTGATATTAAAGGAGAGGATGGTCAGGACATCACTTACTTTCTCTTAGCTTTAAGAATACACAAAAGGGTTGAGCACAATTTTTCTAGCTGTACTTTTGAGTTATCCTCAAAACAGAGCAAACTCTTTACTATTTACCTGCTTGGAAAAAACCCCATTTGCTGATAAGATATGTGAAAACTTCCCTTATTTCATCCCAAACATATGCTATACATTTTAGAGAGGAGCAAATACAGAAAGTTCAATGACAAGGTTGTGATGGTGATTACTTTTTTAACTTTTTCTTGCCAGGTGAAAACTGCAAAAGCGTGAGGCTGACTGAACAGAGAAATTAATTGTGCTGAAGTTAGTCTGGCTTCTACAATTAAAGGATATTTTTGGTACTTTTTAATTGAAGTGGAGGCGGCTTTTTTTTTTTTTTATAAAAAACCATGGCAGATGTGGATCCAGACACGTTGCTGGAATGGCTGCAGATGGGGCAGGGGGATGAAAGGGATATGCAGCTAATAGCGCTGGAACAGCTCTGCATGCTGCTTCTGATGTCAGACAACGTGGATCGCTGTTTTGAAACGTAAGTACTTCTGGCTTTCCTTTATGGAATGTTATTTTCCCCTTTCTGCAGCTGAATGTAATATTTAACATTCCTAGAAACTTTCAGCCTCAAAAATGTTTTTACAAACTGAACTTTAGTTTAGATCACTGAAATCAAGTGTTTCTGTTAATGTCACGTGTAGTGCCGTTGTCTGATTAAAAATGTAATGTTTCTTGGGTGATATACAGTGCCTGTTCTGACACAGGAGCTGGTTGCAACTCTTAATACATTTCTTTCAATTAAATGATGTGGATTTGTGTGTGTGTATGTGTGGGGTGTTGGTTTTTCTTTTGTTTCTTTGTTTCTTTTTTTCTTTTGGGGGTGGTTGTATTTTTGGATTTTTGTGTGTGTTTTGGTTTGGTTTTGGTTTCTTTTGGTGGAGAAAAACTTTTTTTGCACTAGGATTATGATCACCTAGATATATTTAAGCATCCATACTCTCACAGTACTTTTAGCAAGGGATATAGTAGCTTTTTTTGAGTTCTGCAAGTCCAAGCAAAAATCACAAACAATCACCACTGTTCCCACAAATATTTTGCCCCTTCTTTGGGGCACATTGCTGTTCATGCCACCCTCCTTCTCAGCTGCATTTGTAGACGTTATATAGCACAGTCCCTGCACTCAATCGTTTTTGTATTTCTTACATCACAAAATGCTGATATAATCACTTCTGTTACTTGAGTGTTACTGTGCTTGTGTGAGTGCCCACCACTAGTCTGGAAAAGATGGCAAAAGTGTAAGCACTCACAACTTTTACTTTTTTGATTGGTTTCTTCAGTTCTGATTTTCATGCTCTTGCCTCTCTTCCTTCCCACGGTTTTGTTCATTGCTCTCACTTTCTTTTCATAGTAAAATATGGCTACTGTTTTTGAGATACATCCTGCTTTTTAGGAGTATGGATTTAGAAGCACTTAAAAAGGTAGCTGTCTGTTACACTGTTTAGTTTTGTAGCTCTGATGGAAATAGTTTTCAGATTTACCTCTTAGAAGTTCTTGTCATGACTGTATTTATTACAGGAAATGTAAAATTCATACACCTCTAAAATTTGGATTTGTAGTAGTTGCAGAGCATTGAATGCAATTTTATACAGTGCTTTAGAAATTGAAGCTGCCTGTTCTTTGCCTTGGTGAGCTTACAGGTAAAATTGTGACTTGAAGAGCCTTACTGTAGTGAGATCCATTCAACTTCCCTGTCTATCCTCATACTGCTGTTGGGGGGGCCTCAGAATTCACCATTGTAGAAAAAAACTTGGTAGTTAAGAATGAATTTTTCTGATTAATCTGAGTGAACTGCCTGGTGTAGAACTAGGCATAAGCATTTTTAAGGTTTTTCTTCTGGCTATTTGAGAGTCAGGAATGAAATGTTAACTTTAAAAAATACAAACCAGTTGTGGGTTTTATGCATCTTATTTAGAGCAGGCTTTTATTTCAATATAAATGAATTAAATAGTCCAAGTGCTTCTTTTTTTCTTAAAGTGTATATAATGAATGCTCTGTTATTGCACTGTTGTAGTTTTAAAGTTATTTATGTCTGAAAGAAGAAATATTTAAAATGCCATTTGGCATTTTAATTTTTCTTTTGAATGTTGGTATAGTGTAATTTTACTGGTCTTCTAAGTTCTCTGTTTCTTTTGCTCTTGTAAGTTTTTCTTAAAAAGAAGAGAATTAAATGTAAGTAGGGGAAGAAGTTACCAAAGTTCTCCGCCTGTTGAAGTGATTTTGCAATAATGTTGAAACTGCTAGTTTTTGTTGGCTCTGTGACCATACTGAAGTATGTGGTCTGGTACCATGGCATCTGGTGAGCTGACATGGTGCATCATTACCTTCTTCCCATTTCTCACCCACCATTTTTATTCCTCCCAACCATACTCTTCTTCCTGCCACTGTCAGGGCCTGCTGGACTCCTAATTCTCTGCATGTGCAAGCTGAAGGAGGCTGTTAGTTTTTTCCTGTTACAGAGAGTTACAGCATATAGGGAGGTGTCTGATGAGCACTGGAGATTGAACTGCATAACTGGAGATATGGGAGAAGCAGAGAAGGGTATACAGTCTTCAGTGGAGAACTTCTCAGTGATTGTCTCGTGTGCTTATGTGTGCCTGCATTTCAAGGTGACTTTATTTTGGAACTCTGTGAGAAACAGATATCTGAAAAGTGTTTTTAAAATCTTTCCAAATGACAGTTAAAGTATTGTCATGTGCTGAGAGGGTATAAATAAAATAATAATGGATAATATTTTACAGTTCCTTTTCAGCTTGTTTTTTAAAGGAATTTCTGCTTGCTGAAATAGGAGATTTACTGTGTGACAGAAGGGCTGCTAAACTCTTTTTTCAGGAACTAATCTTGAAAATATTTTCAGCATGCATGATCTAGAATATGGGTGTATTTTTCTGTTGGTAAGAAAACCAGTCTCTAGATGTCACAAATTTTTTCTTCTACAAAGTAAGAACAGCATTTCCAAGTTTTTGGATGCTGTGCACATGTTATTTGAAGATCCTGGAATTCTTCATTTGTATTAGTTGTATGTTGACAAAACATTAAAGAAAATTTTTCATCTCAACAACTTTGAGATGGACTTTTAAAACAGTTTCTTGGAGAATGAAATGGGATGTTTTTCACATCTTATTTAGAATAACTTTAAATATTAAGTATTACTCCACTTTTGCATAAGATATTATTTGCTTTTGTAAGCTAAGCGTATTTGTAAGCTAAGAAAAAGCCCATCATTTTAGTCAAGTACATCTGATGATTGAAAGCTGGGTATGGTGAGGACTGGCAAAACTGAAAGAAGACCACATTAGAAGTATTGACATGAATGCTATGCATCTCTAAAACCAGAACACAGTTTCCATACTGCTTTCTTAAGGAGTTAAGCATAATACACAATCTCACTAAGCCAAGAAAGCACGAAGTTGAACGGGAAAAAAAGCTATTGAAATGTTGGATTCAGAATCTTGCACCTCATTTTTGCAAGAGTTACTTGCAGACGTGTTCTGAAGGAAATGATATAGCTAATAACAAAAGTAATAATTTGCTTTTGTACAAGAGTAATGAATATTGAAACTAGTGTTTCAGGTCAGCTCCAAACTGGAAGCAGGCACACATGCAGGGTGGTTTATTTCATAATGTTCTTGCAGAATTCTAGCAGCATCACAGCAGATTTCGGATAATGCAGCTGATTAACAGGTAGTGCTGCCAAATAATTGATGTTTCTTTACTTCTTCCCAGATTTACATATTACATCCAACTAAATGATTTTGGAAGTTACTCATATGTTAACATTACAAAAATCAGTGGCATATTCATCTTCTGGTGATAATGAGTCACAGACTCTGCTAGTCAATCATAATAAAGAATGGCTAACATTTTACCAGCAACAAAAGCCACTAACTTGAACTACAGAAACTTAATTAATGAGGAGAAATGGTTTTCTTAAGTGGTTTAGTTGGAGTAAAGCAGCAAAACTGTTGTGATTATAAGTGTTAGTCCCAAATTGTAGTTAAACTGTGCGCTATTAAATCCACTTGAACAGGAGTTTAAGGAATGCATTTAATATGAACTTAATTGAAATTTTGGGGGGTTTTTGTCTTTTAAATTACCTGTAACAGTTTAAATGTATGTAGAGTCTCTTAGTTGCAATCTCACATTATTAATGTAGCTTTTTTCTGAATAGGTGTTTCCATTTATTCTTTTTTCACCTCGTGCGATTGTTTCACTTTTTTGATGAAATGAAATTAGAGCTCTTCTGGATGGGCTTTCTGTTGCTGTCAGAGTAAAAGTACCTAGCAATTAATTACAATGAAAATTTGTAGATTAAGGCACTGCTATAACAAAGTAAGACCTGCTTAAAACCTTTTTACAGCAGATGAAGTAGGCCTTCTTAATGCTCAGAAGGAGAAAACATCTTCCTGTTTGTCTGTTCTGTAAGTTACCTCTGTATATTTGGCATTAACAGATTTGGTAAGCAATAAGTTATCAGGAGTTATCAGCTCATTTGACAAATACAAACAAATTGTACAAAGGGTCATGTGTTAGGGTTCTAATGTGTAAAATAGAGATCCTTTCAGTTTATTTTTTAGATCAAATATGTTTACTTTAATTCACACTGAACCTTTTTCTTTTCAGAGTATCTATTCACTAGGGAAGAAGTGTATATCTTTATATTGTATTTGCTAGCAAGTATAAGAAGAAATTCTAGTGGACCAAAGACTGTTCATGTGAGCTAGTGAGACTGTTAGAGTAATGTGGAACAGTTTAGCTTTACTTCCACCTGCTTAAAACTACATTCTCCTGTCTTTATCAGGATTACAAAACTCCAGTAAATCAAAATTAGATATATGGACAAAAAAAAAATCCTTTAGAGATAGGGATAGAATTCCAAAGTGCTGGTTTTCAGGAATATATTTACAGTCTGGGCTGCCTTTACAAAGCATCTTTGTAATTCAGACAGTAAAGTGCCCTTAAATAGGTCTGACAATTATGGAAAAACTAACAGGCTGAGAGAGCAGCTCTGTTGGCATCAAGGTGGTTTCATGTTTTGTGTCTTACAGATTTGCTTGTTTTGTTATTCTAAGGAAAAAATAAAGTCAGATCATTGTTACACTTTTGTGCTGGAGTGCAGCAGTGAGTAAATTAGAGTAAGTATTGCTGTCAACAATAGACTACAGTTTTCATTATTTTTAACTATGCAAAGCGTATGTTCTTAGTGAATTATAGGCTTTTGTTGCTGGTTTGCACTAATGCAGACATCTGTCCCAAATGAAATTTGTAACCTTTACAGTGGCAAGTCTCATGTGATTCCTACTAAGCTTTTTTTCTTTTAATGAAGGCAAAGGGTATGGCAGCAGTGAAATACCAGTAATTTACTGTGTGGCCTCCAATATAGTGGGATCTTCATCATCCTATAGAATGGTTTTCTGAGATGGAAGTAGGGGTGTGTTCTGTATTTTTTCAATTTGTTATAACGTAATGTTTAAAATAATTGCTGATTATAGGGCTGTGTTGTTGTTGGTTTTGTTTTCTCTCTTTTTCAGTTACAAGAATTTTAAAATACTAATGTCTTTCTGGTTGCTCTTTGTAAAATGGGAATTGTGGCCTCATTGTCACTGGTATTGTGGAGATTAATTAACCTTGTCTAGTTATTTTGAGAATCTTAATGGTTGCAAAGTCAGAATGGAAGATTGTCTAAATTGACACCTTCTCTCATGGCCCTTATATTTTATATGGTTATTACTGGATTGAGCGTCTTGTTTGATACAAGCATAATGTGTAGCTAGTGCTTCTGAGAGGGCATCCTACCTAATTTTACCCTCTCTTTTGCTATTAAATCTGCAGCCAAAGTTGTCTTTGTTGTTGAAATTTACTTGCTCTTTTCCATAAGAATTGGCCAGTCTGATGAATTCTGTAGACAGCAGTCAGTTCACCTTGTCCTATGCAGATTAAAAGCCTGCTCTTACTGTAAATGTACCTGCACACAAAGATTTCATCAGCTCTTGATCTTCCTCCCCTTCTCTAGTTCTTCAGTTTACAAATTCTTCAGAAATACTTTCTGGTGTTGCCTTCATCCATGCTGTTTGTAGTAGTGCCTTTGGCTTGCTGTTAACAGTTGAACATGCCAAGTTGTGATAGATGTTTCAAAAACTTTGTACAGGAAGTGTGGTTTTAGTTATCTTGTCTTCAGAGTTGCTTTCAAGGATATGAGTGCTTTCTGCTTAGGTATGGCTTGATATATTACCTAGACTAAGATCTGTAACTTGGCAACTGTGTGTTAACTGTGTGTTAAAACACATTTTGTTTAAATGAGCCTGTGCCTCTGAGTATTCCAGACAGCTCATCACATTGTCACTATTTACTGGTGTGGCATTTAAGTATTTTTTTCTAGCGATATCTTCAAGTATTCTTTGTTTTGTTCAGAATTTTGTGTGTGAAATTAAACTGAAGTGATTCTTGCAAGTCCTGTGCAAAAGTTGGGTGCAGGATGTTAAGGCATCAGGTTAATGACTTTTGAAGGTGTCAGCTTTTAACAGATAGTATGAGACCAATAAAAGATGTTACAGGAATTTCAAATTGCAGGGTTCCTTTCTTGCATGACTAGTGGTAAAGTGATTTTTAATATTGGCCTCTTAGGAAGAGGTATAGATAGCACAGATGTTAAGTAGATTGCTAATAGGGAAGTGGAAGTTTTCTTGTGTAAGTCAGTTCTTTTTTTGAGCACCTGGGAATCCAAAAGTAGCTGGTGGTTAGATGTGCATATTTAGGCACACACACAAAATCCTACTTTTTGTTTAAATTGCTTATTTCCTTTTGAAATGTTGACAGATGTAATATGTACGCAAAGCATTATCTGTTTCCACAATTGAGGTTGCAACTAGTGAAAGTCATAGACAGAAAGACCTGTAGTTTCACATTCTTTAATTTATTCAGCTATTGTGGACTAAGAGTCTGTAAATTATTTACAAAATGCTAGAGATTGGAGAACAAACATGTAGAATTATTACCCTGAGATATGGCATAGCTTTTATAAGATGCTGAAAAATGATAAAGGCAGCCTACCAGCCTGTTCTTTATAAATTCAGGAATAAAGCAAATGGTAATTTATTTAGAAATACAGAAATTACCTATCCTGTGGAAGCTGTTTCCTCATATGAATTGTTCTTACTTTTCATTTTACACAACTGATATTTATTGAATGTGTAGTTGAATACTAAATGTCCAATACTAATTGTCTTCCTGCCTAATAATGAACTCTCAGAAGAGGGTTCAGCTCCATCATTTATTTAGCTAAAAGAAGGTTTGAAAGTTTTTTTTAAATGTCAAATTCTAATTCTAAATTAATTTCTTCTAATTTTTAATAAAGTGGAGTTTGTACTGGAATGAATACAGGATGGAATTGTTAATTCTCCAGTTTAATTTTATTAGCCTGGGCTGTGGTTGCAGTTAAGAGTAGGGATTCAGAGTTGTGCAAGTTTTAATGTTTTGTAATTCTGGAAAAAGCTCCTAGATTGTCAATTAATTTTTTTGCCTTTTCTGTGTACATTTAAAATACAGTATGGTGTGTCTAAAGTCTTATACATGAGTGGTGTTTTCTGGACTTCAGTTGTATTGTAACAGTGTTATATGAAAACAGTGCAAAATGTGTTTTGGTAATGGATCCAGAAGAATACATACAGGCAGTGCAGGTGTGTGGGTTCTCTTGTGGATGGTCTGGATTACTCTGCTGTTGGTTTTGGTTCGTATGTGAAAACAAAACAGTCTTCCAGTGAAAGAACAATGAAGGGAAAGGCTGAGATCTCTTCCCATAGAAAGAGTTATGGAAAGGAAAAACAAATTAATAAAAAATGAGTTGAAACTGCTTTTGCTTTAAGAAAAATCAGTTGTGCAGGATGTTCTTAAAAGTTTCAGAGTTGTGTGATATGTTGTTGTAAAAGTTTATCTGGTATATTTTTCTTCAAAAATTGACACTAATGAGAGTTAACTTCAGTATTTTAGTTTTTGTTTAAAATTATTATATACTAAGTAGTGTAGACACACATAATTCCTTATTTTCCCACTTTTAACTGGTCTTAGCAGATGGTATGCATTAAAGATCCAGCTATTGCTGGCAGGCAGCTGAGCTTGGTTTTCTGCCAAAAGTCACATGTCTTGGACCAGGCAGCTTCGCTGAAGACTTCGTCACATGCCGGGGGCTCCATCGGCTGAATCCAGCGGTTACTTTGGAATTGAGTAACACACCCTAATGCTAGCAGCAGTTGTTAACTGTTTTAGTGATAAACTGAACTGGTCTTTTTTCCTTCCTTAAGGAACTTAAGGTTTTATTTTTAAAGCATGGCATTAGTGTATTCTTCACTATTACTGTTTCTGTTTTAGCTAAGGATTTTAAGTGCATTAAAATATGAAATGTAATTACAGAAATGAGTTTACAGTGCCTATTTTTACTTCCTTGGTATCTTTTTACATTGGCAAGCTGTAAAATCAGCTGAGTCACTTCATTAGAGTTTAAGGGATTAGCACTGGCAGGAGCTTACTGCTGTAGCTATTTAAGAATTTTGTATCCGTATGGATATTTCTGTTCCTAAAGAGGTGGGTGTGTGTGTAAATGTTCAGAAGTGTGTCAGCATATGGAGTTATGCTGATTATAGTGCTGTAAATTCTGTAGTAATATAATTATACTGACATATTTTCTTAGTCTTGACATCAAGATGATTATAATATTTAGAAAATATTTTTAGATCAAGTATATTTTTTGCAGAGAAAGAATGCATATTAAAGAATTTGTGTTTTATGGTTTTTACAACCTAATAACTAATTTTAGCACTGAAAGTATGACTATATTTGAGTATAAATTATACAGAATCAGTACTTTTTAATGTGGTTTACTTCTTGATGTCAGTACAGGAAAGAGAGAATGCTCTAGTACCCTAATCTTAATGGATCATAATATAGATGCGAAATATTGATAGGGAATATTACCTATTTTGGACAAACCTATCTTCCAGCAAGATCTTTGAAGCATGGTGCATGGAAAACTTGGAAGATAGTAACTAACAGCAGCTCTTCTCCTGGAAGTACAGGAATAAAATTGAGTGGACATGGAGAGCTGCAAGACTTAAAGTAATTAGCAAGAGCTCTAGTGGGTTGTAGAGTAACCTCATTAACTTGAAGTTGGTCTTTCACTAAGGAGTAACACAGAGTGACCTCATTAATTCACTAAGTAGTCCCTAATCACTCTTCTAAAATACACATTTGAAGCACTTTAGGAAGTGCCTAGTGTGGTATTAATACAGCTCCCTAGAAATAAAAATCTAAAAATATTTTCCTTTCCTTTTCACGTTTATTAAGAGAAGGGCCTAAATAGAAACCTGAACTTGAGAGGTACTTTTTTGCCATTATTTTCTGATTTGGAAGAATAAACACAATTAAAGAATAGCTTTTTCTATATTAAAGAAAACTCGTCATCTTTTTGCTAGTTTCACTGGAAATAGGTAATTGTGAACAGTGATTCTTCGCCTACAACTTTAGGAATTTTTCTGTCATAGTTTCTTTTTTTTCCTGAGATTTTCTGAGATTCTACTTTTAGTTAATATATGGTCTGGATAAAAGCAACGTGTGAACCCAGTTTTGATACTGGGATGGTTTGGAAATTATGCACTTAGCCTTTTTTTTTTCCTTGGTAGGTGTTGATGCTTGCAGCAATGGCAGGTTTACTGGCGTATTTTTCTCTTGGAAATCAAAAGCATCATTTGTCAGTATATGGAAGTGTACTAAAAGCTGACCATTGGTTGCTATCCTGTCACATCAGTTCATTCAGTGCTGTAGCTTTGATCTCAGTTTCCCTTATGTCCCAGGAAGTTTTGACAGCCTTGTTTTTCTCATGTAGACTGTTTTCTAAAGGTGAGTCCAGTGTTCAGCCTGTGTCTGTGTTATGGACGCTCATGGAATGCTTTGTTTTACTACCTGCCAAAATACAGTTTAGTTCTGAGCATAGCCTTAGTTGGAACAGAAATAAGGTCTATATTACTATAGGGTCCTAATATTCCTCGGCCAATATTTGAAGCAGTTTTAGGTCCTTTTGATCTGTTTTGGACTGCCTAAGAAAGCCAGTAAGGATTTACCTTGGAATTATGGTGTAATAGTGATGTATACATAACATTGTTTGTCTGATTCACTCTTTGACTCCTGCTGATGTTGGCTGTATTTGCTTACTTGGTGCTTCATTAAAAAGAGGGGCTGGTCCTGAGAAGGTGCTGTGCTTAACCTGTTTGCTAGTACTGCTTCTAGGTAGGCAGAGGATTTCTCTTCCCTCTGCTGCCTTTGCTTATGCTTTAGTGCCTTTGCTTGGGATTGGATTGGGCTACTCTGAAAACCCATTTTCACAGTTTTGAGGTATAAAGACCATCCACTGAATAAAAGCAACACTTTCCCTCTCTTTTTATTGCTCAAATGCCTGCACAGAGAAATCCCCAGTGAAGTTGCCTCAACAGGAGGGAGAGATGTACTTTGGGCATTTGCTGTATGGCTCTGATGATGTTGTACCTCATCTTCGTTGTGGGGCTGATGTTCCCACCTAGCCCTGTTAGTTTTTTCTCTGGCACTACTCACACAGGCACATTCTTCTCCCTGAGACAATGCAGAGCTGGTGCTTATGGTTTCAACCACAGGAGACCCATGTCATCACTTAGAGTAGATTTGGGGATTAAAGCGGGATCACTGTAAAGGTGACCCGTGTCCTTTTGTTTGTATGCAGTTATTGATAGAGATGTTAGCTACAGCATAAAGATTGAAGTCCTTCAAAATGTCAGCTAGGCAATTTTATACTGTAATTGTTTAGCCACCTGTTTGAGAAGATCATGGCTGGAGCACCAGGGATGTGTTCATATATCCTTCTTGCCTGCTATCACAGGCTGAACCATTGATTGAGACTGTGTGAATGACAGAACTGGTACTTCTAGTCTCTTGTTTTCAGGAACTTTACACACTGGTAAGGCCTGAGGGAACTTCAACAGGCCAAAAGAATCTGAATTTATCTGTATGGTTTGTGTGTGCTTATGAGTGTAATCTATAGATCTCCAGAGGAGACTCCACAACCTTTCTGTTTGTAATTGCTAAGTCGCCCTCCATGAAAAGTCATTGGAGTCCCAAGTTACTAGAAAAAGAAAATTTGGAAAGGAAATATTCAACCCATCTGTAAAGGTGGAAAGGAGGACCCTGGAAACTACTGCCCAGTCAGCCTCACCTCTGTGCCTGGGAAGGTCATGGAAGAGATCCTCCTAGAAGCTATGCTAAGGCACATGGAGGACAGGGAGATGGTTTGGGATAGCTAGCATGGCTTCATCCAGGGCAAACCCTGCCTGACTAACCCTGTGGCCTTCTGTGATGGGGTGACTGTCAGTGGACAGGGTAAGGGCTGCAGATGTCATTTATCTGGATTTCTGTAAAGCCTTTGACAGGCTTCCTCCTAACAACATTGTTTTTAAGTTGGAGAGAGAAGCGTTTGCTGGGTGGACTGTTAGATTAGAAATTGGTTGAATGGTCACATCCAGAGAGTAGTGGTCAGTAGATCAGAGTCCTGATAGACATCAGTGACAAGTGGTGTCTCTCAGTGATCTGTTTTGGGACCAGTGTTATTTAATATCTCTGTTAATGCCATGGACAAAGAGATTGAGTGCACCTTCAGCAAGTTTGCAGATGACACCAAGCTGACTGGTGTTGATGACAAACCTGAGGGGTTGGATCCCTTCAGGGAAATGAACAAGGTTGAGATGTGTGCCCATGGGATTCTCATGAGGTTTAACAAGACCAGGTGCTGGTGCTGCTCCTGGATTGGGGCAAGCCCCAGTACCAGCACAGGCTGGGGATGAACAGCCCCAGAGCAGCCCTGCCCAGAAGGACTCGGGGRTGCTGCTGGCTGAGAGGCTGCACATGAGCCAGCCATGGGAACTGCCAGCCCAGAGAGCCAAACGTGTCCTGGGCTGCAGCCAGAGCAGCGTGGGCAGCAGGGCCAGGGAGGGGATTCTGCCCCTCTGCTCTGCTCTGCTGAGAGCCCACTGCAGGGCTGAATCAGCTCTGGGTGCCAGCACAGGAAGGACATGGAGCGAGTCCAAAGGAGGGCTATGATTGGAGGGATGGAGCATCTCTCCTGTGAGGAAAGGCTGAGAAAATTTAGGTTGTTCAGCGTGGAGAAGGCTCTGGGCTGGCCTAATTACGGCCTTCCAGTAGCTGAATCAAGCCTACAAGAAAGCCAGAGAGGGACTTCTTACAAGAGCATGTGCTGACAGGACAAGGTTACTGTAGTGGGTTGACCCTGGCTGGATGCCAGGCACCCAGCAAAGCCAGTCTGTTGTTCCCCTCTGCAGTTGGACAGGAGATAGAGAATATGATGAAGGGTTCATGGTTGAGATAAGATGTGGGAGAGAGATCACTCATTAAATATAGGAAAATCAACGTTGAATTGGGGATATTAACTGAATTTATTGCTAACAAAATCAAAGTAGAATAATGAGAAGTAAAATAAATCTTAAAAACACCTTTTCCCCTACCCTTAATTCCTTCCCAATCTCTACTTCATCCCCACCAGTAGTGAAGGGAGATGGGGGATGGGGGTTACAGTCAGTTCATCACTCATTATTCCTGCTGCTGCTCAGAAGAGGAGTCCTTCCTCTGCTCTAGCATGGAGCTCCTCTGAGGTAACATTCCTCCAGGAACTTCTCCAACATGCGTCCATCCCATGGGCAGCAGTTCTCTACAAACTGCCATGTGGGTCACTCTTCCATGGGGTGCAGTCCTTCAGCTTGCTTGAGTGCGAGTCCCCTGGGTTGACAACCTTCTCTTGGGCATCCATCTGCTCCAGTTTGGGTCTCCTCCATGGGCTGCAGGTGGATCTCTGCATCCCTGTGCATCTCCATGGGCTGCAGGGGAATCTCATCTCCAGCACTTTCTGCCCCTTCTCCACCTTGGTGTCTGCAGAGCTGTTCATCTCACATATTCTCACCCTGCTCTTCTCTGGCCACAATTACATCTGTGAAATGACTTTTTTTTTTTTCTTAAATGTATTATCACAGAGGTGTTGCCACCATTCCTGATTGACTCAGCCTTGGTGAGCAGCAGGTCCATCCTGGAGCCACCTGGCATTGTCTCTACAGGACATGGGGGAAGCTTCTGGCAGCTTCTCACAGAAGTCACCCTTGTAGCTCCCTCTGCTACCAAAACCTGGTCACATAAACCCAGTAAAATTTCCCAGAGAAGCTGTGGATGCCCCATGCTTGGAAGTGTTCAAGGCAAGTTTGGGTGGAGCTCTGAGCTACCTGGTCTAGTGAGCGATGTCCCTGCCCATGAGGTCCCTTTCAACTCAGGCCATTCTATGATTCTGTGATAGGCCTAATTTTCTTATGGGGAGACTGGAAATCATTCCTCTAAGTCAGAAATCAAAGGTACTGACAGCAAGTGGAGATTGTTCTGTACCTGCGCTGATTGAAAAAGTGATCTCTGATTAGTGTAGCTAGAGGTTCTGGCAAAAAGGTCATTTTAAAACACTCTTAACCCTTAAGTTGGTGCTAGAGAGCTGTGCTTTTATAAGGACAGCATTGCTGATACAGTGCACAGGCATTTGTGTGCTGACAAAGAATTCAGTATAAGTGATATGCTCTTAGTAACTTAGTATTTTACTGTGTCTGCTAGGTAATTGGCTCTGGTGGATAGGTGATGGAATTTTAATTCTTTAATTTTATTTAAAAAATTACAGCTGAGTTTCTTTTGTGTTGTGCTTTATAAGCTGTTAAATTATAGAAAAAATGTAGGTTTTAGATTTGATAAGTATGGCTTTTAACTTTGCGGCTGTGTGGCCATCTAAGAAAAATGGTGTACTACTCTTGCTAGTGTTAAAATAGGTAGTGGATCTCACTACCTTCCACTTGGTAATGTCTATGTGGGTTTGGTTTGTTTGGGGCTTTTTAAGATTTGTGTTTATTGGATTTTTTTTCTTGCAGTATAGCTTGAGGAATGTTGTTCATAGCAATGTTTTAGTGATATGCCTGGTGTTGGATAAAATTCAATATAAAAGATCCAACACCAAAACCCTTGAATACATTGTCCACTTGTAATTTTATGTACTGAAATGCTTCTTGTGTCATCGTGTGGTGGTCATCTAATAATGAGTACAAATTTCAGACCTTCTATTCCCCCCCAGTGGATAATGTCTAATATGCAAAGTTACTGTTTAAATCCTCCTCAAAGATGTAGAGTTAAAGAACAAATTTCTTAAGAACAACAGACAGGATAGGCTGGATAGGCCAATATAAGTTTTACATTTGTGTTTGAGCTATATTGAAGCTTCACTTATTGATTTGTCATTAAGTATTGTTGGGTAATGTATTTAATTCTCAGACAATGTTATTAGTTACTTCACAAAGCATGGTAAGATCTTGAAGGAAATTATTAGCCTTTTGCTGTCCCAGGATTAAGTGTCTTTGTGTGAGTCACTGCATACCAGATGGGATACTGAATGACCTCTGAGTCTTCAGAATGATTCATCAACAAGTACTTTACCTGTCTTCCAGACTAAAAAATATGTTGTTATTGTTGTTCTTTCTTTTTTGGATTTAGAAATGTTTTAGGCCATCTTTTTCAAAACCAAAGCCCTTCTTGAAGGAAAAGTTGCAATATTTGCTTCCTGTAGATTTAGTCTGGTCTCCTACATCTAGGATTGAGGTATTCAGCTATTTTGACTACTGTTTCAGCATATATCCCCTTCACTTGATTCCCTATCACCTTGGAAGTGTTTTACCACTGGGGTGAGCCATCATAATGCTACGTTTTGCTAAATATGCTGCTGGAAGATAAATTGATTTGAAATATAGCTTCATGTCTTAGAACTTCTGATCCAAATCAGTATTAGCCACAGCTGTTCTAATAATGAAAAGTACTATTTTAGTTTATAGTCTGTAATGTTAAGAGGAATCGAAGGAGGACCATTACAGCTTGCTTTTTTTGTGTTGAAGTTTTGGGGATATTCTTTACTCTTCTTGCATATGGAAATGAGGCTAACAATTAAGAGGAGAGCCAGAGGCTACTGAGACATGGCTATGGAGATAATATGCAGTAGACGCAAGCTACCTTAATTAAATATGTTCTCAGTGTGATTAAAGGGCAATAATGAGGCAGGGGAGGAGACTGAAATAGGATAAAAAGACAAGGGAAATAACATAGGGAAGAAGGACCACTCAAAATCAAATTTTGTGTTAAACCCAAAATCTTTAGTCCTTGTATATAAAATTTTGTGACTAGGTAGCTATTAATTATCATGAACCTTGAAGCACTTTTAAGAAAACTTGCATTCTGTTTGGTGACGTGAGGTTAATTCCTAGAAAAAAATCCCAACAAGATAAATTTTTCCTCTGTATGACTGTAAAATTTCAAGACTATCTTTTTGTTCTGGATTCTTAAAGTAACATCTTTTCAGATGACCTATTTGAATTTTCATGTGTGTATGATATGTAGGGTTATAAATGAATGTTCTGAACCAACTCTAAACTAGTTGAGCAAATGATGTGTGCATGGAAAGCGTTAATGTGGAAGTGTATAAAATTGCTTAATGTAGAGAAGTGTGCACAAGATAGTAATGTGTTGTGTCTTTTTTCCTCCAGATGCCCTCCTCGAACTTTTTTGCCAGCACTGTGCAAAATTTTTCTTGATGAAAGTGCTCCAGACAATGTACTGGAAGTAACAGCTCGTGCCATAACGTATTACCTGGATGTATCGGCTGAATGCACCCGTAGGATTGTGGGAGTGGATGGAGCTATCAAAGCACTTTGTAATCGTTTAGTAGTTGTTGAACTTAACAACAGAACGAGCAGAGATTTGGCTGAGCAATGTGTGAAGGTAAGTATACTTAAGAACCTCTTGTTTTTAAGAAGGAGTTGGATAATTTGCTATTTCCAAAGAGCATCCTCATATTCCAATCCATTTTTTTAATTAAAATGTGATAAAAAAATATAGACTATGACTAAAGTGTCCATGCTGACACTGCTGCGTATCCTTACTGTCAGTCTGATGCTCTTCACAGCACAATTTTTTTAAATAAATGTATAGAAAAGGAAACAAAAAATATTAGAAGAAATTTCTTGTTTGTCTTCTGTGATTAGAATGCTAATGGAATGTCAAGAGCTATTTTTATGCTACCAAAGAAATTAATAGATACTGATAGATTACCTGGTGTAAAATAATTGTCTACTGCCTCCTACCTCTTCAATAGCACTAGGTACAGCTCCCCTGCACCCTTGTGAAGTTTTTAGAGAAATTAAGAAGACCCTTACAATGTCTCATTTAAAGCATAACGCATGGCCATGTAGTAGCATATAGTTGGAGTTCTTGATTACCATGGCATCAGAATTTATACATGTATTTCCTATTTACTGTATCCAGTCAACTCAGAAGTGCATCACTGGGGTAATGGTGCTCTTACAAGTTTCAAAACTTTCAATCGTTTGTTTCTCCCAGGATGAGAGTTTATTATCTGTTTTCATGARCACTTGTTACGACCGTGCCTTTGGGGAATGTTCTTGTATTGGCTCCCATATATTTGAAGAAAGCTGTAACTACTAACTAGTAGAGTACTGGAGGCTTTGGCCCCTTTTGGATGTTGAGGAAGAGAGTTGTTTTTTTTTCCTTATTGTTTAATTTTCTTAACTGGTTCTGTAGATGGATACAAGGATCTGACTATGAATATAAATAACTGACTTTTTGTGTGTACTTTATTAAAATTAAATTTCTTTTTGGCATAGGTGTTAGAATTAATCTGTACCCGTGAGTCAGGAGCTGTGTTTGAAGCTGGAGGGTTGAACTGTGTTCTGACATTCATTCGTGACAGTGGACACCTTGTTCATAAAGATACTTTGCATTCAGCTATGGCTGTTGTATCCAGACTCTGTGGCAAAATGGAGCCTCAGGATTCTTCGTTAGAGATCTGTGTGGAGTCACTGTCTAGTTTATTAAAACATGAAGACCATCAGGTAATGTAATAATTTGCTCAATGTGCTGTGAATTTAACTTCCAATATGCTTAATAAAGGAATTACTAGGTAACTTTATACAGCCTCCCTAACAGTATGTTTATACATAGGAGTTGTTATATTTGGGTATTATGATAGTTTCCTTTATAGTTGTAATGATAAGAGAATAAAAACACTCCTTAGTGTTTGGCTCCAAGTGCTAATGTTTGAATGTAGTCTTATTTAACCTCTGAAAACTGTATTGAAAAGTATCTTGTAACTTTTTTCAATGCATTTTGAGGCAGTTTCTGAAGTAATTATTGTTCTTTGACTCTACCTCAGTCATTATAAAACTGAGCATAAGTAAGAGACAAAAATTAATTTGGGTTTGTGTTTCTTTTGCCAAACTAAGAGAAGCAATAAGAACATCCATAGTCAGTGCTCAAGTATTACACTGGAAGCCAGCTTAAATGATACTAGTAGAAATGCTGTTCCACTTCTTTATTGCAGTTTTAACTAACTTCATCTCAAGCTTCTAACTTGAGCTGAAGTAGTCCTTGTAAAAATCTAGAAAATGAATCCCAGAGGAATTATCTTTCTACTAGTAGAATCTATTTGTGTGTGTCATGCTATTGCTCTGGAATAGCCATTCAGCCAAATTCTTATGGTAGCCTGGCCAGGCTTCTTGTCCATACTCAGAACTGAGTCCCCATTCTACTCTGACCTCTGTCCTCATTCCTTCTCTACATGCACAGATCCAGCCTCCAGTCTGATTTGTTAAGCGCAGCATATTTGGGAAACTAAATCTCTCTGCCTGTGAGACAATTTTTTAAAATATTTTTAGATCTTAAAAATTTGCAGGGGGCTGTCATACATGTACCCATTTCAGAACATGCTGTCATGTGTTTAGCCGTTAAATAATTTTATTAGTACTCTAATCTGAGGCAAGGTAATCTTGAAATTCAGACCATCATGTCTGTACTATTTTAACTGTTCCTCAA
This sequence comes from Cardinalis cardinalis, assembly GCA_014549065.1. Classification (NCBI taxonomy): domain Eukaryota; kingdom Metazoa; phylum Chordata; class Aves; order Passeriformes; family Cardinalidae; genus Cardinalis; species Cardinalis cardinalis. The sequence continues at coordinate 125,729 of JACDOX010000065.1, read as the reverse complement.
TTTATAAGGTGTTAGAGAAAAGCACTTGCTGGGGCTGTTGGAGATCTGAATGAGTGTTCAAATTAACTTAATTGTTCAGCAGTTAAGCTTAAAGATAAGCATGCTTACAATGGGACCCAGATGATAGAAAATATATCTGCTACTGGTATCCTTGAGAAGTATGTTAGGCATGAAACAAGCCTCAGGATTACAGTGGATGTTGGATGTTTATTATGGATTTGTCCAGTCATGTCCGTTTTCAAGTTTGTTGCTCCCTACCTTGTCCTTTTACACTGCTGGGTTTGGTCACTTTTTGTGCGGGCTGCCAGTTAGTAACACCACTTGGTGGATGAGTTCAGGCCAGATGAATGTGTCCCCAAGAGCAGCTTATCTATAATTTTGGGGTTTTAGCCTTTGTGTTACACTTGCAATTTGGGAGAAGAAATGTAAATACTTTCTAAGTACTCATTCGCTGATGTAAGTACATTCCAAGTACTCTTTTGCTGATGCCACTAATGCAGTGTGTTAAACAAATGATCTTTTTTGTGTATTCCTGGCAGCTGTTAAGGTACAGATCTGTTGCGTACTTGCAATTTACATTAAGATTGGCAGAATTGTTTATCTGTGTTGTCAAAGAGCTGGAGCAAGATGCCAGAGGACGCGAACAATGACCATTGCACGTGAAAGAAAAAATCCAGTGCAAAAGAGTACTGATAATGCTGAATGTTTGGCATGTACAGACCATACCAGAAGTCTGGAAACTTAATGGAGGTTTAAGATTTTTGTCTTCCTGAAGTCTGGCTAATACTCTAATCTTGTTCTGTGTGTTGATAAGTAACTGCCTTGAAGTCCTTGGTCTGTGATAGCAGACAGTTGTTTCGAAAATGGACTGTGAGTTGACATTTTAGGGAGTAAGAACTGTAGCAATTCAGAGTTTGGTTAGAGAATAGGTATTGTGGGGCTTTTTCTACTATTTCTTGACGTCAGTCTGGTTTGCTACTGCACATCTTTAAAGGCAAATGTGCCTGAAGCAAGTTATCTCGGTAGGCCGGTGCAAACCTCTTGATCTGAAACACTGAGACACTTCTAGTGTATAGATAGAGAGATGTTAAAGGCAAAACCTTCCTTTATTTTTAGTATTGACATGAAAAGATGTTGAGTCCTTTCCTGGGCAGTTGGCCAGCAGTATTTTTTGCTGAATTGTTAAGAGGATCACCAGTAAGCCGTGTTTCCACAGTGTCACTGGAGTTTTTAGTGTGCAGTTGGTTGGTTGGATTTTTTTCCTTCCTTTAGTGAAAGTCCTAAATTTGGAAGTTTGTATTTTATTATGACAAAAATTCTTGCATGTCCCTCTGTCAGGTGCTCAGTGGATAATCTGCCTTATCCAAGAGCAAAATTTCCTTTTCCCACTTTGTCCTAGTTTTAGGCTTGGTCCGATTGAAAACTTTCTTGTGCTTAAGAGAAATATGTAGACCTTTAAATATAACTAGAATGATCAAGCTTCATGGGAAAATTCTTGTATGTGGTGTGTATTCTTGTGGATATCCTCTTACCACCTTCTCACCTTAAGTAAAAGATATTTCATTGGTTTTTCTTGCACATCTTTCTTAGGTTTCAGATGGAGCTTTGAGATGCTTTGCTTCATTAGCTGACAGATTCACAAGGCGTGGAGTTGACCCAGCCCCATTAGCTAAACATGGATTAACTGAGGAGTTGTTATCTCGCATGGCAGCTGCTGGTGGGACAGCCTCAGGACCATCTTCAGCTTGCAAACCTGGACGGAGTAGCACTGGAGCACCATCTACAGCTGCAGACTCTAAATTAAGTAATCAGGTGTCAACTATTGTAAGCCTGTTGTCAACCCTGTGTAGAGGCTCTCCAGTAGTAACACATGTAAGAAATCCTTTTATGCTATTTTTTGATTTCATGGGGCTTTTCCCTTTGTATACTTCAATATATGCAAGATCTATGTTGCTATTTTATAGATAGATATACATATAAATATTTATAGATCATATTTTTAATAGATATACATATATACACACACACATATGTGTGCACACATATGTACATGTAAGTTGCTTTTAAAGAGGGGGAAAAAGGAAACATTTCATATGGAAATGAAGCCCAATTCTGATAGTATTTTCTAAAGCCCTGTATATTTTTTATTGTTCAGACTTTTAATTATTTCCAGGATCTCCTAAGATCTGAACTTCCAGATTCTATAGAAAGCGCGTTGCAGGGTGACGAGCGATGTGTTCTGGATACCATGCGGTTAGTAGATCTTCTTTTGGTGCTACTGTTCGAAGGCAGAAAAGCCCTGCCAAAATCTAGTGCTGGATCTACAGGCAGAATCCCAGGATTGCGGAGACTGGATAGTTCTGGGGAACGTTCTCATCGGCAACTGATAGATTGCATCCGCAGTAAGGATACTGATGCACTGATAGATGCAATTGACACAGGAGGTAAGCAAAAATACTCCAAAAAAGAAATTAAACGCTTGCTCTAGCTTTGATTTTTGTAGTCCGAGTTGTCATGACAAATTCTTAGGTAGTTAATTGAAAATCATTGTGTACAAGTTGGCTTACTTTGTTAAATACTCAACAGTGTTGTTAGTAATCATACCTATGCCCCCTTTTTAATGCAATTCAGAGCATAATTGCTTTTCCAGAATTACTGAGGACGTTTAATTTTTTAAGACTTTCTTTTTATTTAAAGAATACTGTTGAACTTTATGGTTGTGGGAGCTTTAACTATTTTATTTGATTTTATCTTTCAGCTTTTGAAGTAAATTTTATGGATGATGTAGGACAAACTCTTTTAAACTGGGCCTCAGCTTTTGGAACTCAGGAAATGGTAAATTAGATTTATAGACCCTTAAGAAGTTGCATTGTTTATGTAAAGGAAGATACAAAAGACTGGTTTCCTTTTTCTTATCTAACAGGTAGAATTCCTCTGTGAAAGGGGTGCTGATGTTAACAGAGGTCAGAGGTCATCCTCATTACATTATGCAGCATGTTTTGGAAGACCTCAGGTAGCAAAGGTATGATTTAAGCTGACTCTTAAAAACTGTTACCTGCTGACTTTTCATCTTGCTCTATTCAAAATATCTTCAATGCAATATGCTGGACACATGCACTCTTAAATATTTACATGTTCTTTATAGTATTTATCAAAACACAGATTTTTCATTATAGGGCAGTAGGGCAGTAATGAATAAAAGTAGTTTATATTAGCTCTACAGATATAAAAAGTGCAGAATACTTAGAAACATGAGAACACTGTAGGAGTGATGTATGAAAAGCACATTTGCTACTTTGAAAGAAGAAATGCAATTTTTTTCATACATAAAAATATTTATTCTTAGACTCTCTTACGACATGGTGCAAATCCTGATTTGAGAGATGAAGATGGGAAGACTCCTCTGGACAAAGCTCGGGAAAGGGGGCACAGTGAAGTAGTAGCTATTCTTCAGTCTCCAGGTGAGTGGAATATTTAAGTCCATAACACTTGCTATAGTAGAAATGCTGATATGTGTTAAGTTATGCAGTTATAAGAATTTTACTCTATTAAAGTTATTTAAAGAAAATAAATTGTGACTTACCTTCCTTAACCCAGAAAGTATGCACAAAAACATTCGTATTTTAAGATGATGTTAGTGAGGGGAATTACCAAAGAAATAACTGAGCAGGCATGAACGGTGCCAGTTGTCCTGCTCTTCAGCTGTGGGATCAGGCTAGGCTGGGATTTTGTTGTGGATTCAGAGCTTGTCAGCCTTGGTAGCTTCTCTGGTATCCTTTCTATGTGGGAACTGCATTTTCCCTGTTCCTGAGAATTCTGGTGCCACAGGTGATACTTGCTATTAAATACTTTCATTCAAGAAGTCATGCACATGTAAATTTTATATTTTTAGGAGTGCATGTTCATGTTCAGGTACTTGGATGTTAGTAAAGAAAACGTGGATGTTTAGAAGGGGATTTTGTTTGGTTTATTGACTTTTGCAATTGAATGTGTTGGGGAAAAAAATTTTCCAGGGGATTGGATGTGTCCTGTCAACAAAGGGGATGAGAAGAAAAAGAAAGATGCAAACAAGGATGAGGAAGAATGCAATGAACCCAAAGGAGATCCAGAAATGGCACCCATATACTTGAAAAGACTATTGCCTGTGTTTGCACAAACATTTCAACAAACTATGTTGCCTTCAATAAGGTAATATTATCATGAGAGACAGTTTCTTAATACGTGCTTAGAAAAGCCAAAGTAAATCTAAAAGTTTAAGTAATGCTAGTGACAATATGTATTTGAATAGAAGTGATTGTTTGGGAAGTGTTGCAAGAGTGATTTTTACTTAGCCTTTTAAGCAAAATTTTTTCCTTTCTGGTGAAGTGATGTGTTGGAAAAAGCCTGGTTAGTCATGGGAGAGTAGAGCATCCTCTTGACTGAAGAATGCTATGTTCATATAGTATGTTGTATACATTGTGCATCAGGATTTGGTTACAGTTGTTTGTAGCCACTGTAATGAAAGCTGTAATTTAGTAGAGGAAAACTAATTAAATAATGTCAAGATGCATTCATTGGAAAATCAGCAAGGCTAGAAAAAGCTATTTTAGAAGGTTTTAGGAGACTTACTTAACAGTGTATTAACTGGACAAGATGCTGCTTCTAATTCTGTTGAATTGCAGAAATGTAATCTAATTTATTACTTAGAAGGGAATACTGTGCATGGCATAATGCTTGTGATAAGTTGCATCTGATCATAACCTTTTAGCCTTTTATATTACAAATATGACATTTATTCCAATCTCTTATGTTCCTAGTGTTTACAGATACTTTGGGTGAAAATGCAAGATAAAAAGGCCTCTAGTAGAGACAGACTCCACTTGAGCTGATGATAGAAAGCTTAAACTAGGTTATTTTAAGTCAAAGAAATAAGAAACTATATGAACAGCCTATGTGTGATTAATTGTTGTTGCAGACTGTGCAAAGTAGTTGGCTCTCTACTTGAAAGTTATTTTAATGAATCAGACTTCTGGAAGTTGGTGAGAAAAATTCATCTTTAACTCTACAGGAGTGATTTCCTTTCACATTAATTATAGTTCTTGGTGTGGAAAACTGCATAATCTAATAGCATGTTTAGAGTTAAAAGATAAAGGGATCTCAAAATGTGGGAAATACATGAAAGGCTGAATACCTCTGAGGGTGACAAAGTGTGCAGAAGTGAATTGCCAGCACTAAAAGTGGGTAAAGACAGGACGTAGAATAGGTTTACTTAATAAAGGGTTGAGGAGAAAAGTGTATGTCAGACTGATGGTGCTATAAAATCAAAAAATACCAAAGGTGCATTATTCTTAAAGATAATCCAGAACTTAGTAAGAGTAATACAAGAAGTGAAACAGATTAAATTTCTTGTGTTTTGAAAACATGCAAAAATAGCGTACAAAAGAAGTCTTATCTTGAACCTTTTTGCTTGCTTTATCACTGTAAGAGCCTTTTTTTTTTTCTATGATCTTTTACAGGAAAGCAAGTCTTGCACTCATTAGAAAAATGATACATTTTTGTTCTGAGGCGCTCCTGAAAGAGGTTTGTGACTCTGATGCTGGCCACAACCTGCCCACAATACTGGTTGAGATAACAGCTACAGTGCTTGATCAAGAGGTAGGAAGAATGAAAATGTCATCCTTTGTGAAACTAGTATAGAAAAAGAAGTTACACTAATTGATTCCATGTATTTGTTAATAACTAACACTAAAAATTTTACAGTGTTCATCTGTGACCACATGTGCAGTTCAGTGTGTAAAGTAACAAGATCTCCTTTGTTATTTTCTCTTCATCCCAATGTTTTACAGGATGATGATGATGGCCATTTGTTAGCCTTGCAAATCATAAGGGATTTAGTGGATAAAGGTGGTGATCTTTTTCTAGACCAACTGGCTAGACTTGGTGTAATTAGTAAAGTGTCAACTTTGGCGGGGCCATCATCTGATGATGAAAATGAAGAGGAGTCTAAACCTGAGAAGGTAAGTGTATGGAATTGGTTTATTTACTTTATTTGTTACTGTAAAACTGACACTTCTAGTAAAATGTTTATTGTTACAAAAATGGCCAGGGCTAGGGAGTTAGGATATTAAATTATTGCTTATTTTATACCACTTGTTTTAATAATTTTCTTCTCTACCTTCATTTTCTGTTAGCATATTATTATCTGCTGAGTTTTCCTATTCATACTTCCTTGTGATCAAGTTATTTGGTACTTCATTTTGCCTAGTGTTTGGAAGGTGACTGGTAAACAAAATGAATCCTTCCTAAAGTATTTGTGTCAGAAGTGTATCTCTATTGATGTCCATGCATTAAATAGTTTGAGATGTTTTAAATGTTGTTATCAAATATGTTAAATATATAAAAAAGAAAATAATTTTCTCCTTAATGAAAACCGTATGTGCGAGTTGAAGTTATTTTTCAGTTTCCAAGTCTTATTGCCAGTCAGATGAACTGAATGGGTAACAGACTTCTTCTGTTACCAATTCAATTAAATGTATAGCTAAATCTTAAGTGTGTAGTTCACCTTTTTCACTGTGGGGTTTGGGTTGTCTGGGGTTTCTTGGGGGGTGCTGGTTTTCTATTTTAGTGGTTAGATATTAAAATCATATGGACATGGTCCTAGATAACCAGTCATATGTGGCCCTGCCTGAGCAGGGGTGTGGACTGGATGGCCTCCAGAGATTTCTTCCAACCTCAATAATTTTGTGCTTCTTTTCTCACAATTCAAGTTTTGAACAGAGGCTGATGTTGCAGGCAGTGGGCCGTTGCTATTGTTGAGTAGATAAAGCTGTATGTGAAAGGAAACTTCTAAGAAGCATCTTATTCTATTAAAGAATACTTTTAAGGATATGTTTTACAGGCAGAAGTAGTATAGTTCCTACACTTTTGGTTTGAGTAAGTCTTCTCTTCTGAAGAGAGAGAATCTCTTCCTTTAAAAAATGTCTGTGGTGGGTTTTTTTTGTTTGTTTGTGGGGTTTTTTTGTTTGCTTGGGTTTTTTTTCCTTTAAATGAATTGGAGATTTTTTTTGGTTCTCATTATTGCTTAATACAATGTTATTGCAGGAGGATGAACCACAGGAGGATGCTAAAGAACTGCAGCAGGGTAAACCGTACCACTGGAGAGACTGGTCAATCATTAGGGGAAGGGACTGCCTGTATATCTGGAGTGATGCTGCAGCCCTGGAGCTATCTAATGGTAGTAACGGATGGTTCAGATTTATCTTGGATGGAAAGCTGGCCACAATGTATTCCAGTGGGAGCCCTGAAGGAGGATCTGACAGCTCAGGTAGACTTTTTGTAATTCAAGTCCAGGTTAAGTTTTGAGACCATTACATTTGTTTATATAATTTGATTTGAGCTATTTTGTTTTGCAGGAATTGGCTTACTAAATAGTAAAGGATGTAAACAGGTGGAAGGTGGTCAGTTAATTGTGATGCATTTTATCAGATAGCATGTGGCCATAACTTGACTTTCTTGGTGAATTGTGTTAAGTAAACATCCTGCCAGCAAAAGCGTATTAACTTTTTGTTTTGATTCTTCTCCATGCCTACTTAATTTTTTCACCCCAGTCATTAAAAGCACTTTGTAGTGGCCATCCCAGGAAAAGCAGGTTGAAATGGTGATTTGTTGTTTGCTTCTAGCTAGCAGAATGAATTTGCATGTGTTTGAAGACAAAGTAATGGAAAGTTTCTCATCGAGACTGGGAAACAAATTACAGTGTCTTAATTGTTTGTTGGAGAGAGGATAAGGGAACAGACCTTATGCACTGGCAATGCACAGCTGGTTCTGATTTTCTGTACAGAATACACAACTTGTTCTGGATGCAGAAACAACCCTCCTTTTATTGTTTCATCTTTTTTTTGCAGCAGTTCATGCATTTATGAACCTGCAGGCATAAAATGCTTTGCAATATTATGATGTTTTCAATGAGCCATTGACTGAAATAACAGAACATATTATGATTCAGGATGGAAATGAAGTGCTAATGACTTCATGCATCAAGTTTGGGGCAAGAAGACAAAATGCAATATAATGTTTCTGATTGTAATGCAGCTGGAAACCACTTACAGATTTATCGGGTTTTTTGGTCAGAAAATGTGTCTTTGCATTCTTTTTAATAAGGTTAATGCCTTTAAAGATAAACAAGTCCTGTGTTGAGATACCTGTTTATCATACAATACAGTTTTAAGAAGATTCATGAAGATAATTTCTTAAATTCTCATACAATTCTTAAATTCTCACTTGGCATTCTCTGGATGCTGAATTTTTTGGTTTTCACTTCCTAATGGTCAAGGCAAGGGGATGAGACTATTTCTGTATAAGATGAGTGGAATGGTGACAGCTCAGATGAATTTGGAGTGAAGAGAACTTAGAGGAAGTCAGTTTGAGCATTTAAGATGTTACTTCAAATCAGTCTTTCAAAAAAAGATTGCATAAATCCAAAGTTTTTTAACAAGATACCTAGTCTGAATATCGTGAGGGAAAGGAGCTAAATGTAGGATTAAATGAGGCCTCTTGAAATACGTGCTCAAATAGACATCTACTAAGATTGCTGATGTTGCAGTGTAATTTGCCTGAACTTTAACCATGAGCTCTAAGCATGTGCAGCAGCCTTTTTTACTTAAAAGATTAATATTTGTTAACTAAAATGACTACAGTACAGTATAGGCTAGAATGGTATCAAGTCCTGAACTGTACTATATGTTCTGCTGTCCTAAATCATTACTGATCAATCTTGTGGTATACTTTTTAGTAACTTCACAACTGGCAAGAGTATAGAGGGTTGAGTAGTGACATTTGTTAGTGTGTATTGCATGATGAAAGTTGGGGTGGATGGTCAAATATATATACTGTGAACATTTTGGAAGGTCTGTACTCACCCCTCTCCACATTAACTCTGTATTTGTTTCGTTTGAATTTGTAGAAAAAAAAAATTCAATGCAAAAATTGAAATTTAATGGTAATTCTGAAGCTTTTAGTAAGTCTCAAAATTTTGTCCAAGGGAACCTGAATTTATTCCCAGCCATGTAGAAATACAGTACTTTCAGTGCAATGTGCTATATAATAAATGTATTAAAATGTAATTATGGAAATCTGAAAACATTTAATTAACAGAATTTTCATCTTGCATATCAAATCTCAATTATTTTTATAAGCCTTCTCTGTATATGCTATGAAATTTAAGCAGTAAAGAATGTTGTGCCTCCAGTGCATATTTATTTTTGCATTATTTTGTGTTATAACAAAAGGGCATATTTGAAAAGCCTAGAGCTTGTCATTGCAGCAAAAGACAAACAGAAGTAATCTTCAATGAGGTGCTTCCATTTTTACTTTGAATGGAATTTTTGAAGTTATGTACTCAGCATTTTAATGATTCAAATACAAATATATAATTTAATGAAATTTTTCATTAATGATGTTGTGATATTTTTAAAAATAATTTTTAAAATTTCTTATTTTTGAAAACTCACTTTTTAGAATAGTTCATGCTCACCGTTCTGAGACCCATTTTTCAAAGGCAAAAGATTTATTCTGAATTACTTCGATCTTCTTGTTATAATTGTAACAATGAATTAATACATCTGAATTGCATCTCTCAGAAAGAGTTGCGTTGTTGCATTGTAGCTTTGATGTGATCGTAGAACAAATCACTGTTGAAGTACAGAAATATACTACACAGAAATTTAGGACACTTTAAGACCCTTAATTTCAAAGTTAATTTTGCATTGAATGTACTCAGTTGTTTTGCTCTTGAAAAAAATTCTGCATAATGATGGAAGCAATTGTTGGAAAAAAACAAATTTGTTTCTTTTTAAATAGAAAGTAGGAGTGAGTTCCTTGAGAAGTTGCAGAGGGCTCGAAGCCAAGTAAAACCATCTACCACAAGCCAGCCAATTTTATCAACACCAGGGCCAACTAAACTTACTGTAGGAAACTGGTCGCTGACCTGTTTAAAAGAAGGAGAAATTGCTATTCACAATTCTGATGGTCAGCAAGCTACAATACTGAAAGAAGACCTGCCAGGCTTTGTGTTTGAATCCAACAGAGGAACAAAGCATTCATTTACAGCTGAAACTTCCTTGGGTAAGTATGTAGGTATGTGTTATGTGCAGGTAGGAACAAGTGTATATGAGATAGTTTTATTTGTTTCTTTTCATAGCTATGAGAAAATGCAACTTTTCTAAAATACATGTTGCAGGGTCAGAATTTGTGACTGGCTGGACAGGTAAAAGAGGAAGAAAACTGAAATCTAAACTGGAGAAGACAAAACAAAAGGTTGGTGATCTGTAAATTTTATATTTAGAATTTAATTGAGCTTGTTTTATATTATACTATTCTTAGGGAGGTGTAGTTTCCTCTTAGAAGATTAAAATCTCTGATTTCAATGAGGTACAATTTTATGTGAGGCTTGAAGGGGAAAACATCAACCAGAACAAAGCACTTCTTTGGGTGATTTTATCCAAAAGTCTTAGTAAACTGTGTGCTCCTTTAGAGAAAAATGAATTAAAAAAATAAAAGTAGGAAAATCTAGTCTTTCTGACTTGCATTAATTCTTTAGGTTTTGTGGTTTGCTTTTTATGTCTTTATGCTACAAGAAAAGATGTTAAAATCGATACTACAGTTGTGCCAGAGGCGTATAATACTTCTTTTCATCTAGGTGCTAATTTCAGAATGGATTTTGTGACAGGATGCTGGAAGTGAACAGTCTACATTGTTAAGAGCTGTGGTAGTGAAGCAAAATGTGTAAACACCCTCATTTTAGATATCTTTAAAATTCTTCTTTCTCCTCAAAATGAAGGGGAAGAAGAAGGAACTAAGAAATCAAGTATTAAGCTCTTTACAAAAAAACCATAAAATAGCAGTACATTTTGTGATCCGCTTATGCCAAGGGCTCAGGCTGATCTTTAGTCTTTATCTGTCTTGCAGTTTCTAACAGTGCAGCCAATATATATCCTGTACCTTATATCTGCAGCATTTTAGGACATGTATCTTAGGAAATGTGACACTAAATTGAAAGCTGAAATACTGTGTGTGAATGATAATATGTGGGATGATAAAAGAAAGACAGTGCTCTTATACCTAAGATTGTACTGTCTAGTTCTGAAGCTAATGTAATGTATTATTGTAGCACATAGAATGATAATGAAAAGGAAAGATTTTTGGGAAATTTCTTACAAGAGAAAGAGGTTGTTTAATCAGAATTTACTTAATCTGTATCTTGTGTGAACCATACTTTGTAGAAAGAGTAATTCTTACTAAAAGAGGTTGTATAGGGACTTAGTGTGAATTGGTTTAATGTTGATAGAGCATTCAGAAACCTTCTTAATTGTACATTTAAAAATATTACCTGATCCATGTATTAAACCTTCTTAATTGTACATTTAAAAATATTACCTGATCCATGATCCAGTTCTAAAAGAAAGATTGGCAGATTGAGAATCATGCCTTTTCATACTATCTTTTATGCTGTAACCCAATACATGATGGTAATTTTCACTTCTGTCAATAAGATTTTGTGTATTTTAATTTATTTCTCCCGTACCTTTTTGTTTTCCCAACCTTTGCCATTTTGTGATGCACGTGGGTTTTTATTCTTCTCTATTTGTCTGCCTGTTGTGAAGTTAAAAAAATGACCAAAGTTGCAATATCTGGGAGTATAGTAGTGGTCTCGTTACAGTAAGGTCTGACTTCTGATTATCAAAATCCATTTGTAGGTGCGAACTATGGCAAGAGATTTGTATGATGATCATTTTAAAGCTGTTGAAAGTATGCCTCGAGGAGTAGTTGTAACACTGAGGAACATAGCAACACAGTTAGAGTCTGCATGGGAACTTCATGCCAACAGGCAGGTAAGTGTATCTCCTTTATTTTTAATGCATGACGTCAGTGGAAATCAGATAATGTTCAGACTAGTCTGTCATGGTGTGATGCAGAGTCATGAAGCAGAGATAGCCTGTCTGCGATGTGGGGAGTTTTAATGCATGTGTTACCTAGTTAGGTACTTTCCTAGGGACTTGATTTTTCAACTGAAGCAAGTGGACAGATTACTTTGTTTCATGATAATGATCTTTTTGTCTTTCAGTGCATTGAGGGAGAAAATACATGGAGAGATTTAATGAAGACTGCTCTGGAAAACTTAATTGTACTGTTGAAGGATGAGAATACTATTTCTCCATATGAAATGTGCAGTAGTGGCTTAGTTCAATCATTGCTGACAGTTTTAAACAATGTGAGTTTATAGACATAAGTGTTTAAAGAAAAACTTCACAACAAAATGAAGTTAAGACATGTGCATAATGTAAAAGATCTGTTATAAATTTGTCTTTTTCCGGTCTTGGTGAGAATTTGGCAGACTTGCTCCAGTTACTGGTCTACCTATTGAAAATAAGATATTAGAGTAGATGACTAGTTTGAATGAAAATAAATCAGCTCTGTTCAGGTCTAATGGCTGATGATTAGCTTTGGGATTGGGATTTCAGTGAGACTACATAGATGTCTTTGCCTGTCTGTAACTTGGTTTTTTTTTTCCTCCTAGAATGTTGATTTGGATGTGAAACAAGACTGTAGTCAACTGGTAGAGAGGATAAACGTTTTCAAAACAGCATTCAGTGAAAATGAGGATGATGAAAGGTAAAAATAATACCAAACCAGAAAAACCCTCTTTGAAATTTTGAAGCAGTATGGCATGTTTAAAATAATTTAAAGAAAAAGTACCTGTTTTTTCCATTTCAATGGAATAGAAAATTGATCTTGAAAGACAGCATCTAATATTGAAGTAGCAATTGAAAGTTTTTATCTCTAAGAGTCAACCTATAGAACATCTATTGACAAAATAAAGGTGACTTGTTCATCACTGTGCAGATTAGTATCTTTCTTACTGGGCTGTAACTGTGTGACTAGAACAGATACCATCAGTAGAAATAGCATGCTGAGATAGTTTCCTCAGGTGGATCCTGTTTTCTGAGATACTGTAAAATTTTTTTCTTTGTTTTGTTTTGTGATAACATTGTACCTGTTCTCTTTCACAGTCGCCCAGCAGTTGCATTAATTCGGAAATTGATAGCAGTGTTAGAATCTATTGAGCGTCTACCTCTCCACTTGTATGATACACCAGGATCTACGTACAATCTTCAGGTAAATGCACAGTGATAACAGCATATCACACTGAGTGGTGCTCAACTGAAGGTTATCTGTTGCACACCTTGTCTGCAAGAATCGCATTCTTGTAGATGTAGGTAGAATTAGGTAAAGACCAACCAAGTTTTGGCATCTGTTTCCTGTAGCGCTGAAATGCATGTCTGTTCCTCTGCTGTCGCTTAAACACTGTGAGGTAAAAGTAAATTTTGATTGAAGAGATAATGTGTTCTTTGTTTTGTCTTCAGGTATTGTCTTTATATAGGAATGTGACCTCTAGTAAAAGGGCATGTTACTGTGATTACGAGACAATTATTAGTAAGAACGGGGATAGGCTTTAAAGGGTCCTGTCTATGGCTCTATGTTCAATTGGTAATGCAAGATGCCTCCAGGCTCAGCAGCTTGTTACACAGGAAACTTGGCAGTTTGGCTAAAAATATTACTTGTTTTTTCCCAGTTTGTGTGGAGTCTTATTTTTTTCTATTTGAAAGCACAGTTCAGAGTTTTGCAACACGGATAGGGAAGTATAAATATTTCTGGTTAAATGTCTAGGAAATAGTTGAAAAAAGTTGCAAAACCACTCTTGCTGTTCAGTATTTTTGAAAATAGTTTTCAGTTTCTATATTATTGTATTTGCTAGTCAACAACTAAAAGCTCTGAAGACATAGGAAAAGTGAGAAAATGTTATCTGAGTGTGTAATTGACTTGCACATTGTCATAGTAAAGAATTTTTTGGATAATTGAGAAATGGTAGTACTAGGAAATTACTTTTTAAAGCATTTAATTAGAATATAGTGCTTAAGCTAAAGCAACAAAGATACTTGATTGGCCATTAAAATGGTTGTAGTGAAATACACTGTTTTTATTAAAATCCCAAAACCTAAACAGGGAAGCCTAGATGAATGTTTAGCTGTTCTTTCAGATACTGACAAGGCGCTTGAGGTTTCGTTTGGAACGTGCCTCGGGGGAGACGTCTTTGATAGATCGAACTGGTAGAATGCTCAAGATGGAGCCACTGGCAACTGTTGAATCTCTAGAACAGTATCTCCTGAAAATGGTGAGCTGCATAGCATACACAGAGTTCATAGGGAATACTTATCTTCTGCTTCTTTAATATTTGATTTCTTTTCTTTCATATGTAGGTAGCAAAGCAGTGGTACGACTTTGATAGAGCTTCATTTGTTTTTGTACGAAAACTACGAGAAGGTCAGACATTTGTGTTCAGGCATCAACATGATTTTGATGAAAATGGAATTATTTACTGGATTGGAACAAATGCAAAGTGAGTTTTTCAAAGCTAGATATTTTAAAGCCAGACACAATAAACTCTAATCCATGAGGCAGGATGGGGACAAAGAATTCATAATGAAATGAAATCTGTTACTTCTTTGAAGTGGGAGATATCTTTTAATCAATATAATTAAATTTCTTTTGGATCTGCTTAAATAATAGAAAACTACTAATTGAATCACTTGTGTTCAGTATTTGTTTTATGCTTCCCTAAGAAGATGGAGTGGGGAAGTATGGGACTTTGTTTTTCCTTGCCATGGTTTTGTTTGATTTTGTTGGTTTTGGTTTGGGTGTTTTTTCTTTGCTACAGTGTTTTAAAAAATACAAAGTGATGTTTGAAACATATCTAAAATGATATTGATAATTTTGGTGTGATAAACTCAGCTGTTATATGCAATTTACAGTAAATGTCAAATATTGCTCAAACTAGTTTTTTTATATAAGAATAATTGAACAGTATATTTCTCTTTTTAAATACAGAACTGCCTATGAGTGGGTAAATCCAGCAGCCTATGGATTAGTAGTGGTTACATCCTCAGAAGGAAGAAATCTGCCTTATGGTCGTTTAGAAGACATCCTGAGCCGTGACAGTTCAGCTCTCAATTGTCACACAAATGATGATAAGAATGCTTGGTTTGCCATAGACCTTGGCCTTTGGGTTATTCCATCAGCCTACACGTTACGCCATGCTCGAGGTTATGGACGATCTGCTCTCAGAAATTGGGTTTTCCAGGTATCTAAGGATGGACAGAACTGGACTACTTTGTATACTCATGTTGATGACTGTAGTCTCAATGAACCAGGGTATGTCAGTGTATTTTATTACTTTTTATAAAACTGAGTGCTGTTCAAAATGTACTTGACTGTAGACTAATTTAATCTGTACTGTGTTTGTAATAATGTATCTATCTAAAGAAGTGGTAAGTGATACAAATTATCAAGGATGGGGCTGGAGGATAAGTGATGCACAGGTTTTCTGTGTGGTTCACGTAATGGTATTTGTACGTTTCCGTCACTGTAAATTTTGCGTTTTGTTTTTTAACAAAATCATAACACCAACACTCATCTGAAGTTTGCCCTGGTGTTAATAGCTTTGTGTATCTTGTAATATGCATACGTGATTGATGTTATGGTTTTGTTTGCTTGGGTATTAAGGTTTTTTGGTTTTTCTTATTTCTTTATTCCTGTTACCTACCAACACCCCTTTCTAATAAACTTAAAGGTCTACAGCAACATGGCCTTTAGATCCTCCAAAAGATGAGAAACAAGGTTGGAGACATGTTAGAATAAAACAGATGGGAAAGAATGCCAGCGGGCAAACACACTACCTCTCCCTGTCTGGATTTGAACTTTATGGCACTGTGAATGGAGTATGTGAAGATCAACTGGGTAAGAGAAAGAAATGTATATCCTACTTGCTCTTTTAAAATGCTAATGAGCATACCATATAAAAGCCAGTGTGAAATAGGAGGTTAACTTTTGGAGTTGAACTTGCTTAGAAATAAGCTCAAAATTATTCTCCATTCAATACTTTCAAGTGTTTTCAATTTACATTTCTTGTAGGAAAAGCTGCTAAAGAAGCTGAAGCAAATCTGAGAAGGCAGCGACGTCTGGTCCGTTCTCAGGTGTTAAAATACATGGTTCCAGGAGCTCGTGTGATCAGAGGAATTGATTGGAAATGGAGAGATCAGGATGGAAGCCCACAGGGGGAAGGCACTGTTACAGGAGAACTGCACAATGGTGAGCATGAGTTGCCTGAATTTATGTTGTTGAATCACATCTGTTGCATGATTACGTCATGCAGAATGGGTAGCATTAAAGTACTTCCTTTGTAATGCCTTGATAAAGTTGATAAAAGTTCAAATTCTTTGGAGGGAAGAAGCTTAAAATACTACAGCTGTTGGGGTCCATTTGTGAAATTCCATTTGAGTGCATGAAAAAAATTCTTGCTGTAAATGAAACTTTTATACAGCTTTGGTTAATTAAAATAATAAAGTGTTATTCAAATATGAAACTGTTATTTAGACATCTATTACAAACTAGATGAAGGTGAGTGATGCAAAGAGATAAGTTGAGCTTTGAGCCTGCAAAATCTGTAATTACCTTCCTCATTTCTTCTAGCTGAGCATTTGCAATATTTTTCTTGACTTTTGTTACATCCTGTACCTTTCCTACCTTGCAAGCTTCTTTGGGATCAAGTTTTTGTTTTTGAGTTAAAGCATGAAAATTTATTAACTTAAGGAGCAAAATAAGAACCTGCAACAGCCAGGGAAGTCAGTACTGAGAAAGTTAAGTTATTGAAGAGGCTTCAGGACAGGTGGTGATCTTGTCAGCTGAACATGCTTTCCACCATTTCCCTTCTCTTCCCCCTCTTTTGAGGTATATAAGGCTTGTCTTGTTTGTGAAGCACCTTCAACTACTTTTAGGTTAATTTTTAGCTAGACTTGAGAGTTTCTTCTAGTTAGTTGAGTTGTCAGCTCTCAAACATGGAGAAATCTCCAAAGTACAATTCCTTAAAATTATTTGAAACTGAACTTTATTTAAGCTGTTTAGGACAGCTTGTGGGGAAGTCTTCCATCATCCATATATTTTTCATGTCAGATGCAACAGTACCCATAGCTACATTATAACTTTGAAGACTTTACATATTATTGGTGAGAAGTATTCTACCAAAGCAGTGATTTTATTCCTGTGTTCCAGTAAATCTTCCCCATTTAACCACAGGTAAAATTGAGGTTCGTTTATCAAATGGTGTTGCCCACTCATCTCATTCCTGTCACAGCTTTTTTTCATGTAGAATTTTAAAAAGAGGATCTAATTTACTTTTTGGTTGTTGTTCACAAGTGTAGACAAATGTTGTTTTAGACCTGTAATTATGGAGCAGTACAACTTTGAGTACATAAGATGTGCTGAAAACTTGTTCAGATTTAAAACTGCTTGTAATTAATAATTTAGGGAGAGAAACTGTACAAAACAGAACCAGTTATTTAGTTATACTTTGAAAAAAATACCTGGTTCAGATATTCATGAAGGGGAAAAATTATACTGTTGAGCTCCAATGTGGAGCTTTTTTGTGTTTGATAAAAAAGACAAATCATTGAAGAAAAAAAAAATTCAGATTAGCTTTACAACTTTACTGTTCAAAGATTTAGTGGCATGAAGCTACTCAACTATAGCTAGTGAAGAAGGAATAAAATCATACGAGAATAACGTGATCTAAACCTGCTCATTTGGGGACGAGATGTCTGCCTATCATATCTGAAATCTTACATCATTTTTTTAGTTGCTTTTCCTCCAGAGTAATAATTGTAAATAGCAAATTGCCTGTGATCATCTGTTTCAGTCTAGGAGGGGTGATTTTTGAATAGTTAGAAACTGAAGGTGTACGTGACAGTAATAAAAAGAATATTTTACTTGATATTAGCTCTTTCCTGTTTTAATAAAGAAAAACATGGATTTATCTGGACCTGATATTTGTTTTGACTTTGTTTGAGATTGGAGAAGATAACTAAGCTTTGGAAATTTCATTTTTGGATGAAATGGATTTCAATTAAAGTAGTTACACCAATATTGGTTGCAGTTAAGATACAGTGAGAAATATTAGAAGGAATTTTTTAGGTGACTCATAGATTGTGGTACATATTTAGACAAGTAAAAAATAAGTAATTTTGCCCCCATTTCTGTCCTACTTAGCTAAATTTTGTATGTTACCCTCATTTTTGCAGATTTATTATATTTAGCTATTAAAAATTTTAATTTTTAATAACTAAAATTCTACTCAAAATAATAATTTAATAAAGGAACTTAAGAGTAGCATCTCTTCAGAGTTTTGTTCTCATCTCAAGATAGTTTTTTTTCTATGAAACATACTCTCTTTGCAACCCTGAAATTTTACTTGATGTAGCCCTTACCTGATTGTCATAAGATTTTTTTATGAGTAAGGCATGTTCAAGTATGTGGAACTTACTGAACCAAAAAGCTGCGTGTCCATAAATTAGTTTTTTCAGTTTATGAATAAGAGATCTCAAACTAAGCAGTTTCATGGCATGTCATCTGTTGGGTAAATATGCTTATCCACAAGCATCCAAGAAAGAAAAATATTATTGAATGTCCGTGTAATAATTACAGCTTATTGACAGATGCTGGTAGTTATGATCCATTTTAATATACATTTTTGTTATTAGCGATTCCAATTTTGATAGATGTGAATGAAATTTTGAGAGATTGTAATATTTCGAGTCACTTCCTGAAGGAAACTTTATTTTTGGCTGGATTCTGTGGCCCTGAAATTAAGGTGGCAAGAATGAGCACCTCTAAATTGACAACATGAGGAAATTCTAAATTGCTTAGATTTAAGCACTTCCTTTTTAATTGGCGTTAAGGGTTACTTAGTGGTTTCATTGATTCAGACATACAGCCCTTATGAGAAGCTGATCCCACATAGTGGAGCTACTGTCTGACACGCCTCCTGTCTGCTTTCTGCTGGATCTCACAAACTCCTGTCCCTTTCCAGGCTGGATTGATGTCACCTGGGATGCTGGTGGCTCTAACTCTTACCGTATGGGCGCAGAAGGAAAGTTTGACCTCAAGCTTGCACCAGGGTACGACCCTGATTCAGCGGCATCACCCAAACCTGTTTCATCCACTGTTTCAGGCACAACGCAGTCATGGAGCAGCTTGGTGAAAAACAACTGTCCAGACAAGACGAGTGCTGCTGCAGGCTCCTCAAGTAGAAAAGGAAGCAGCAGTTCTGTGTGTAGCGTGGCAAGTAGCAGCGACATCAGCTTGGGTTCGACCAAAATGGAGCGGAGATCAGAAAGTGTATTGGARCAAAATATAGTTTCAGGCACTGACGTCCATGAACCAATTGTTGTTCTGTCTTCTGCTGACAGTGTGCCTCAGGCTGACATAGGGTCATCTTCCAGTGCGAGCACCAGCACCTTAACAGCGGACATGGGAAACGAAAATGCAGAGAGGAAGTTAGGTCCTGATAACTCAATACGTACTCCTGGGGAGTCCAGTGCTATATCCATGGGAATTGTTAGTGTAAGCTCTCCTGATGTGAGTTCAGTCTCTGAACTGACTAATAAAGAAGCAGCTTCCCAACGACCCCTAAGCTCTTCAGCGAGTAACAGACTCTCAGTCAGTTCTTTGTTGGCTGCTGGGGCACCCATGAGCTCCAGTGCAAGTGTTCCAAACTTATCATCTCGAGAAACCTCCAGCCTGGAGTCCTTTGTACGCAGAGTGGCAAACATAGCACGTACCAATGCCACAAACAACATGAATTTAAGCCGGAGTAGCAGTGATAACAATACTAATACTTTGGGAAGAAATGTTGTGAGTACTGCAAGTAAGTAAGCTATTTTTATTTTTAGCTGATGATTTTGTTGTCTCTTTGGCTTTTTTTACACTTGAGTTTGGATTGTGTTGGCTTAATCGAGAAATGTACTTAGAACAGCCTTGACCTTGTGTAGGCCTGTAGAACTTAGGAAGGACTCATAGAGTTCCTGTCAGCTGAAAAGTGTTACATTGCCCTGTAATGTCAGATCACAGGTACCTATCAAACAGAAAGAAATTTGAAACTGATGATTGAAATTGATGTCGATTATATGTTTAAGGAGAGAGTATGGCTTAGACCAAGAGGATGGAAGTCTAGCAACAGTAGCTAATGTCAGGTACTTAGGCTTTCTGACCTCTGTAGGTTTTGTGTATTTCTGTTATTTTTCCATTTTCCTCAGGAAGGGCAGTTTGTGCATATTGTGAAGTGTCTGAGCATAGGAGCTAAGAACGAAGTATGAAGGAAAAAGAACTATAGTATAATGAAATCTTAGCAGATTGCTGATTTTGTCAAACTGCATAACATAATGTACTCTAATACTGAGTGTGTTTTCTAGAGATTGTTATTAAGGCTTAGATTTGGTGAACTGTTCAGGAATATTTAATGTAGGGAAGTTTGTAGTTAACAGTGTTTTAAATGACATTATATACGTGCTTTAATATTTGCATGTTCTTAGATTATATGTAGAGCAAGGTATTAGCAAGGTAAGTTGTAAACCTGCTTGTTGTGAGTTCAGTCTTTTGTTGAGCATGCTCCTATCAAAGTTGTTGCTTGTTGGGTATTTTGTTCTCTGATGGTAATAGTACTTTAAACAGAGAACTGCATTTCATGGGCTAGGCAAGTTAGAAAAAGTGAAATTACCCAAGCTAGAAAAAAGCATAAATTTCTTGTAAAGGTTTCATTCTTGTCATGATTGTCAGTGAAGCTGGTGAAGGATCTGGAGCAGCTATGGCATGTTTAGCCTGGAGAAAAGAAGGCTCAGGAGGTATAGTTGCTCTCTGCAACTACCTGAAAGGAGGTGTAGTGAGGTGGGGGCAGCCTCTTTTCACAGGTAGGAAGTTAAAGGGGAGGTTTAGATCAGATAATAGGAAAAAATTCTTCATTGAAAGGGTGGTCAAGCACTGGAACGGGTGGCTCAGGGAAGTTGATTCGCCATCCCTCAAAGTGTTCAGAAGTTGTGTGGAAATGGCACCTGGGAACATGGTTTAGCAGTGAACGTGGCAGTGCTGGCCTAACATCTGGACTCAGTCTTTGAGGTCTCTTCCAACCTTAACAATTCTGTGACTCTGTGCTTCCTCATTTAGAAATGCAGTGCTTGCTTCTAGCATTTTAAAATATTTAAAAATACTGAATGTCTTCTTTTTTTGATGGGGAGTTTTTTTTTTAATGTATCCTTATATTCATTTTGTGATGCTGGGGATGGGGCCAGAGTCTTTTGCAACTTGCAATTAAAATGTAAGTAAGATACTGAAAAAAAGCTTTCCAGGAATTGAACCTCTTATAGACACATAGTGGCTCTGGTTCTGAAGTAGGATTGTATTGAGGGGAGAAAAAAGAGACCACCTTTAAAAAACATGGTAAAATACTTCAACAGCATATTTAAAATGTCATGAATGTTTGATACTATACACTGCAAAAGTTAGAAATAAGAATGAGGCAACTTAAAAATTTAATTCTGTGATTAAAATAGTCATACTTTATATTATCTGTCATATAAGAATTATTTTGCTTTATGCTTTTTATATGATTAGAAACTGTAAATGGTGACTCATGTTCCTAAAAGAGATCAGAGACTAAATTTGAGCAATCTCAACAGAGTTCAATTAGAGTGATGTAAAAAGCCTGATTTAAAAAAAAAAAAATTGTTTTTTTAGCCTAATCAGGTTAAAAAAACCCAAACAACCAAACTAAAGACCAACCAAACCAAACAAAAAACCCCCACCATCAAACAAACCACCCACAGCAACCCAACACCCCAAAAGTCAAGACTGAAATCCTCATTAGTCTTTCTGGACTTTCTGTACTAGTTGCATTGAAAACGTCAGTATTTGCTGGAAGCTAAGTGGTGTCTAGAGCAGCCAATTTCCATTTGCTCTTGTATTCAGAGCAAACAGAATGCTGATGCTTAATGGCTTTTTCTGTTTACTGTAACAGCAAATAGTTTGCTGTTATTAATTAGCAGAGGGTGAAAGATGTGAATACCGAACAACTTATTTTCAAGCTCTTGAACAACAAAAGAAAATCTCTTTGGTTTTTCATTTGCATCCTTTCATAGAGAAGAACATAAGCTTATTAACAACCCTAAATTTAAAATTTACACTTTCCCTCATCATCATACTATTATTTCACACCCCCCTGCATTGTTATATTTTTATTTGCAAAATTTTAGCTGTGTTCTTAAGGGGCAGAGATGTATGTAGTAACTGTATGTAACAGAGGAAGAAAGCAGAGATACTTTTTTCCCCCCTCCCCCCAAAAAAAGCTACCAAATTCACTAAGGGGAAGAAGCTTTGTTACATCCTTCTTCCAGAGTAGTAATGTTTGCAAGTAATGAAACTTCTTCTTTTAAAACTGAAAAACTTGCATTTGATAAAGTTCAGAAAAAGTAGATTGAAAAACCTAAGACTTAAATTCTTAGTATAAACGACCCTTCAACTTTTTTTCTCCAAACAGTGAATTTAGTTGGTTTTTTTTGTGAGTTTAGGTTTTTTAGTGAATTTAGTGAGTCTACAGTGAATTCAGTTTTTTTCAGTTATTCAATAAAATGCATTTACTGTTTTATTTGAATGTACAGTAAGGTAACATTTTAGTTGTTGCTGGCTTATTCTGAAAATTATAAACCATTTAACATAAGTCATATGTTTCACAGTAATGTCAGTTCAGGCATGTTGACTGTGATGAACATATATTTTAGTACTTGTTTGAAAAATAACGAGTAAGAGCTAATTTAAGAACCTTAGAAAAATGCACAGAAATCACAAGATTGACATTTGTTTTAATATGTTCTGTTCCCAATTCTCTTATATATAATTAACTTGTTTGCACTATATAATATTGTAATTTAGATGTTAAATTTCATTTTTGGCTTAAAGACAGATTACAATGTTGGAATAATAACAGAGTTCAGAAATTCGTTACGTATATTGAAAATGAAATTAAGTAATTTCGTGTTTATAGTGGGATTTTGGGGATTTATTTGATAAAATTATTTATTTAAAATGTTTTCAAGGGAATAAGCTCAGAAGTGGGCATACGTGTTGTAAGGTGCACTTTTGCATTGGGAAACCCTTCCCCTTTATAGTCTGTTGTTCTTTATTATAAAATAACACACTGATAATTTTTCAACCCCAAATATATTTTTCAACACAGGAGTCATGCATGTAAGTTGTACTCTTCAAGTCATCAAATCATTTATTTTATCTTACCGTATCTTTATCTATAGCTTCTCCTCTTATGGGTGCCCAAAGTTTTCCTAATCTGACTACAACTGGTACCACATCAACAGTGACCATGTCTACATCCAGTGTTACTAGCAGCAGCAATGTAGCTACAGCAACTACAGTTTTATCTGTTGGTCAGTCGCTTAGTAATACTCTAACTACTAGCCTAACATCAACATCTAGTGAGAGCGATACAGGGCAGGAGGCAGAATATTCTTTATATGGTAAGTTTCATTTTTAAATGAACATAAGCATTAGACTTCCCATTAATGACTTTCCCTTTTATCCCGTTGTTATGATTTTCTCATATAGTAGTTTGTTTACTGAAAAGCGTTTGAAAGTTGAGCTGTTTGTATGATACTTGTTCTGTAAGGCAGTAAGTAAAATAGTGTTAATGTAGTAGTATTTCCTTGTGTTTTCAAATCTTTATTTTCAGCACTTTCCATCCCATATTACTATTATTTATGGTATAGTTTATCTAAGCACTTGAATATTTTCTCTCATCAAGTTTAGTTCCTAATGTAGTTTGCATATGTACTTCTAATTACAATCAAAATGTGTTTTTTTTGTTGTGTTGTATAGGCATGCTACATGCAAAGTCTGATGTACCTTGTATTGTTCTGATTGAAAAGCATCCACCATTAGGCACATTGTACCCTTAAAATAGCTTCCAGGTATCTCAGTACCTTAATAGTAATTTTAAAAAATTGGAAAAAACCCAAAAATTGACAGGAGGAAAGAAATTACATGATTTGACAAACAGATCCAGAGTTGTGTGCATGCTATACCCTAGAAACAGACTTCAGGACAGAGATTACTTGAGGCATATGAATACAGGGAAAGAAGATTTAGATCATTCAGTCAGTAATACACAGGAATCAAGCTGATAAAATGAAGTCAAGAAAAAACTGGGTTGGATATCGGAAAATACTTCTTAATGTAAAGTTTATTCATTTGTGAGATATTCTTGGAAGAAAGATACTTGATTTATTTAAAATATTGTTGGATTAAGATTGTGTTATATTTTGTTGCCTATTGAAATTGCTTGAAAAATTTCTGGTCATTTCAGTGGGTGTTGGAATTGAACTGCTTGGAGGCAGCTGATTAATATATCTGCATATACCATTTCTCTTTACTCTTTTAATTAAGTCTAATTTGATACTTTGATTGGATGACATGTCTTAAGATATATCACCAACAACTGAGCAAGTAGAGTGCATTCATGTATCAGTAGGGGTGATAGCAGCAATAGGAAAGGTGTTTGGGCGGTATAGATGGTTTCTGTGTGCATAGAAAAATGTAGAAGTTCAAAGCTTCATCCCAGTCCACTTGGATTGCTGTGAACTTCTTTTCTGGTTTTGGGAGGTTGTTTTTTAAATCTTAGTACTAAGTGAGTAAAATGGAACTTTGCCTTCAACTTCTTGTTACAGTAATTAATTAGCAATTGAATCTTTAAGGTATTACTCTTAAATGTTTATCTTCTATGTCCTTGACATTGTAAGTTAAGGTCTAAACTACATGTTTTTAGTGGAACTTACTCACCTGTTTTTAAATTACTGAGACACAGAAACAGACATATGCATTTGTACACCGTTTTCTGGTGATCTTTTGTAATCTCCTATAAGTGTAATTATAAAATTCTTTAATCAAATGAGAAACAGATCACTCTTGCTGATAGTAAGTGCTTCTATAGTTATGCTGTTGGCTAGATCCATGGACTTTTAATTGGGTGTATGCTTTTATCACAGATTTTATTCCTGTTCTGCAGTAAGTAATGTTTTCTTTTTCTGGTTTAAGTGAGATTTGTTTTTTCACTCTTCCCAATGCTTCTCTTCTTTATTTAAAAAACTCTGCTTTAAAAGTTACTCTTGTCTTTTGTTCTGTATGTAAATATATATGTATGTTATAGATTTTCTTGATAGCTGCCGAGCTAGTACTCTGTTGGCAGAGTTAGATGATGATGAGGACCTACCTGAGCCAGATGAAGAAGATGATGAAAATGAAGATGATAACCAAGAAGATCAAGAATATGAAGAAGTTATGGTATGGTATAGTTAGCATTGATGGCATCTTAATTGACTAACAGGTGCTTTAAAAATCACAGATTTTATTTGGCAATAGGAAGTCCTAGCTACAATATTTCCATTAGTTAAAACAAGTTTATTTCGATTTGTTTAGTTTCTTGCATATGGTCAAAAACACAAGTGTTTTTAAACACTAGCATACCCAAGAACCTTACAGGTCAGAGTTAATGTCTTAAACCAGGCTAGGAACAAGTTGACAGACATTAGAAAGGATGGATCACTAGTTCACAGGCTGATGAAATGGTATGACTGTGGATATATAATGCATGCTGCTGCATTTGTAGCGATTCAGTTTGGGATATGTTTAAGTGTAGGCCTGTATGAAGCAAAAGTTTGCCAGAGGAGATCTCTCTCTTCTAAAAAATACCCCAACAGAAAAATCAGTGGGATGGGGGCTAGACAAACCCAGGATGGTAGTTCACATGGTTCTTGCTTAGACTATCAGGAGTTCTGGCTTTTCATTTGGTTGTTCTTAACTGGTATGAATAGTGCTTGGTCTTCTAGTATCACTGAAGTGATCGGAATGAATATTGCAAGATCTAAGAGGAGAAATAGAAGGCTTCACTGATGCTAATTTAATGTTTTACAGAATAAATAGAAATATTGTTTTATGGAATTATAGCGACTTCATCTTGTAATTAATATGCAAATATTTATTCATTTGAACCAAAATATGTAGCATTTTAACTTACTGTGTTTATGGTTTTAATAGAAGCTCAGGTACATGTCTAAACATCTTGTTGTTTCGCCTTCTGCCCAAAGATAAAAATTTAGGAAAAAAAATCAAGCCAGTACAACTTACGTGGATCTACAATGCAGGCAGTAACTTTAGTTTGTAGAATGTTGATCCGTTTTAAAAAAAATATTAAATGGCTTTGCTATTATTAAAAAGTATAACATATTATATTTATAAATTTATCAATTACATTTCTAAAAATATAATAATAATATTTTAAAATTATTAAATGAAGTTACCACAGTATGTCATCTGGTCCAGCCTCCTTGCTCAGTTGGGGTCATCCTAGAGCACATGGCACAGGATTGTGTCTTGATGGTTCTTGAATATCTCCAGATTGGCACATAACCTGTCTCTGTGTGTTTGCTCACACAGTAAAGTTCTTCCTCATGTTCAGGTGGAACTTCTGTGTGTCAGTTTCCGTCTCTTGTCCTGTTGCTTGGCTCTACTGATAAGAGCCTGGATCCATCTTTTTGACACTGTGTCATCAGATACTGACAGACATTGATGAGGTCCCCTCTCATTTGCCTCTTCAGGAGGCCTCTCCAGGAGCTTCACGTCTTCCTGACTGAGGAGCCCAGAACTATATACAGCGCTGCAGATGCAGCCTTACCAGAGCTGAGTAGAGTTGCAGTTTAGTATGTGACTGCTGTATTCATGAACTCTCAATTTTTTAATCGAATTATTCTCTTTAGCAGAATCAGAAAAACAGCTAGGGTTTTTGATTTTTTTAATTTGCCTTTTTTTTTTTTTTTAATTAGGAAGAAGAGGAGTATGAAACCAAAGGAGGCCGTAGGAGAACATGGGATGATGATTATGTGTTGAAACGACAGTTTTCTGCATTGGTTCCTGCTTTTGACCCAAGACCTGGTCGTACTAATGTGCAACAGACAACTGACCTAGAAATCCCTCCACCAGGTATGCTCACAAAGTATGTGATGCTTAATCTGGCTTTAGGATGGAGATTCACTGTTAAGTGCCTACTGGATCTGAGGATGCTGTCACTATTAATCAGTACAGCATGCTCTTGTGGCTGTGTGGCTTTTCTCTGTTTTAATGAGAGTTTCATCTACCTCTGCAGATCTAAGCATTATTGAGGGAAGAGTAAATTGAGTGCTGTGTAAAATAAGCATATTTAGGAATTTAACTAGGATCATCTCTTACCATGATAAATAATAAAATTTCTTGATACATTGAAGATATGCTAAAGATGCCTGGTTTGACGTGCAAGGACTTAACTGTGTTAAAGCTACCCAGAATAGTTTTGATTGGAGAGGGTGTGCTGAAACAGTGCAAAGCTGAGGCAGGGACAAGGTAATGCAGTGATGGAGCAGTGTGTACAGTCAACAGCACAGTGCCTGATCTTGCTCCTTGGCTCCTTAGTTCATTCTTGTTCAAGCACAGTGGATGTACTCAGAGTTCATTACAGAGAGGAATAAGTAGGTTTTAGCGTAGATGGAAATAAGCCACTGCTTATTCTGAAGAACTGAAAGGCAGGTACTATGTAGGAAAAGAATGCATGTGCTGTGATAATATATACGATGTTACCAAGATACAGGCATCAGTAGGGATTTCAGAAATTCCTGTTAGTTTTATTCCCATAAAAAAATGGTTCAGTCATAATTTAGTTCACAGAACTCTGTCCCATCTCTTTGGCATGTGTGCAGGAAGTCATTACACTTCCTTATTGAACTATGTTATTGACATTTAGGCCCCCTTGTCATGCGTTATGTATTTTGTGCTAAGGGTTCTCAAATGATTTTTGCAGGTACACCTCATTCAGAACTCTTGGAAGAGGTTGAGTGCATGCCTTCACCACGTTTAGCACTTACCTTGAAAGTTTCGGGTCTTGGAACAACCCGAGAAGTAGAACTGCCCCTAACAAACTTTCGATCCACCATCTTTTACTATGTACAGAAATTGTTACAGCTTTCCTGTAATGGCAGTGTGAAATCAGACAAACTCAGACGGATTTGGGAGCCAACATACACGTAAGATCACCACTTCATTATTCTGTGTAGAGGAGGCTGTGGCTGATTAGGAAATGGATGTTAATTTTTCAACTCCTCCTCTCTAATAAGCAATGCTAGAATTAGATTTTTTTTGTATTTATGTCAGGATGTTATTACTGGTTTTAAAACTACTGCTGTGCCTGCAAAACCAGGGGGAAAAAATCATAACCTTTAGGGATCTGCTTGGGAAAATCCCATTGCATTATAGTCCTAGTGAAAAATCAACCGGGAGACTTGGTTGATTTTTTTTCAAGGATCACTTTCTCCAGACTTAAGAACAGTCTATCCCAATATGTAGGAAGTCAGACAGAGTCAGTAGGAGACCTGCATGGATTAACAAAAAAGCATGAAAGGGAAGCATGCGAGGAGTAGAAGAAGGGTCAGGTGATCTTGGAGGAATCCTAGTTGTCCCAACTTAAAGGCAGAGCATTAGGAAAGCCAGAGCACATCTGGAATTGAATCTGGTGATATGTGAATTGCAAGAGGTTAGTGAACACTTTTATACAAGTCCATGGGACCCAATGGAATGTACCCATAGGAGCTGGCCATTCTCTGTTATCTTTGGAAGGTCATGAGGGTTGGGAGATACTTCTGAGGACCGGAGAAAAGGGAGTGTCATTCCTGCCTCCCTCAAAGACAGGAAAGATCTAGGGAATTACAAACTGGTCAGTCTTTCATCCCTGGAAAGGTGATGGAGATAGTCGTGGAAACCATTTTCAAATGATGAAGGATAGAGAGGTGATTGGAAGTAAGTGGAATGGATTTATGAAGAGAAAATCATGCTTAACCAGCCTTATGTAGCCTTCTACTATATGCCTAGCTCAGTGGATGAGAAGAAAGCAGCAGATATTATTTTCTTCAACTTTGAGAAGGCTTTCATTGCTTTCTCTCTCAGTGACAAACTTAGAAAGCATGGACTAGATAGTGTCTCAAAAATGTCTGAACTGTTGGGCTCAGATGGTTGTGGTCTTTGGTGTAAAGGCCAGCTGAGGTACCCCAAGGGTTGATGTGAGTCCAGGACTGTTTAAATATCTACATTAGTGGACTGTATGATGGGACAGAGCAGACCCTTAGCTTCCAAACAAAACAAAACTGGGGAGGAATCACTGTTGGACCGGATGGTTGTGCTGCGATTCTGAGACCTCATCATGCTGGAGAAATGGGTAGACAGGAGCTTTGTGACATTTCACAAAGGGAGATGTAAAGTCTGTCAGCTGGGGAAAACAGCTCTGCATGTTATGGCTCAGGCTGGGGGCCAGCTGGCTGGAAAGGAGGTTGGTGAAAAAGGCCCTGTGGGTCCAGGTGGACATAAAGTTAAACATGAGCTAGCTGTGGAGCCCAGTAGCAAAGAAGATCAGCAGCACCCTGGGCTGCATTAGGAAAGTTGAGTGTGGTGATGATCCCCATCTGCTCAGCTCTGGTGAGTTACACTTGCAGTGCTCTGTCCCAGTTCGGGGCTACTCAATACCGGAGGGACATGGACATTGGGGTGAGTCTAGCAAGGGGCTGCTAGGATGATTAAAAGGCTGATTGCTTCTGTCATACAAAGAGTCTGAGAGAGCTGTATCTGTCTAGCCTGGAGGAAAAAGGACTTGTGAGCTCCTACTGATGTGTATCAAAACCGGATGGAGGACATAGGGAAGCCAGACTGTGGACTTATCTTTGTTTTGACATTTGAGAGGGCAAGAATTAAAAAGGGCTCAAACTGAAATAGAGGAAATTCTATTTAAACATGATATTTGAGAGCCCTTCCTACCTCAGTTATTTTCTCAATGTAAATTTGACCTTAATAGCTTTATAGAAATAGACAGAAATTGTGAGACTATGTGGTGGGGGGAGTGTTTTCCATTTACTACCCTAATCAATGTAACTTGTCATTCTAAAAGAGTGATGTATATAGGAGCGACAACTGCAGTAAGGAGGGGTGCAGTATTTTTAACTGTAGTTCAGATTTTGTCAGTGCTTTTCTGTTGTGCCTATTTTCTGACTTGTCTTCTGTCAAAAATTGCATGCTGTAACAAACTAGTTTTTTGTTAGAAATAGTTGAGAAACATGAGAAATAGTTGTAAGTGTGCATGTCTTCTAAGTTAGTGCCCAACAAGCTTCTCTAGGACTTCAAAACTTTAAAGAGTTGGCGCATGTGTAGTGAAAAATCTAAAGTTGATTTGGGAAATTGACACAATGAAGGTTGTTTTATTACTCCAGTCTCACGTAAAGAAACATAAATACTTTGCAAGATAAATACCAACATCATGAAAATAGAGCTTGAGAAATTTGCTGGCTCAGGATATCTCAGATGTTTAGTGCAGCAAAGAACAGCTGCTGTTGCTGTTTTACATCACAGTATCTAAATGTCACTGATACCTAACAAGTTGATGTATAACCTCAGAATTTAGAGGATGTGCTATGAGTATGAAGTATTAATTTATTGTTTTGATGTCTAGAATCATGTACAGAGAAATGAAGGATTCTGATAAAGAGAAAGAAAGTGGAAAAATGGTAAGACCTACTTCTGTGTCTTTGTTTTATGGCTGTTTAATAAAAGTAAAAGAATATTGTTGCAGTTTTTGAAATGCTACATTAAAAAAAACTAACAGTTTTCAATTACTTAAAGAATATGAGTGAGTGTATTTGTAAATGCATGCTCCCTTAAAAAAAGACATTACATGTTGCATGTGAAATCTTAAAGACTTTACAATCAGGAAAAACCAACATTTGGTGGTTCCTGTTGTAGGGTTGCTGGTCAGTAGAGCATGTGGAGCAGTACCTTGGCACTGATGAATTACCAAAGAATGACTTGATAACCTACCTGCAGAAGAATGCAGACTCAGCTTTCCTGCGCCACTGGAAATTAACCGGCACTAATAAAAGTATTAGGAAAAACAGAAATTGTTCCCAGCTCATAGCTGCATACAAGGTATATGTCTGCATCCAAACTTTTTTTATTATGAATGGCTATGTGCTTTGTTTTGCAGCTTTAAAGACTCTTGTTGAGGGAGAGCCATGGTATTTATAGGGAAGTTGAATGTTCAAAAGCCAGTTTCAAGTTTAGGTTTTGCTGCTCTTGCCTTTTCATTTTAATGTCTTCTGTTAAACATAGTTGTGTTAAAATGCATTTGGATCATGATTTGCACCATGCACAATTTGATGAAGTGTTAAGTTTGAGCACAGTAACTGTTTTGATTTTTTTTTTCAAATCAATTTGGAATACAGTCCCAAAGACAGCAACACACAGAGTTTTCATTCTTAACCATTTTCTTTTTTACAGGACTTTTGTGAACATGGATCAAAATCTGGATTGAGTCAAGGGGCCATTTCTACTCTTCAAAATTCTGATATCCTTAGTTTGGCCAAGGAGCAGCCCCAGGCCAAAGCTGGCAGTGGACAAAACTCCTGTGGAGTAGAAGATGTTCTGCAGTTACTTAGAATTTTGTATATAGTTGCCAGTGACCCTTACACAACACGGACTTCTCAAGAAGGTAACTTAGTTAATTGGCAGAACTTCTGAAATACTTTAATGAAAAGAAATGAAGGAAAACTTTTCTCTTGATTATTTTCAGAAGGAGATGAGCATCCTCAGTTTAACTTTCCACCAGATGAATTCACAAGTAAAAAAATTACTACAAAGATTCTGCAGCAGATTGAGGTATAACACTAATACATTATATGCAGTGTATATATGTAGTATTATTTTTAGGACTCTGTTATTCTCTTTCTTACCTTGACTGTTGGAAATTGTTGGTTTTTTTGCCATTTTTGATTTTTGAATTGTTTCATACATGTTTTATTCCTTGCATTAAACTACAGGAACCCTTGGCACTAGCAAGTGGAGCTTTGCCAGACTGGTGTGAGCAACTAACAAGCAAGTGTCCTTTCTTAATTCCATTTGAAACGAGACAGTTGTACTTCACATGTACAGCATTTGGAGCATCAAGGTAAAAAAAATAAAATAGAAGAAGTATGATTGCTTCCTTTTCATTTTTTATGTATAACAGTTTCTAAATTGCTGATTTCCAGAAGGACCTTAATCCTAATGAGACAAATTTTTCTTGCCAAATGTGAATAATTTTGGGTGATGGAAGGAAGAAGATAAAAAATAAAATTCCTTGTCATTCTGAGTTTTTCTAACTTCAGCTGAAGACTTGCTTGTGTACTTATATAAGCCAGGTTTTCCTATTGGCCAATTTGTCTGGGTTACAGTTCATTGCATAAAGGACTACAAAATAGAAAACGTTTGGAGAATCATATGAACTAGAAGTTTTTTGGAAGCATGTACATTTTTATTGTTCCAGCAACTTGTGATTGTTTTGTTTCATTTATTTTTAATTCATTAATGTTTTAACAAAACAGAAAGAAACTAAGAAAAATAGGCTATTTTGAAAGTTACTATAAGCTGCATAATGAAACTGGAACAAAATCAGACTTTAAAACGTACAAGGGTATTCTCTAGAGTTCTTTGTTACCTCAGAATCATTAATATTTTTATTGCAGCAGTCATAATTTTTAGAGTATGTAGACAGTGTAAACCTTTTTGCTGGTATACTATTTTTTGTAACAAGAAGGGAGAAGTAGGTTTTCTTGGCTGTTGCTACACTTTATTTTCCAAATCAGAGGGTAGAGAGAGAGTTGGCCAAAATTATGATTTTGTCTTACATGCAGTAGAGGTGCATTATGAGGAATGTAAAATGAGATATTTAGAGAGAAAGAAAAAGGAAGAGAAGAAAAGGTATTAACTTGCAAGACATCAGTTTAAATCTTTTTATTGTGTAAAAATTTTAACTTCTGCAGAAAGATGGTCCATATGTTGCGGTCTTTTTTGTTTTGTTTTGTTTTGGAAGAAGGTCGTTTTTAGAGAAGCTGCATTTTTAAGAGATGCCTCAGGAAACATTGCATGTTAGTTACTTTGTAAGTAAAGAGCTTTCTTAAGCTCTTAAAATATTGAAGTAATTCTTGAAACTCATCTATTCTGTATGAACTCTGTGTACACTCTCTGTGTCTGTCATGACACTTGACTTGACTATTTTTTCAAAACAATCAACAGATGGTAGCTTTGAAGAGAGTTTATTTGTATGTTTACATACAAAAATTTGCAAATTTGACTTTATGTAAGTACTGCTATTAAATGTAGCTATTCTTCACTGATATGGGTCAATTTGTCTGTGATTGCACTTTGGTTCTGTGTTGCTCTAAGGAGTGTGTTAGTGAATAACTGCAAAACTTGGTCAGTATCAATGGGGTGATGTGCAACTGCCTTAACAGTATATAATGAAAGGTGTCATGTGTGTTTACAACAGTTTTGGGCATCTGTGATTAAAAGTTCTACAGTAAATACCAACTTTTGTTCTTTCCACTATAGTGTGAAAACTACAGGAATTCAGATCAAGAATTGTATATTTTCATTGGTGCCATCATCAGAATCTGGCGCTTATATTAGAAATTATTTGTTTTCTGACTTCATAAAATATGAAGCAGCCCATATTTTGGGGCATTTCAGGCTCATAAATAGTTTAGTTTGATTTATACCTAAAAAGAATTAGGAAGCAATTAGTACTTAAGCAAGTCACTTTTTATTGGTGACTACTTTCAAGTTTTCATGCATGGAAGACATGGAAGTTTTAAACAGCTGGTGTTTGGTTTTTTCCCAGAGCAATTGTTTGGCTGCAGAACAGACGTGAAGCCACTGTGGAACGGACAAGGACCACGAGCACAGTGCGACGGGATGATCCAGGGGAATTCAGAGTTGGACGTCTCAAACATGAAAGAGTGAAAGTTCCGCGAGGTGAATCCTTGATGGAATGGGCAGAAAATGTCATGCAGATTCATGCAGACAGAAAATCTGTTCTAGAGGTAAAGCATATCTGCCTAGCAGAGCGAGGTTAGATAGCTGTTTCTAATGTACTGGGCAGGATATTGAATATCCTGTTCCATTACCAACGCTGAACATTTCACCAGGATTTTCTTTTGCTATTAACTTTCCTTATGTTTCTCTAGGTTGAGTTTTTAGGGGAGGAAGGAACAGGCCTGGGTCCTACCTTGGAATTTTATGCATTGGTGGCAGCAGAATTTCAGAGGACAGATTTGGGAGCTTGGCTTTGTGATGATGATTTTCCAGATGATGAGTCCCGACAGGTACATTTTAATTTGTATTTTAAACTGAGTACTTGAGTAAAAAAAATGGAAAGCAAGCTAGACATCCAGGTAGGAAGAACACATGTTCATACAGCAGCTAGTAATCATGGTCAAGAATGATCACTCTGGTCCACAGCTTGTTTTTTAATTCTTCCCTTTTTAACGGAGCAGTAGGGTATAAGAAGTTAGTGCAGATATCTAATGAAATCCACCTTTAACCATGTCTGCTTTTTTTGTCTCTCTCTCTTAAATCAGGTTGATATTGGTGGTGGATTGAAACCACCTGGCTACTATGTACAGAGATCATGTGGACTGTTTACAGCACCATTCCCACAGGATAGTGATGAACTTGAAAGAATAACCAAACTCTTTCATTTCCTTGGAATTTTCTTGGCTAAATGCATTCAGGACAATAGACTTGTGGATTTACCCATTTCTAAGCCTTTTTTTAAACTCATGTGTATGGGGGACATTAAAAGTAACATGAGTAAGTTGATATATGAATCACGGGGTGACAGAGACTTGCACTGTACTGAAAGTCAGTCAGAGGCTTCCACAGAAGAAGGACATGATTCCTTGTCAGTAGGAAGTCTAGAAGAAGATTCCAAATCAGAATTTATTCTTGATCCACCAAAACCGAAGCCTCCTGCCTGGTTTAATGGAATTTTGACATGGGAAGACTTTGAATTAGTAAACCCACATAGAGCTAGGTTTCTAAAAGAAATTAAGGACCTTGCAATTAAAAGACGTCAAATTCTAAGCAACAAAAATCTGTCAGAAGATGAAAAGAACACAAAACTGCAGGAATTAATGCTGAAGAATCCGTCAGGTTCAGGGCCTCCTCTTAGCATAGAGGACTTGGGGTAAGTTTTCATATTTATTTATAGGTAGGCAAACAGTCTTGTGGTAGAGAAAGAAGCCAACACATAATTACAAATGAATTAGTAGTAAAGCTTAGTGTTTAAATAGCATCATTGCAAGGGGGAATCCATAGAGATGCAGCCATATTCTTTTTCTTTGGTTTGAGGATTTTTTCTTCTCATTTGCTCAGTTTCCTAATCTTAAGTGTGTCTATGTTGCAGTGATGTATGACTCTGGAGACATAAATACTTGTAAAAACAACTGCTTGTAAAATCACAGCTTTAAAAAAAGGGTGATTCAGTAATTTCTTTGCTCTGATAACTTGAAATTTATCAAGTGTTTTGGAGAGCTTTTAAAGAGGACAGATTGACATCTCAGATTGTGTTCCTAGTACAGTGTATAAATCCATGTTAAACAGAGCATTTGTTGACTTTTAGCAACTGTAAAAGACGAAATACTCATACCCGTGTAAACCCATGTCAGATGTCATCCTCCCTAGTTTTAAATACTTCCTTTGAAACAATAGTTTTTCTACCATTATATTATAATCATATTGTGCCACAAAAATCGTGTAGTGTCAGAGTTCAGTAATTACTTAAGGCTTTGGAATCATAGACTGTCCTGAGCTGGAAGGAACCCCCAAGGATCAACCTGCACAGCATCATCCCCAAGAATCACACCCTGTGCCTGAGAGCATTGTCCAAACACTTCTTGAACTCCTCCAGGCTGATGCTGTGACCC
Organism: Cardinalis cardinalis; assembly: GCA_014549065.1. Lineage (NCBI taxonomy): Eukaryota > Metazoa > Chordata > Aves > Passeriformes > Cardinalidae > Cardinalis > Cardinalis cardinalis. The sequence continues at coordinate 89,946 of JACDOX010000065.1, read as the reverse complement.
CTTCCCTGAGGAGCCTGTTCCAGTGCCCAACCACCCTCTGGGGGAAGAATGTTCTTCTAATACCCAACCTAAACCTCCCCTGACACAGCTTGAGGCCAGTCCCTCGTGTCCTGTCACTGTCACCACAGAGAAGAGATCAGTGCCTGCCTCTTCTCTTCCCTGTAACTGCAATGAGGTCTCTCCTCAGTCTCCTTTTCTCCAGGCTGAATAGACCAAGTCACCTCAGCCACTTGTATGCCTTCCTCTCTAGACCCTTCCCCATCTTTGTAGCCCTTCTGTCAGTGATCTCGAATAGCTTTATATCCTCAAAGGGCTTGTGGAATTTAGCCTGGCTTGTTATAGAGAGAAGGCAAGTAGCACTGTTGAAGAGCCTAAATGCCTAATAATTCAAATGGCTCTGTAATTGTTATTGCTGGAATTTAAAGGAAATTGTTTTTCTGAATTTGTGAACTAAATTAAATGGTTTGAGTAGTTTTGAAGCTGATAGCTTTAAGATATCAAATTTATGAAATTTTCAGTGGTTATGAAATCCAAATAGAGAGTGAGAATATGCATTTGCATACCATGTTTGAAACACATATTATCTGTGTAGTCCATTACTGTTTGTAGTTCTGTTTGTATAGACATGAACAGCGGTTCAAAGTGATCCACTCACAATGGTTTGAAATCCAATGAGGTGCTTTTGGGTGTGACAGGTTGTAAATCTGGTGTGTTTACAAAAGCAGTAGCAGACTTGTTTTCAGTTATTAACTACCTTTGTATTTTGAAGTTTAAATTTTCAGTTTTGCCCTTCATCCAAAGTATATGGGTTTACGGCTGTGGATCTCAAACCAGGTGGTGAAGACGAGGTAAGAAAATAACCTACATTTACAATTTAACCAGCAGTTCAATTTGTATGGTCTCAACAATAACTTTAATGAACAGTGAATTCTTAGAGTATCTGTCTACTGTCTTTGCAGACTGTAACAATGGATAATGCAGAGGAGTATGTAGATCTCATGTTTGACTTCTGCATGCATACTGGTATACAGAAACAAATGGAGGCCTTCAGAGGTAATTGTAAATATAACAATGTATGTGAGGTTAGGGGGAATAATGGGTGTTTAGGGCATGCTGGTTTTTAAGTGGTGGCATAGAATGGCTTTCAAAAATAAACTTTTTACCTAAGAATGCAATAGGTAAGATACTAATTTTGGAATACCTTTGCATTAGTTATGCTGTTTTTAATTGTGAAGATGTTCCACTTACCTTAATTAAGAAACTATTGATTAATTCTGGTTTGACTAAAATACAGCTTAAATGCTGAGATTATTTTATAAACATTATTTGGACTCATGTTTATGACTGTATCTTGTGTAAATAAAGATGGCTTCAATAGAGTCTTTCCAATGGAGAAGTTGAGTTCCTTCAGCCATGAAGAGGTTCAGATGATTCTGTGTGGAAATCAATCACCTTCTTGGGCAGCTGAGGATATCATCAATTACACCGAACCCAAACTGGGATATACAAGAGATAGGTACTTTTGTTCTGAGTGATTTTAAAATAGTAACTAAAGGAAAGTGTTAAGTGATAGAATGTCCAGGATGTTCATTAGATGAAGTTGCCAAATTAGATGAAACCGATGGTTACTGAAGAGCAGGTGGGTTAGAAAGTACTTGGTAGTTTTTTGATGAGCGAAGATTAAAAAATTATTCAAAGACAAGTAACTAATGAAAACATAATGGCAGCTAATGCAGATTACTAATATTAGATTTTAGAGTTTTTATTCTCTTATTTGAGAGTAGTTATAATTTTTTATGACCGTGCACATTTGTTACTTTGCCCATATTTATTTCTTTCTCTTGAGGTGTAGTTAAAAAAAGAAAGTGTACTATGCAGAGGACAAATATACTTACTGGTGGTTGGCTATCAGAAGGTGGTCTTAATGTTTTTGGGTTTGTTGGATTTGGGTTTCACTGCTTGTCATGTTTGGTAGCAATAACATAAAAATCGCTTGTGGTGTTAGAATAGGCCTGCTGAAACTTCTGAGCTCTACTTCTCTACCCAGTAATATGCATTCAAATGCAAGATACCCAAATAACACCCCAAGATAAGTATGTACCTACAATTTCTTGAGTAAGGAGATTAAAGACTCTGCAAGGAGATTAAAGACTATTGTTTTGGATTTAAGAATGTTTTATTCTTACTCAACAGGCCCTAGAATCTTACAATGTCTGCTTAAATGTGACTAAAGATTGTAATTCTACTGCATCAAGTTACAAGAAATTTTAAAACCCTCCCCACTCTCTTCTAGTGTTATCAGAACTAATTGCTTTACTTTATTTTAAGCCCTGGATTCCTTCGATTTGTGCGAGTCTTGTGTGGAATGTCTTCAGATGAGAGGAAGGCTTTCCTGCAGTTCACCACAGGTTGTTCGACACTCCCACCAGGGGGGCTGGCAAACCTCCACCCCCGGCTCACTGTTGTGCGCAAGGTACGGCTCTCCCAGCCACTCTTGGAGCTGCTTTGGCTGGCACTGCAGGGCTTTCTAATTAACAATGACGGGTTTTATTTTGGTTATTTAATTTATGGCAGTATGCTATGGTTTCGATACTAACCTCTTGTTTCAGGTCTGCTCTCTGATCCATTTTTTTTTTCATGTATAATTAATATATGTAAATATCAAAGTATTAACGTACATATAAAGCAAGTATATTTATAAATTTGCCTGTAGCTTTGCTGATGCTATTGTTTCTTGACAACTGGTATTAGGTATGCAGCAAGTGCCATGACTTAGAGAACTTTACAGCTTTTAACTTCCATACTGAGTGCTGTCAACAACTGCAGTAAAATTCTTTTTTTTCTCAGGTTGATGCTACAGATGCAAGTTATCCATCTGTGAATACATGTGTGCATTACCTAAAGTTGCCTGAGTATTCTTCTGAGGAGATTATGAGGGAGCGTCTGCTAGCTGCTACCATGGAGAAAGGCTTCCATCTCAACTGAGCCGCTGAGCGCAGCCTGCGACATGGAAGTGTTTTTGATACTAGCGAAGCCTCTTGTGTTTGTGTGCAAAAATACGATCTCCACGCTGTGCTCTGACGAGACTTGCCTTTTTTCATCTGTGAGGCTTTAGGAAAATGTGGAATGTTTGTTAGCTGCTAATGACAAAATAAATCCTTGTAACTACACAGCCAGCAAGAAATTGGCACAGAACACTGTGTGATGCTTCAAGGGCTTGCACAACTGGAAATTAAGGTGTTTCTGTTTGACTGTTCCAAAGAACAGATCATCAGATTTTCAGTGTTCACTGATACAAATTTCTAACAGTGTATTGTGTAAAGTTTGTCTTTTAATACCCTGTACACTACGGTTGCCATCACTGATCCCTGTTTTGCTGGCTTTAAGCTAACTGGTCAGAAACTTGCTTCCTTTAAAATTTAGACTTAATGGGCATCTCCAGCCTTTTCTTTTTTAATGGTGCCTGCACTATTGGAGTATTTTAGTGGGTTTTTGCGTATAATCATGCACAACCATTTTTTTTTCTTTTTCTTTCAAGTGGGAATATATTTTGATTTCTCAAATGCCCTGCTATAAAGATCAAATCCTTAAGTGTGTTTGTGCAGCTCAACAATAAAGCTAATAAAAAACACTGGTTCCTAGTGCAAGGCACACTTAAAGCAAGTTTTACTTTCGGTTGTATTTTCTTTGTATATTATAAACATTTATTTAACTTGTTGCAGTTTGAAGTTAAAAAAAAAAGCACCCAATGTGTAAGCTCAAAAGTAATCATTAAAATGTTTGCAACATATAAAAATGTCTCTTCTGAATACTTCATTAGTACTTACTAAATCTCTGGACACATTCTGAACAATGTGCCATTCTTTTTTAAAGGTTTCAAAGAACTACGTAAGATAACTACTGATCTCACAAATTCATCTCTGTTCAAATCTTTTAGAGTAAGTGGAAATTCTTAAGAGTGATCTGGCAGTGATCACCTGCATGTGGCAGATTTTGGTGCTCTCCAGTGAACCCATGTGACCTGAGACTATAGCTCTTTATTACACTGCAATAAAATCTGAGTCAGATGATACAGCTGATTCAGCTTTACTTGAGTTGGACTGGCTTTCTTGGTGTTAGCATGTGATATTTATTGGAAGAAAAGTAGCTTACTTAAGATAAAGCAAGATATGGTTTTAAAGATTTTCAAGTAGTTGATACCAAAAAAAAAAAGCTATTGTGGTTGAATCTACGTAGTAAGTTTTGCTTTGTTGTCTTTGGTAACAACCTCTTCTCAGGCCACTTCTGAGAGGGGCTTGCCAAAAGATTCTGCCTTGCACATACACATCAGGCTGGTGCCAGATTTATTTTCATGGCATTGTTTGTAGGACTTTACAGCATTGTTTTTTAGATTTTCCCTAATGCAGAATTGGAGGGGAATATCCACCATCCTGCCCACTCCTGTGCCTGACATGCTCAGACAAACGCCTGTGTCCAGGTTTATGCAACTCTGCTCTGATCCCTACATCATCTTCTTTTGATAAACATGTTACTGTGTGAAAGCCCTGTGGATTACTCTCACACACAACACTCTTTGCTCTTTAGACCCTGGTTTCTGAGTGGTGTTTATGCAACCAGTGTGTGCTTTCACACAGAATATGCTTGTTCAGTATCAGGTTGTATGTAGGGTTGGGCTGGAGGTTAAGAAGAAGGAGGCAGAGAACAGTTCTAGAAAGGTAAGTGGAAGTAAGCTGAGGTTCCCAACTGCCCCCTGACTGACAGAGTAGTGTGCAGTGTGGATCAGCACTCTGGATGCCTGGGAATGCAACTCAGCATGGCTGCAGCTTCCTGCTCAAGAAGGTAGACTTCATTTGGTACCTACCTGGTCCTGAGAACTTGCATATCTTTTATTACTCATCTTCTGTAAGAGTTTTAATCTTGATGCATAGATGGCATATACAAGAGAAAAGAAAATACACTGGTGTGCCAAAATGGACAAGATTTTGTGTAATTTATGAAGCCAACATGACAAAAGAGCATTAAACTTCTGATTTACATTATCTTTTATTAATATTATAATATTTAAGTGCTAAATAATTCCAGTTACAGCTTGGAGAGTATGCAGAAATACTTAATACATCTGTACTTTTCTTTTTGTGTCCATGACTTGAATGGCAAAGGGAGGGAAACCAGCTTTTTGATGAAGGATGAATATAGTTTAAAAGTAGGCATAAAAGTCACAGAACTATTATTAACAGTAAATTCGTATAAAAATGAAACAAGTTGGTGCTTAAGGGAAGGACTGAAACTCAGTTTGATTTTGTATTTCTATGTATTTTGTCTTCTAGGTCTGGCATATTACTACATAATTCAAAGTGATACTTAGTCAGTCATGGTAAGTTTCCATTTTTTCATCCTCAAAATATTTTAAAATTACTGACCATTCTAGGAAGATTTCTGCTGGGTCAGTGGGATTTCAATGCATCCATGTGCTTAGCTGTATCTTTCCCATAGGGTACACAGAGTATAAAAGAAATGGAAAATATTTTCCAATTAATTTCAATGTTGCATGAGTCAGTCTTGCAACAGCAGAAGACTGCTGTGGGCACATTCTTGATGCTTCTGCCATCTTTTGTAAAACGCCTGAGTCACTCTTGCATCTTCCTAGCCTTCTGCCACTTTGTCAAGCACAAACAGAGGGGCGAGAATTCTGTTCCGGTTTGTTTCCACAATGCAACCATTTAGCACCATTTCATCCAAAATGATGTGCACTCTGTCCAAATTGAACATGATCTAGAAACATTTTGAGTTAAGTGTATTTTGAACAATGTGAAGATAATTCAGAAGAAAACCTCAGTCTCCTAAGTCTTCAATAAAAAGTAACAAAAATTGGTATTTCTTAATTTATTCTAGTTTATTTGCCATTATTTTAATAAAGCTAGGGAAACAGTTTGACTGACACTTTTTTCTGATCACAGAGTGGTCACAACTAGAGAAGTTGAAGCCTCAGCAGTATCCTGTCCTGGAATATAGCACTAATACATAGTGGCAAAAACCAGGTCAACTTACACTTAGATGTAGGTGATTAATTTTACTGTCTGCCTGAGGCACTGCGTATTGTCTGGATATGAAATGTTATCAAGGGGTCACAACCTTCTATGTGAAGATGCAAAAATTCTACATTCCTCTAAGGAAGGTAATTAGCAAGTTCTTAAGCACTAGATTATCAAAATTTCCTTGCCCTGAATAACTAACAGTATTTGATCTGCTTGGACGGAGCTTAATAGGAGTATGCTGATACATACTGCTAGATCAATGATTCAACTTTAAATCTCATAAAGAAGAGGAAAAGTAAATAAATAAGCACATCTGTCCATAAGCACATCTGCCTTTCCCTAACTTTATCTAACAGCATCTGTCTCAAAAAATAAAAGGTGGCAGGCCTTCCAGGGGTATGAAGTGGTGGGCACTCATGACACAGGAGTGCATACATGCAGACATGAGTGTCTAGCACATCCACTGAACAACTGCCAAGGGTTATGCTGTGAAAAAATACTCAGATGTTGCCATTTATCACCAGAACCTGAAATGGAAATGGACACAGCAAAGCAGCCTGCTGGCTGCATCTGTTATGCCTCACTGACATACATACACAGAGCGTGAATAACCCTTTATCTGCCTTACTCTCCACCTGTTGCTGCTCTTTACATGTGTTCTATGCTGAGCACAACAGGTCTGCATTGCCTTCATTTTGTACCTTCTAACTCCTGCCCGTGTATTGAGGACTGCTGCAGTGGAGCTAGCAGGACTTTGTACAGTAACTGCTAAATACATCTCTCAATACTTTTCTCCCCACTTTGAAGAGTCTTGAGTGTCTTCTCTCGCATTCTGCTATTTATGACACTGTGAATTGAACCCAAAAAGACAGCTTGGTTTTGTTCTAGTGTTTCTATTTATGTTAGTGGTTTTCCCTGCTAATCATGGAGTTGCAAGAATCATGTTTTTGAAGTCATCAAGAGTTTCCTCTGCTCTCTGTGATAAGTGTCAGTCTTATTTTTTGAACACAAGTCAGGCATTGAAGAAGACTGCTCTGTGCCCTGGCTGCCAGTGGCTCAGACTTTGGCAGTCAGCCATACTGCTCTGCCAAAGAGCTGGAGCAGTGTGAGGACTGAACCGCAAATGACAACAGCTCGGGAGCCAGGTATCTATGTAGTTGTTCCTCCTTGCTGTGAATGCTCTGGGCTGAACTTGGTGCTACTACCTGGTGTGTTTGTGCAGAAGGGGAAGCAATTGTAGCAGTGCTCCAGCAGAAAGTGTTCTGCTTGACCAAGAGCACAGCATGTCTAGGTATGTGTAGTAGGACAATTCAGGTCTCCAGATAACTTTTCTACTCGTTACTACTAGGTGAGAAACTATAGCTGTCAGCAGGGTCTTGGGGATGGCCATGGTTCATCAGACACCTTCTAATTTGCTGACCTAAACTTAACTACCTAATTAATTTTGAAATAATTTTTTAAATACCAGACTTCTTCCTGAATCTGACCATAGGCCTGCATTGGTTCTAAAAATCGTGCCTTTTGATACTGAGGAGCAGTGCTGTCCTTAAAACTCCAAACAGTCACCATTTTTGTGGTACCAGAGACACAGATGGTAGCTTTACTTGGCTTGGCAGTTTAAAGATTGAAGCCAAATTTCTTGCTGTGATAAACTTATTGAGTAAATCAGCCTTTACAGAAACATTTTAATCTGAGTAATTAGGATTTCTTTATTACAGTAATGTGAGAATTTTTAGAAAGACAGCTGTTTTGCTGCTTAGTTGACCTCTGGCACTGCTCTGCACTGGGCTATAGGATCTGTTAAGGAAATTAGATAACATTCCATTCAGTTTCTGCAAGTGAGAAAGCCAACTCCTCCTGGCTTTTAATTTTTACACTCTACCACTGATTCACACTGCCCCAGTTCCCATGGCAGAGCCCAGACCTTCCTCTTCCTCTAACAGTTCCAAAAATCTAAAACCCAGACAATTTAATCAACAACGATCAGTGACGATGCAGCAACCTGCCACCCCCATCTTATTTTTCTGCATCATCCCATTTAAGAAAACATTTAAATCACAATTTAATCACATTTTGTCATCACTGTTTATTCCCCTGCTGTATTTCCAGAAGAGCTAATACCATGTCAAAGGAAAACTGTACCCACACAAAGAATCTTGGAGGTGTTCCACTCAGACCCAAAGTAGTTCAATGAGATGTTGATTTCCCTGCAGGCCTTTCCAGGTTATTTCCAAATGGGCTTACTCCATTGCAGAGAAGTGGCATGACTTGTGTCCATCTCTAATATGGTAGTCTCACATTCACATTCCAGAAACAGTAATTTCATTTGCAGTTTGAATGGGGATTCTAATACCATTGTGGAAAGATCTGTCAACTTGATTTTGGAAGGTCTCAAAGCATTTAACCTCTACCCTCAACCTAACATTCCACCTCCCTTCACCACCAGTGTTCTTGGCAAACAATTGGATTGTACAGGGAGCAATTCTGTCTTTTCCCCTTCCTGTGAGTTTCACCTATGCTTTATGGTTGCATCTTGCCCAACACAGCTCAGCCATTCATGTCTGAATGCCCTGCCCAGGGAGGGATATGTATTTGATCCTTAGCAAGGCTCATCCTCCCCACCTGTTACCTTGTTTGGCAAGTGATCCCAAATTTCAGGGTTTAAAGCCCTGAAGTCATAATCCACACCCAACTGAAAGCAGCCAAGCAAACCAGTTTGAGCAGCTGGCAACAGGAAAAAAATCTGTATTTGGTGTTTGCACTGCCATGTGCTCTACCCAGAGCTGTCATTTAAGGTCCTGCTTCCAGTAAGAATCCTGGATGCCCACAAAAAGAGCACTAAGGGACTTGCACTAGATCCAGGCAGAGGATAATAGGACTTTTTAAAACAAGAATGCAGAGGAAAACGTGTTAATCTCTGCATGCCAGCCTGGGAAAAGGTGAGTCCCACCTGGCTTTGGCTTCCCAATTTCTGGCAATGCTGCAGCAAGCTGACACCAAGCAGTAGAAGTAAATGGTACCTACACAATTGGCATTTTAAATGTTACACTGGCTCTTGGTAACTTAAAGAGCTCCCCTTCTCAAAGACATTAATGGTACTTTCTATTATCACTTTTATAGCAAATGCATACTAACAGGAAGTACATGTGACACAAGTATTGTGTATATTGACAGTTGAGCAGGGAAGAGGGGAATGAAAGAAGGGGAAAAGGCACAGTCAGGACTTGCATGTAATAAAGAACTTCCACCTATGGAGGCATTTTAAGAGACCTCAGGGTTTTTCCAGGCAAGTAATTGAAGGGCGTGTCCAGACTTAAGAGATGATGAAGTGCACCTTGTGATCACAGACCACACCCAGGAGCACAAACAAAGCTTTCTAGATCACAGTACAGGTACATATGGGGCAGATGGTTTGCTACTGCATATACAGCACTAAATACCTGATTTCCATAGTGTGCATTCATCTCAAACTAGAGATTAGTTGGAGTTGCTTCTTTATTTAGTCTAGACTCACACATTCTGACTTATCTTTGCCAATGCTCACTTTCAATAACTTTTAGCCTATTTAATGGCAGGCACATTTAAGGCACTGAAACCCATGAAATGCTTTCTTGACTATTTCTTCTTTAAATGACTACAGTGATATTAAATGGGAGACAAAGGTGCCTTCAAGTTCTGTGAAATTCTAGAACAACTAAGCTAATTTTAAGCTAGTCTTTATAGGTTATCATTTTACCCACTTATGTTACAGTGCAAACTGAAGTACATCCTTATAAATTCAGAGAATGAATTCATAATTCAATTTTCTCACTCCTTAAATGCACTATATTCTCAGTGTTATCCCACGGGATAAGAATAGTTGATTCACATGAAGTATTCCCTGTATCAACGCTTATCTATCCTAGGAGGAGCAGCAGCAGCTAGYTGCAATGGAATGTAATGGCTTTTTTGGATCAAGACAACATTCTTCAGATGCTTAGTCCTAGAGCACTCTGTCACCCCCTCCCTTCCCAAAAGGGGAGCATAAGTATCTTTTTTTTTAGAAGTTAATAATGTCTTCAACTGCTTTCACCAGTTCAGGCAATACAAAAGTTACATTTAGTAATTTTAGAAACTGTCATACTTACCAGTGTTTTGTTCCTTATAAAGCTGCTGTCCTAACACTTGTGTTTTTATGGTCTCTTGTCCTCATCATAGCAATAAAGTAGTTCCTACCCCACCCAAGCTGGAGTTTTAGTGCTACAGAAAAACCTGCCCACTTATATTATAGACAAAGTGAGGCTAATCCAGTGCTATTAACACATTAGGGCATAACACCCCAAGGACAATTTTAGTACTTGTTCATTCAGCTGGCCCAACAACACTTCCTAATGGTATTTTAAAAACAATCCGATGTCATTCCAGCCTAGGTACTTGTAAGTGTGCAACTGACTCTCAAAATGAAAAGGGACATTATATACAGGCTAAGTGGTTCACAATTCCCACATGAAAGCTTCTATAAAAAGCTGGCTATTCTCAAGTACTTAGCCAATAGGTAATCTGTGTTAATTTTTGCAGAATAAATGAGAGAACTGTGCAATTGTTCATGCATTGTTTAATATCATACCTGCCTCTGTCATACACACCAACATGATGTGGAAATCCTGTTGGGAAGGATTCAGATCTGATCCAGTCCCTGCCCTGTGCCCAAGGCGCCCTTCCTGACATCTGGCTCCAGACAGACCATGACATGAGCTACATGTGGATGCCCTGGATGAATTCAGGTGTGGACCAAAAGGAAAGCTGGATTTCTGCCCCTGCTGGAGCTGCATTGCCAAGAATACTGGGGTAATGCACTATGTCTGGGAGCTGCAAGAACCAGTGCATCTGCTCCAGGCTTCGTGTGGGCTCCAGGGACATCTCAATTCTGTGATAGGCTCAGCCTTTGGATTTAACTGGGCTTTGCTCTGTGTATGGCTGAATAGCCTTAGTAATTATGGTATATTTTAAATGAGTTTTGAGTTCATGTAATTTCCTGCTATTTTTTTCATGTTAGTAAACACTACTGGCAATATAAAATAGCCACTATCACATTTAAAATAAACTTCCTATGGATTTGTACACAAAAATAATAGCAGAGAGTCAGGAAATTATGAGTCTCCTGCAAGATACTCTGTAAACAAAGATTCTGTAAATAGTACTTGGTGTTCACTGTTGCAGACCTCAGAAGACACCTTCTCCAGCAGATATTTTACATCCAAGCTAACTGCACTGAGCACAAGAGTTAATGTGAGACCATTTGGCAAAGGCAATGGTTTAATCACAGGTGAGGATATTTTTTTTCACATTATGAAAGGCAGGTTGATGGTTTATTTCTTGCACTGCAATAATAGCTAAAGGCACTTGCCCAGATTGTTCTTCTGGATCAGCTATTCAAGCTATTGTCAAAAGTAAATACAGTCCTGAACAATCCACTTCCTCTTAGTTACACCTCTGCTTTACATTTAATAAGGAAGGGTATCTCATTTGGACTATTTTAGGTAGCTTTTCAACTTAAGAATTAAGCTCTTCCTAGGTGGAAGAATTATTTTGTACATATAAAGAAGTAAAATGTTTTCTTGTAAAGTTGTTCCTKAAATATATATCAAAAAAGTGCACTTCTGAATGCTAAAGCTACATCATGCAAATGTCATATGTGTTAAGGAGAGACATATCAGACAGGAGCTTTTACAGTATTTTTTCCACTATGACCAAGTAAGTTAGAAATATTTTCTAAGTATTTATACTCATACCATCATGCAGATGAGACCCATGTAGATGAATTTCTGCAGGAATCATTCAGACATGGTATTGCACCCGTTTCCAACATTAGTGTTGGCATATAATGCAACAACTCCAAACAGTGCAGAGGACTGCACTGGAGAGGATGCCATCCATGAGGATCTGGACAAGCTCCAGGAGTAGGTCCATGGGAATCTCCTGAGGTTTAACAAGACCAGGTGCCGGTGCTGCTCCTGGATTGGGGCAAGCCCCAGTACCAGCACAGGCTGGGGATGAACAGCCCCAGAGCAGCCCTGCCCAGAAGGACTCGGGGGTGCTGCTGGCTGAGAGGCTGCACATGAGCCAGCCATGAGCACTCCCAGCCCAGAGAGCCAAACGTGTCCTGGGCTGCAGCCAGAGCAGCGTGGGCAGCAGGGCCAGGGAGGGGATTCTGCCCCTCTGCTCTGCTCTGCTGAGAGCCCACTGCAGGGCTGCATCAGCTCTGGGTGCCAGCACAGGAAGGACATGGAGCTGCTGGAGTGACTCCAGAGGGGGGCCTCGAAGATGATTAGAAGGGTGAAGCATCTCTCCTATGAGGAAAGACTGAGAGAATTGGGATTATTCAGCCTAGAAATGAGATTTAGGAGTGACTTAATTGGGGCATTCCAGTATCTGAAGAGAAGCCTTACAAGAAAGCTGGAGAGGGATGTTTTACCAGGGCACGTAATGAGAGGACAAGGGGGAAATGGCTCCAAGCTGAAAGAGAGCAGATGTAGATTAGATATTACGAAAAAAATCTTTACTGTGAAGGTGGCGAGGGACTACCCCAGGTTTCCCAGAGAAGTCGTAGATGTCTCATCCCTAGAGGTGTTCAAGATCCAGGGTGGATAGAGCTCTGAACAACCTGGTCTAGTGGAAGGTGTCCCTTCCCATAGCAAAGGGGCTGGAACTAGATGACCTTCCAAGTCTCTTGCAGCCCAAACCATTCCATGATAAGCAGCAGCCTTTCTCAGCTATTATATGGGCTAGTGGGAGTAGCTCAAAGATGTAGAGCTCTTGGTAGGAAATTGCTGAGCAGAGGCAGGAGAATTCAGAATAGTCAGTATACCAAATGACTCAGAGAATCAGGGAACTTCATGCTCAGGGTACACTATATGGAAACATAGGGGATATGTAATTACTAAATAGGTCAGGTCAGTCTCTAATTTGGCAAAGCTCATATACATGAACACATAGTTCAGGACTAGAACTAACTGAATACAAAAATTGTATTTCTATAATCGCTCACACACCTTAAGTGTCCCTTCACACTGGAATGTCATTATTGCTCTTTCATAATATCAGTGAATTTAAGGAGGTTTTACTAACACCACAGCATTTTCTAAATTTCAGGAAGGAAACAGGGATAGTATGTGTGAGTGTACATACATACATACACACACACACATATATGTATATATATGTGTGTGCGTGGGTATATATATAGTCAGCAAATAAGGCAGTTACAGCATGTAGCAAGCTTTAAAATATTTTCAAAAGTGAAATTAATTATTTCCTGTTGTTTTTTGTTTTGTTTTTTCCTTTTTAAGTAAAGACTTGATTGCAAGATGGCAACTGTATTTCAGGTGTGTAACTGAAACTCTTTGTACCAGCATATCCACATTTAACCAACAACAAATATAAGCATAAGAACTGCTGGAGAAGAGTCAACACACAGTGCAATTGGAAGAACTGAGAAGGAAGACTGTGCTACATTCTCCTGGCTTAATTTTTCGAGTATTGTGTTTTATTAACTTGCTATTTGTGTTTAATTGTTCAGGACTGTATTTTAGTATTTGTATTTGGGGGAGTTTTAAATCATATTTTAATTAATACCCTGCAAAACATAAGCATGAAAATACAGCAGTGTAAGGGTAGGAGTGGGAAAAGAAGTTAACACCTGGTTTCCTAAATATTCTCCTCCCACGTTTTTCCCTCCTTCCAAACATACAGAAAGTAAAACTCACTTCTTGCTTTCATGAAATAAGATCAAACTGCAAACAAAATCTTACAAATAGTGCTGCTATTTGGCTCAAGACACAGCTGTGACATTCAATTGTTATTACAGCAATTTCCATGTCTATTTTATTGTAACTCAAAGTGAAACCTTAAACTACTGAAGCCTGGAAGTTCCCCATGAATTTAACTTTTCGTGTACTTAGCTCTCTCAAAGCAAGCTCTCTGTGTCTTACTTTAAATGGAACCAGGCTTATTTTAATGATGGAGGATTAAAATAGGTGAGCCATGTGAACATCAGCTATGCTGTCAGAATGGTGCCAAAGTGGTGCTACTTACTCCAAGTGCAAAATTGGTGAACATCTCTATTGACTTGAGTGACAGTCAGTGCTATGAAGACAGTATGAACTGGAATATACACCAAAAAGTGATAAAAAATGTATTTCTGATACTGAAAAGGATACATCTAATTCACTCTGCAAGGAAAAGAGATAGACAGCCATTAGTTACATTTTGATCTCTTATCTCAGAGGATCTCATCTCATAATCATTAAACATAACACATCCCTTCAAAGGATAAAGTCTTCAAAATAATGATGGAAAATTTAAGAGTGATTCAGATTTCTGTTCTGGACTGGACAATGACATGCTCTTTCCTGTAACACTGCTTTGCTTTACATGTGTTATCTGTCTCTGTAATCAAAGCTAATGTTTTACTTTAAAAAAGTCACTGAGGTCACCTACAAGTAACAATTTGAATATAGGCAGTGCCATCTGAGTGAGTGGGAGGAAAACCAGCAGCTCTAATCATGGCCTATATTCCAGCCCTATATTCTCTCTTCCTCCTTCTGCAAAACCAGGATGTTAATGCCAAGTTTTCACAGTTATAGTGGTTGCTGCAGATCTTTTCAACAGCAAAATCTACCCATGGCTGTGGTAGTGGCTGCATATATTAGGAAAGGCAAGGCAACTCCAAGCTTTCTAAGCACTTCTAAGTATTCTCCAGCCCCAGCAACACAATTCTTCATATAGTCATCATTTCCCTTCTGTTTTTGGATTTACCCCAAGCAGTATTACTCACTTAACCAAAGCGTCTGAGTTAGAAGCCCTCGTGGTCTCTCTGCAGTCAGCAGAAGAGATGGGGACCTTCCCCAGTTGACTTGGCACACTTGAGGCATGACTCACTTTCTCGAGATACTCATCGGTCTCCACTGCCAGTAAAGGGAGCTTAGGATGACCAAATTTCTAACTTAGGTGCCCCAGTGAAATAGCTAAACTTAGAAAGAATTAATCACAGCCTTAGCACTTAGATCTTGCCGAGTTGGGTGGAGATTCCCCAGTCTCTACTAAAAGACAGAATCTTTACCTGCTACCTAGAGAATTTAGTTTGATAATGTGGTTTTCATTCATGGTATAAACCTGGTTTTAAGGCAGAGTAAAGCTGGTAAGGTTTTACTGGTGAAATTACTACTACTTCTGTGGTCTAAAGATGATCTAAACTGGACTAGTTCTAGTCTACAGGCCTCTGATGAGTGACTCTGCCATTCTTCAGTTAGAAGTTTTTAATGTATCACAGAAATTGCATTTTAAGGGTCCGATCGGTTTAAGTTTTCTCAGCATTAAAAAGTAGTTGGAGACATCGGAATCCTGACCAGTATGCAGAATTTTTCTTGGGTAGCCATATAAAAGTGAAAGGGACTCAGAATTACATCTCACAAGCAACTTTGAAAGCTTTCCCCCTAATTCCATTAATGTTTGTTCTCATATCTGAATTCAAGCTCTGTAAACTCCATTAGATAAAAATAGAGTACATGAGAATGTTTAAAGCTCTCAAGTCTAAAAATAATAGATGACAAAATGTCCTTCTAGAGTGGGACACATGTTCTGTCCTTTCCCAGAGTTCCGTCTCCATTGCCATCATCATAACTTGGGATTCTGCTAAAATTCTGCAAATCCTAAACAGTAATCTGTAAAAGTACAGATTTATACTTTCTTGCTCTGTGGTTACTGCTAGAAACCCCAGCTAGAATTACAGCCCTTGTCTTAGTGCTCTGCCATTTATTGTGTTATATGATATTAAAACCAGAGCCATCAAATGGCATGAGATTTCTTTTAGCACCCCCCTTTTAGGTTCCTATGTCTCAAACCCAAAATGCTATGGAAAATTTAAAAAAAACCCTCTGGTATAATGAACTCAGCAAATTTCCAACAGCTATCAGTGGTTGGGTTATATGTGTGGTCAAAGGATTATACATATACTACATTTGTATGTATAAGAACTACATCTATTTTTGCTCTGCTTTAATTGAATAAAATTTGAGAGGTGGTTAGCAACTATTAGCTCAATCAGACAAATAAGACTAAATTTTATTGTGCATTCCTGTGCTGCTGAGATCTAATCCCATTCCTGGTTATCACTGCTTAGGCTGGGACTACAGTCAGCAATTTTAAGAGAAATTCTGAGCTCAGCGCAGTCAGAGAGTGATATTCTCAGTGCCAGCAGTTTCCATGGCTGGGGCAACATCGGTTGAGATAAGAGCCTAAAAGATTTGCCAAGCATCTAAACAGTGAAGGGAGCAGATGACTTTGTCAAGCATGTCCTTGAATTCACAGAGGGAGCTCTGCCATGCCTGCTATGGTACTAGAGCTGGGAAAGCAGTTATAGACCCTGCATACTGATATTTTGTATGTAAAGTTACCAGTGTAGTACCCTCAAGTACCTGGACTACAGAGGAAACTATCCAGTCCTCTTGTCTGAGAGGGATATCCAACACATTTCAGCAGAGGATAACTGAAACTGTGCCAAAGTAGGATTCCAGTCAATTTTTTTTTGTAACAAGATTATTACAAACCCTATATTAAATAGAAAATGTTCTAACCAGAATTACAATGCTGCATTTTCAAACTTTGTAAAAACAAGCAAGCAAAAAAATCTCACCACCAAAAGGAACAGAGTCATTTTAATGGAGCCATGTTTGATGTTGAATCTTTAACAAAATTACTATCTCYATAATAGTTGTTTTATCAGATATCCACTGTTGCCTGACAACAATATGGGGAGTACAGACTGGTTTTTGAGGTTTCTTTTGCTCCATTCCTGATCTTGCTTCCTTCTGATCTTGTTCAGTGATATGATGTCAGTTCCCTGCTTCATGCTTTCACCATCCTAATCATGAATGAAGTTCATTTGGGGAATGTAATGCTATAAAGTGCATAAGAACTGCAAAGTAACCCTCTTTATTTCTTTGAAACATATAAAATGCCCATGGCTAATTTAAGAGTATACGACCCAAAGAAACCCCATAAAACCCATAAACCCATGCTTTTCTAACAGAAATATTTCTAGTATTCTTCGTCTGATAATGTATAACCCATGCATACTTCTACTTCTCTGAAAAATCAGCTCATATTGCCTTTCTCTACAATGATAATATTTATCAAAATTCTAAAATATTAAATATTTTTCTCCTTTGATTTATTCTCTGAAATGACACTTCCACCAAAGTTTTGAAGGAGAAAAAATGTTTTGTAACAGATTCAGTGTCTCACTCACCACTCTGCTGAAGTATTTGTCCAAAACTTCCACAAAATTATGAATTAGTTCATAAACTGCCATCTCATTCTGAAATTAAAATCAATTGAATATTAAATCAACATCTAGAAAATGTAATAGCATTCTTTGTGTTAATTCAGTTTGTGGTGAATGAAAAGCCACTAGACAATAGAGCAAGCCCTCTGCTCAGGCCATGTAGATACCCAGCTGAGGTGCTGAGAGCTGGGCAGCGCTCAGGGCAGGAGGCCTGGGCTGGCCACACAGAGAGCTCTGAACAGCCAATGGATCCTCTCTCTGGGCTGCTGCCATCCCCCTGCAGCCCTTGTCCCACCCCCTCCCAGCTCAGCTCTGTGGACACACACAGCTAACTAGGTTAAGCTTATCCATGCTGAAGTCACACCAGCCAGCTGCAGCACAGAGCCAGCCTCTGCTAGGTAATTCCTGTAGCAAAGCCAAAATAATTTGTCCCAGATTGCCTGCCGTAATAACCCTGACTTGAAGATACTGCAGTAGGGCAGCAGCTACCTTCCACACCACTCTGTTAAGGTCTCCAACAGTAAGTGCTGAATTAATTTCTGAGAATTTCTGAATTAATTTCTGAGTCATCAATGCAAACACTAAGGCTCCCAGGTGCAACCTGAACATATGAAATAGCAGTACTTGTCAGCTTTCAGATACTTTATTTTTTATTTCCCTTTTTGAAAAGTAAAATAAATTGACATCTTTATAGCTGACAGTACAGGAACTTTTTCTTTAGGACATTAAAAAGAGAAATTTTTAATATTGACTCCTTGAAATTCTCTATTTGCTATTGAAAAATTCCATACTGGACGAAGACTTGAGTTCTAGCCTGTGATAATCACTATAAATGTTCATTGCAAGAGGATATATAATTTCTTACCTCTGTCTGGTCAATGCCAACAACTATGAAAAGGGCTGCATACTGTCGGTACACCAGCTTGAAGTCCTTATACTCAACAAAAGAGCACTAGGCAGAAGCAAAATGAGTCAGATATAGCAGTTGCCATTTAAGCATACAACAGTATAAAGCACATTGCTCAAAGGACCTGAGCTTTCAGGTTCCTAAGGCCTACAGCGAACATGGATTTGCCAAGACTCATCAATTTTAACTTGAAAGAAATTTAGTGCGGTAACTGTTACACCACACTTTTCATCTGCTGGCAGAAAACATGCCCTTTCTAAATGGAGCAGCACTTTTTAAATGGAGAAACTGAAACATGCAGAACTGAAGTGACCGGTTTGGTGTTATAAAGGCACCCAGTACTTTCCCACAATTTTCATTTGCAAGCCCTTTCAAAAAGAGACGTAAAGGTAATTTTCCTATTTTAAAAAGTACCAATATTTTAATGTAAAAATTAAAAATATTAGACTTCCAGACCCAGTGGGGAATTAACATCTTTCCCGACGGGAGGGAGCCAGGAGATGGCGCCGTTTCACGCCGCTGGAGGAGCTGCCGCCGCCTTTTCTCTCCGTGTTCGCTCGGTCCCCGAAATGGCAGCAGCAGCGCCGGCAGCTCCTGCCCTGGCGCTGCGCTCGGAAATGCCCTGGCAGAAGCAGCATGAAGACGTTCCTTTCTTTAGCCACTATCAAAGCTGCGAACTAAGAGACTTGTAAGAACGGCTATTTTGATTGAAGTTTCCTAAAATGAAGTATGTGAGGAGTGCTGTGCAAGAACGCACATCATTAATGAAAAGTAAAGAAGCTGACTTCGGAACAGAAACCAATAAACTTCATTCACTGTCCAAGTCCCATACTTCTTCTCTAATTCAAGTCAATGTGCCAAAGTTTGGTGCTTTTCTTAAAGAACCACCGATTTAATTAAAGAGAGCAATGAAAATTTCAACTTTCATCCAAAAAATTTTTCAACTTTTATGTTTTCTGACTTTCTTGCAGAACACATAAACACTTCTTTTGAATAAAGAAGTCTAATACAGAGGCCTAAAAATTTGTGTTTACAAACTCTCCTGTGCTTTAGATAATGTTTTCACAATTTGGAATCCTCTACCCTAAGTTTAAACGCAGAGTTCTCAGTACTCTGCCTTCTACATTCTGGCAAAACGGTACTATCTCAGTAAAACCAGTAATAACAGTAATAAAAATGAGTTTTTCATGACTTCCGAGCCTCTTCAAACAAAGAAGAGGAATCTTCATGACAGTAATACACACAACTCCAAAATCTCTGTAAGCCTCAGAAAAACATATTTATTCAATACAGAATAACAGTTCAACTGACTGAACCCACAATCTAGAAACTCAATCTTTTATATTGTGGGTACAAATGAGATAATGACCAGAATTATCAATAGGAAAGGTGTGAGATGTGAATAAAATAAAACCTACAAAACCTACCTCATCCTTTGAACGAGAGAGACAGTTTTTGATTACTTCAGCTTCCAGCACTGTCCGTTTATTAATTTCTACATGCTCATAATACCTGGACAGTCTTGTTTGACCTTGTTTATTAACCATAAGAAAAAATTTTATCATTTCTTTTTTTTTTCTTTTTCAGTGGTAGATTTCAATTTTGGGTGCAGGATCAGGAGAAGTATTTCTGGGAGTAGAAAAAAAAAAGAGTAGTAATACATAGGAATAAAGACTTCCTAAAAGCTATCCACCTCAGGTATGCATATATTTATGACTGAGTCCCTTGCCAAAACATACAACATTGAAAAAAAATCTCAAATCTTTTGCACACATCCCATGGAAAAACTCCCTTTTTTCCCCACACAACTATTCACAAACTATCTAATAAATAACAGCTTTCACATTAGAAATTTTCACATTTCAATCAAATTAATTTTTTTATAGGATTTGGGAAATTGGAGGAGTAAACACTTACTTCTTCATAACCATAAATCTACTCATCATTTTCTTCCTGCATGCTAACTGGTTTGCAAACATCAGACATTTGCCCAGTACTAAACCACACTAATGCAGTTCCTAAGAGCAAAATTTGCCCATAAGCACTTTTTCCCCTCCCCAACTTGTATTTAACAATTACATTCATACCATTGCCACATCAAATTGAATGGAGAGATGACAAAGGGAAATGCATGGGCCACAACATATGATCTTTTCTTTAATGCAGAATGAGAAACTCCTAAATATTTGGGTATCTGCAGTATCAATATACATCTTGAGCTGGACCAGGAGCTTTTGAAATCTGTCTTCTCCTGTCTGATTTCCCATCTTGATGCAAAAGATAAATTCTGCACTTAATGAAAAATAAGTGTGGATCTTCAATAGCTAAAGAGAAATTGGTTCACACTAATTACTCAAAAGAGCTTTATCTCAATATAAATATTGATCCACCCAACACCACTGAAATATTGCTTTAAAATATACCACATGCAACATACAATGAAAAAGAGCATTAAAAAGAGCACAGCATATGTCAGAATCTACTTGCTAAATAACTGACATCTCTGATGTTTTGAAAAGCATGAAAATAGAGTAAGCTGCAGATGTAATTTTTTGAAATAGAAGATCTGGGTTTTTTTCTTTAATGCCTGAGAACAATCACTGTGATGTTTTCCATCTGACTTTCTACTTGCATCCCAGATTTATTGGCCCAAATAATCTTGAGGTTTGTGCACTGGAAATAAAACAACTACTGCAAAAATTATTCCTTTTTTTCCAGTTCTGAAGAGTTGGTCCTTACCTGGTGCATCTTGGGTCTCACAGCTTCTGTGACAAAGTTTAAAGAGAAAAACCCTATCAGGAATCCACAATCTATGTAGAGTATAGCTCTTTCAGTAAAAACAGTGTATCTTAATGCAGAAAAACAACAGGAGAAAAAATACAAGGCAAGCTCCATAGGTGCTGCATCATATTACTAGCAACTTGAATAAACTGGCTATACACCATGCATGGGTGACAAATCTTTCATGACAGCAATGCAACAAGTCCCAATGTATTGTGTTGACATTAATTAGTGCTTACTTCTGATTCACAGTGGTCACTGTTTTCTGAAAAGCCACCTCTTTTGCCATCACTTGGATCTCAAGAAAGTGACCTTTTTTTTCTCAGTGTACTGTGGTTTACTCTATTTACAAAGAAGTTTAGATTTTCATATGTAATTTCAAATGTATTTTTACTAATTCGAGTTAATACTGAGAATTCATTGTTAGTTGAGTGACACATAGTTCAGGATCAGTCCTCAAGATAACACAGTCTATCTGGAATCATAATGGTCTCAGAGCTTTCTCACCTCCTCCAGGCAGGTGAAGCCTCTCCAGGATCACACTCCTGCTCTGTCACTCCCTCAGCAGAGTTGTGGATGCTCGTCACTGCTGCTGCTGTGCTGCACTGGGCCCAGACAGAAATATATGATGGGATCTTCACTGTTGGAGGCAAGTAGACTGACATTGACAACTAAATGGGAGACAACCATCTACAATCTTTGCTGTGTTTAGTATATGGCTCTTTTTCCCCCCCACATTCTATTTGAAGTTAGAGTTGCAGTAAGACATCTTAATATTTTAAAGCATAAAGTTGAAATGCTAAGATGATGTAGTCAGTTTTTGATAAAAACCTTCCAAGAAGGACAAGAATGAACAACTCCTTCCAGCTCAGAATGAAGCCCCCTAGCAAGAGCCAACCTCAGGACAGAAGGAACCCAAAACTTTAAAGCTGCTTAAGAAGGAGCTGTGGCATGAAAAAGAAACAATCTCAGAAATGCTGCCCATTGTTTGAAGCAAGCTCAGACACAGGAGACCAACTGAAAAAGACATCTGTCCATGCTAACAGATAATAACAGGGGCGTAGACAGCTTTTCTTTTTTCATCTGAGTTTTACACTTCATCTTTGTGTTCGGCGCTGCTGAAACAAGAATTAATGGTTCTCTGTTTTGATCCAAGCTATTTTAATAATTTAGTCATAAATGGTAACAAGGGCTTGAGAAAAGGAGGACAGGGAGAACAGTACAACTACCCCAGGAGCACTGACAGAGCTGTTGTACTTTGAGTTACTGTTAAGCAACACATAACAGCAAAACATATGACAAATTCATATGTATGATCCTATTGCAGGATTGGCCCCTAATCCTAATTATTCCTTTATTAACCTCATCTTTGTACATGGTTAATCCCTTTCTGATGTTATGACTATTTTATCTGCATGTATCCTTATGAATGGCCTGGATTGTTTACAGATGAAAATATTAAGACCAGATTGTTTTTTTTTAGAATCTGCACAAATGCTCTTATCCAGAATAGATTAAAAAAAGAAAAAAACTAATAAGGTTGCAACAGAGGTAGAACCATAGTAGCCCTCAAAAGCGTTATCTGTAATATTCATAGGATTGCAAAATATAATCAAATATAATCAACAACTTTTGAATCTGTAGGAAAGAGGTCCACTCTTTCTGTAGCCATTTCTGTATTTTCCCAGCAGTCTCAAAGATAGGCTTCAAGATTTTAACCAGAAATTTTGTTCATATAAATGGCAGCACAAGCACACAGTTTTGTGCAGAAAAAGAGGAATAAATTAACAAGTTCAAATAATAACTTTATAAAAATTTACAAAAAAAGTATGCAAGCATAGTTGACTCTGAGAATAATGCTAATGTTAAGAACATCTTAAGGGGTTTCTTTATTTCCTTTAGAACTAATTCTGAAAAAAACCCACTTGTAGTAGTAAAAGCATCTGCTTGTACAATTTAGGCAAAAAGGGAAATCACTGAGTTTTGTTTCTAACAAACAAAATTTATTTCTTCTCTTTTCATCTTGGCTTTCAGATACAGAAAACAAATTAAAATTAATTTTGCATATATAGGATGTACAGAAACTAGTGAAGTATAACAAACAAACAAAAAGCTTATCTGTGTATGTTGATGGGTAAATAAACCCCATTCCACCAACTTTGTATTTGAGAAGCTACCTTTTATGATCAATAATCAGTACTCTGCTTAAAAAGCCAGCTACCTTTCCTCTGGTAGAAGTCTTACATGCTTTTCAGAGCATTCTCACACACATGTCTGTGTGTACCCATGCACACACACACAGATTATGATGCTTTTATGCATGCAGAATCAAATGGTTCAAGGGAATTGGTGACAAGATGCAAGCCTTTCATATCTCTGCCATTATTTTGCTCATTTTAGTAATGAAAAGACATTACTATCTGAAGGCTGTTTGTCAGAAATGAATAGGCTCTCTCATTCCAGGTCACTGGACAACTATCTGCATCACAAATGTGCTTAGGAACCAAAGACTGGAAGAGACTATCGAGATCCTGATGGACTGTCAAATCCAACTCTCTCCATCCCAGTCAGCCATGCATTAGAAATTTTGTCCAGAACAGCCTATGAGATATGCTTCCTTGCATGTCCTGCATACCCAATCTACAAAACACCTATGGAACTCTATCACAGAATGAAGACTCCCTATAAACAAAAAGCTCAGAAGGTATCGCTTGGGGAAAATGTAAAAAGTCTGGAAACTACCAACTTTTCTTCAAAAGAAATTACCTTCTGGAGTGACTATGTAGCACTCTCTTTTACTTCCCTTACAAAACATCCTGTCAAGATAATTTGGCATGCATGCAGATGACATACAGTTTTTCTACTGAGATTTAAATATGAGCTGTTACAGTGTGTTAGATCTCACCCTCATTAAAGTATCTCTTGCAGATAAGTATCTATGGGAGAAAATTCGTATCATGATTAGCCTGTGTGACTCACACAGGCTGACATGGTTCAGGAGCTGCTTCCAGGACATGTCAGCTCTGCAAGCTGCACAACCACATCAGATACCTCGAAGTAACTAGTCCTTGTTTGAGTGACACTCCTTTTCAGATAACAGTTGAGACCTCACAGAGAGGCAAAGCCTGCAATACCTGTTCGGCAGATAAAAAGATCTTAAGTCTCCCACGAGGCCAACTCAGCTAATTCTACATGCAGTAATATAAAGCATATTTTAAATATAATTTTAATTATTCCTCTGGTATAGATACAAGTACTAAATTTAGTTTGCCACAGATTTCACCAATATTTATACATAATCTGACACATAAATTATAAAAAAATAAACGCAACCTAAGTTTGAATTGTACTTGCAGTACAGCTGCAATTCAAATTAGACATATGTCTCTCAAACGAAAATCACTCCAGTCAACGTCTACAGATTTAGAAGTATTTTAGTTATTTCAGTCTAAGAAAGGTTTGCAACATTCTAGGGCTTTTAGCTAGAATGTAAGATATAAAATCTCACAAAGAAGAAATGGCATGACTACATATTTTCAGAACTGCTTCACCAAGAATTAAAAATAAATGCTAGATAGAACTATAGGCAAATAATGTACTTCCCTGTCCAACTCTAAACAAGTTGATTTTCTGGATGCAGAGATCTAATGGCACTTTATGTGTGTATGAATGTAAAATCATAGGATATTCTGAGTTAGAAGGGACTGACAAAGATCATTGAGTCCAGCTCCCGGCTCTGCACAGAAAATCCCGAGTCACATCCTGTGCCCAAGAGTATTGTCCAAAAGCTTCTTGAACTCTGTCACTCACCCAGCTTAGCGCTGTGACCACTGCCCTGGGGAGCCTGTTCTGGTGCCCAACCACCCTCTGGGTGAAGAACCTTTTCCTGATATCCCACCTAAGCATCCCCTGGCACAGCTTCAGGCCACTCTCTCGGCTCCCTCAGGACGTGTCACTGGGCACCAGAGAGATCAGCGCCTGCTGCTCCTCTTCCCCTCACAAGGAAATTGCTGACTGCAGCGAGGTGGCCCCTCAGACTCCTCCAGGCTGAACAGACCAAGTGACCTCAGCTGCTCCCCATATGCCTTCCCCACCATGCCCTTCACCAAATGTAGAATAAAATGGGTTAAACTGGTACTAAAGCATTAATGAAAATTTCAAAGTGGCTAAATGATAGAGGCATGAAGCACAAGGAGGTGTAGCAAAAGGAACAAGTATTTTTTATACTTTTGTTTATTGAGCTTCCCATAGATTTATTGCACAAAACTATGTAGTAAATGAAGACCACATACAGAATCAGAACCCTTGGTCTTCCTACTTTTGTTCTGTCAGTGGATAAGGCTTTAATAAACCTACATACTATTTTAAATTTACCAGTAAAAGTAATTTTTGCAGTCTAGTTTGTTACTGTGCCCATAACAATTCATCAAAAAGATGAAACAAGTATGCCTGCGTGGCCTTAAAATAAAACACTGTGTTCAGTTTCAGGACAGGGATTTTTTAAAAAAGCAACCTAAATTATCTAGGGAAGTCAAGAGAGGAAGGAAAGAATGAAAATGTTTTCCTTTGCTGTTGTCAAAATGCTGGCTGAATATAGTAACGGAATTAAACTGCAATAACTCCCATATACTCAGGAATGAGGAATGTCCTGAACAACTGCAGCTAAACAAAAGGTTAAACTAGTTATGAGCTAAGTCTCAGTTTTTAATAATGATTAGGTAACTGTCAGTAGACAATAAAAAGAAATCAGCTGAGGTGGAAAGGAGCTGGACTTAGATTGCCTAATCAGTATGGAATCAGGAAGAATGGACAATGACATTTTGTTAGGAAATGATTTAATGGAGAATAGAGGAAGGACTGGATGAACTAACCGAAGCATCAATACTCATCTAAAGAGAGACTGGTAAAGAAAGGAAACACCAGTACTAAGACAAACAGTGCTTTTTTCCAGTAATTAACAGAATTCCAGGTCTGACAAGAATCGACCTTTTTTTAGCAAACTACCCATGCAGTGAACGAGCACAGCAGGTAAAAATTTTGAAGAGAGGCAAAAACCAAAGACCTACCTTACTTAAAATGGGTGACCTATGGATCATTTGAAATAGGATGTGATGATAATTTTAAGTATTACATTTCAGAGTAGTATTTTGCAATCAAGGCAATTTCACCATATTCAAACTACAGCCTCCAACACTGCATTGCTATCACTGATAAAACTGAGCCAGATAAAATAGACCAGTAGTTTCTTGCAAAACCATCCTCACGTGGTAGAGTTTTGAATAGCGACCATGGCACACTCTTCCTCCTCAAGGGGAGAATACATTACACACATCACAACCGAGGTATCATGAAGATGACCAGGGATTAGCCAGCTTCCAGAAACATAGCATAAATTTAATGTAGCTATTCTAAACCACCTCCTTGTAGGGCAAACTCAGCGCACCATTAAACTGCGCAGTGTCTCAAAAACTGCAGTGCTGGACCCGCGCTCCGCTGGCTGCGCGTCGCTTTAGGCCGCGAGCCCCGGCCTGGCCGCATTCCCGCCGACTCTTCCAGGCGTTCGGCACTCCCCAGCGGCAGCACGAACCAAGCCTCGCCGCCACTTCCGACTGTCACCCGGGGCACAGAGGAACCGCCCGGCCGGGCCCCGCGCAGCCACCCCCGACACCGACCGGCCCAGAGCCGGCGCAGGCGGGGCCGAGGCCGCCCCGCCGCAGGAAGCTCCGGGCCCCGCCGCCAGCCCCGGGCCCATCCCGCTCCCCCCGGGCGCGGCGCTCACCTCCCTCCCGCGCAGGCGCGTGGGGCGGCGGAGGCCAGGCCGCGGTTTCCCGGCAGGCGCCGCTCGCTCCCCGCCCGGCCGGGTGGGAGGGTGGGAGGGCCGCGGGGCTGTAATGGCGGCTGGCGGTGGCTCCGCGCTGCGCTGACACTCGGACCCGCTCGGCGCAGCCCCCCCGCCTGGCCCGCCCCCTCCTCCCCGCCCCAGCCAGCGCCGCTCGCCCCCTCCCCGGCCCCTGCTCCTGGCCCCCACCGCGGGACGAGGAGGAGGGCTCCCCGCAGACAATGGACGAGCACCCAGGAGCCGGAGGAGGCGGTGGGATGGCGGCCGCCCCGAGACCGCAGCAGCCGCCGCCGCAGGCGGGTGGGAACATGAACCTGCAGTCGGGTGGGGGCTGCGTGGGGGTTGGAGCCGGCGGAGGAGGAGGGCAACAGCCGCAGCCCCAGGGCCCCGCGGCCCCGGCCGGTCAGGAGGCGGCGGGCCCCGCCGAGCTGTCCCGGCCCCAGCACTACACCATCCCGGGGATCCTGCACTACATCCAGCACGAGTGGGCTCGCTTCGAGATGGAGAGGGCGCACTGGGAGGTGGAGCGGGCCGAGCTCCAGGTACGGGGGCCGGAGGGATCTGGGACTGGCCCGGCCGGCTCCGGGGGCCGGGCCGCGCGTGGCGTGCGGGGGCAGCGCTGCCTGGGCGAGCGGGGTCCGCGGGGCCCCCGAGGCCGAGCCGCTCCCCGTGGCCCGTGGCCGGTACCTGGGCGAGGTCCGGCGGGCGGAGCGGCGGTACCGGCGGAGGCCCGAGCCGGGCTCCCTCCCCGGGGCAGCCATTTTGGTTTGTAGCATGGCGCCCGCCCGGCTCCGGAGCGGCCGCGGCCCCGCAGGCCGCTCGCCCGGAGCCGCGGAGCGGGGCACGCAGCGCGGCCGGGGAAGGGCGGGCGGGCGCCGCTGGGCTGTGACCCTCCTCCCCCTCCTCCCCGCCGGCGGGGCGAGCTGCGCTGCGCCTTGACAGCTGCGGTCGGCTCCCGCAGCACAATGACTCCGGGGCTCCTCGGGCCCGTGCGGGTTACCGGCAGCAAGAGCCTCCGGGTCTGGGAGGGAGGACTGCCGCCTCCCTGCAGCTCAGAGAGCTCTGGCTGTGGAAGGATAAGAGGGAGTTAGGAGGCGGCCCTGCCTCCCGAGCAAGGGCAGGACGAGGAAAAGGAGTTTAGGAAAATCGTAAGTGAAAGACTCAGCTAGGCATGCAGTTAGAGAAGGGTCGAATTTGTTCTCTCTTTCTTTCGGATTCGCTTCTTTGGAGATTTCATTTCGAAGAAGAACAAGGAATCGATAAGTCTGCGGTGTGGTCATTTCACTATACACGAAAATACCAGCTTCGACTCGGGAACGGAAATTGACTAACTTTTCAGGATAGAGAGCAAGTGTTGGGTTTACAATATACGTTTCTTGCCACTAATGTTTTCTTTTAGTAATAGGATAATTTTACTAATTATTTTTGCAAGTCAAAAAAATCATGCATTGGCTATTACCAGTTCATGAACAGATTGCGAAATCCACTGAATGTGAGGTATCCACACAGGAGGTATTATCTTTTTATAGGACAGAAATCTACATAATAAAAATGTAAAAAAATATTAGCAGACTTCATTGCTTCCAGAATTTATTTTGGTGATTTTTGTGCTGAGTGAATGTTTATGGTCTTGAGGTAGAATTCCGTCAAATTGCATTGCAACAGCAGCCGGCGTTTGCAAGGCATTTACTTTCAGATTTCAGAACTAAGTAGTAGGCCTGAGCCTGGGCAATTCTTTAGGAACTTCTTGGCTCTATAATAAGCATGTATTTTGTGCTATTTTTGTTACAACTATAATTAAGAAAGAATTAAAACCCAAAACCACCAAGGGAAACAATTGAAGAGGTTTTACTGTTTCTTTCACTTACTGTAAGTCTTACCATTTTAAACCTGAAATGGCTGAATTTAAAATCCATGGTGAACATGGGTGGGTGTTTTTAGTGAAGAGCAATTGGCTGTTTCCCCTGTTTTCTCTAGCATCTTAGTGATATAGCATAGTGTTATAAATAAGTTACTTGGTGTTATTCATTACCAGATAAAACCACCTTGAAATATTTGTTTTAGGTATGGGCTTGTTACTTAAAAACGAGGTACTGCTGTACCCTAATATGAAGAGTACTCTGGAGCCTTGAGAATTGTGTCTGACTGATTAAGTGCTTCTCTGAACTTATGTGGCCTCTAGGCTCCCTGATGCACTCTTAGCCAACTCTGCTGCTTTTTGTTTGTGGTTGCTGCTTGTTGTCCATGGCCATACTATTTCTTTGGCACGTCTATGGAGGTACAGAAGCAGTTCTGACCCTGATTATGTATGTGTTGATTGACATACGTGTGCAAGTGTCGTGAGACTGAGGTAGCAGAGTTGCTGCACAGTGCCTGTGCACAAGGGTGTTTTGGTTGGTTTTTTTATAACTTTGGAAGGGTAGAAGGGGAGGAGGACATTACCCTTGGATTTTAGGTCTTACACTATATAATAGTGAAGACTGATACGGGAATGTGTTGTGAATATTTTTTGAAGATAGATGTTCACTGGGTCTGTGGGTTTTTTTGTTTACTCTGCAACTTAATTTGTGAGGTAACAGCATATTTTGTGGCCAGTAAAAGTAATAGTTTGGATTCTAAACAGCAGTTTTGTTCCTTGAAGCTAATGAGAATGTTAATCTTACGTCAGGTGTGAGTTTTTTCATGATTGAGGCTTCCTGGGTTGGAAGGAAACAGGAATTCCATAGCTTGGCAGTAGATAATTTATGTGGAAGTGAGTATTGGATGATTTAGCTGCAACTCTCATGATGCAGGTAATTTAATTCTTATTTCATCATTCTCTCAAGATGACAGTAAACTATAAACAGTGCTTCTCAGTGCTGGCCATTGCAAGTTCTTTATAACTTTGCTAAACATGCTTTATAAAAAGTATGTGAAAAATCAAATGACTTAGCAATATGTGTGATTATGTGTTCTGAATAGAAGAATTTATTATTCCAAAGAAGAAGAAGATGCTTTCCTGTCTGTGTATGAATTAATGGGCCTCCTGTGTGGTTTATCGATCCACCCCCTTTCTTCACCTGCGTAGTTCAAGTGACTGGAGGAATTGGCACATCTTGTAGGAGCACTCTTTGCATAGAGGGATGATGGTGAAGGGAGATAGGATCTGCAGTAGCAGTTTATTCTTTCTGGATTCTTGTAATGACTTGTTTTGGTTCTTGTTCCACCTATGGAACACAATTTTAGAAATAAAGCACGTGTTACTTCATTGGGTTGGGGTTTATGCCATGGCTGTGATGACTGACAGAGGGTCTCAAGCCTTTTGGTCTGAAGTCCTGTACTGGTAGACTTAGATCTACATTTACATCAGACTTTGAGTCTAAAATGTGAATAGTTTGATGCTGTCTTTCCAACTCCTCAGGTGCATGCTGTTCTGCCTGTGTGCAGAAGTGAAGCAGCATAATCATTAGACAAATCTGTGTGTGCAAACCAGTATCAAGTACAGAAATGTCAAATATCAGGAGTGCAGTACTTGAAACATAGTACACCTCTTTCCTCTCACTTGTAATACTGGCTGCTGCAGTGACTTCTCAGGCTTTCACTGGTTGCTGTGTTGAAAATAAGCTGTCTGGCCTCGTGTAGTGTCTTGTTCACTGCAAGTAATGGACATGATCTGTTCACTATTTAGTGAACTAAAAGATTTTCACTGTAGCAATGTAACTTTGATCTGCATGTCTAATGACCTTGATATTGGTCAATAATGACCAGCTGTTAAGCTGAGATAAATGGTCTTTTCTAAGACACGTATGCACTTCAGAGGAGTTACAGCAAGTCCATATTGAATGTTAGGTATTTGTTAGAAGTAACCAGTTGCTCAAGGTGGTAAGTGGCTCCATAGTATCGTAAAAGAAACTTGGATGGGGAAACACTGTAGAGATGCATGGAAACTCTTAAGGAAGATAAAGTTGTGTCAAAAAAGTAGCGTAGGAAAGCTTGTAACTTTGGGAGATCCACAATCCAGAGATCCACTTTCTTACAGGGCTTGCAGGCTGATAATGCTTGTCTGGAATAGAGGTCTCAATTGTGCAGTTTATTCAGGTTTTCTGAACTAGATGTAAACCAGATTGAATGTTCTCTGATACTTCAGAA
Source organism: Cardinalis cardinalis (assembly GCA_014549065.1). Lineage (NCBI taxonomy): Eukaryota > Metazoa > Chordata > Aves > Passeriformes > Cardinalidae > Cardinalis > Cardinalis cardinalis. The sequence goes on along the minus strand of JACDOX010000065.1, from coordinate 58,933 downwards.
TCACACAAGAATATGCTGGGAGAAAATTGCCAGTAGATGGTGCTTCCAAGTGCTTTAATGAATAGGAGGAATAATTAAGAAGCATAAACACTCAGAACAAAATATATGCAATTTTGGTTTACACGTTATACAGCCTCTCAAGTAGCTTAGGTATGCATGAAGATTACTATGGCTGTTTATGCCTTTTCTGTCCTATAAAATTACATCTTTGGTGGCGCACCACTGAAGTTCCTAGTTTATCCTATTTTACAAATGCTTTTCCCCCAAAATATTTAGAGACATTATGGAAGCATATTTTCCAATATTCTTTATTTAGATGTTTAAAAATCCCAAACCACCAAAATCTACGGATTTCAGATTTTACTTGGGTGCCTCCCCACTTCCCTTTCTACTGGGGATGACCATGCAGATTCATTGAAGGAATTTTATACAGCATGTTCTTTAAAAAAGAAATGTATCTTCAGGTAACATATATAAAAGTGTTGATATCGTGAACAAAATGAGATCGTGTTCAGAGTATATATACAATCATGCTGTACTTCAGCATTTCCAAAGTGTAGCAGGAATCAATAGCTGAAATACTTACCTGTATGTTCCTTGTTTTAGTTTGCTACAGGTTTGAAGGAGGGACGGGGATACTGTTGGGAATGTTTCTCTCTTAAACTTGGAGGAACAATTAATTCTGTTCATAACAGACTTTGCCTTGCTTTTGGCTTGCAAAAAATTTGTTTTGATGATAGATTGCGAGTAAAGTGGTTATGAGGGTTATAGAATGGTTGTTAGTTTGTTGGCCACAACCTGTTTCTCACCAACTAGGGGGCATACAGTAAAATTAAGTATTAAAAAAAACCCCACCTGGCTTTTTAGGAATTAATGGCATTTTGTGCAGGGGACTGTTGTAAATGCTAACATTTTCTTGGCTCAGAGAGCGTTTGGATAAGTTCATTGAAGACAATTTCCTCTGGGTGTCTGAAAGATGCTGTCTTTTTGATTTATAACTGTTCTGGGATTTGAAATGTTTTGTAAGGTTTATTCTTTTGTTTTGATGCTAGTCCTGTGGAACTGCCTGTTAGCCTGTGGTTACAAGTGGCATACTGAGGTTGGGGGTCTGCTGGTCTCACTAGACAAGCTGTTTTCATATTTTCTTGGCCAATAAGGTAGCTTTGAAATGGAGTCATAACAGTTGGAGCTTGAAGGAACGTTAAAGATCATATGGTTCTAACTTCTCTGCCATGGGCAGGAAAATGCTTTGATTTGATTGTTTGACAATATATTTAGTGCTGTTTTGATTCTGTTTCAATACTGTTTTTCTTAAAAAACAAACCCTGATTGATATCAGGGCCATTAATTGTGATATAATAAGCAAAGTTAAGGCAGGAAATTCAGATGCTGCTATTGTGAAGTGCAGTGTATTTTAACCACATGATTGTTTATCAGTTGCTTTCTAGATAGTTGGAATATGATGAATTAGTAAACTGCTATTTCAGTGGATCTTACAGGTGAATCTCCATATTTATTATTAAATTAGCTTAACTAAATCTAAAACAATCCTTAAAAAAACCCCAAGGGATACTTGATCAACACTGACTGAAAATAAAATGAAGTAGGTAGTAAGAAGTTGGTCAGCATTCTTACTTGGGATAGTTGTAAATGCTATGAGGAGTGTGGGTAATGCATGCATCAGAGCTGTCTAACTTCTGTTTGTGCAAACTGTTCAGGTGCTTGTAGCAGGATGCAGAAGTGCATTGTAGTCCAAATAACTAATGTTTATTCACATGATAAAACATTCGAGTATTTAATACCTTTTTTTATAATGACAATTTTTTCTATATAAAATAGCCTACATATAATAAGTTAAAACCCAGAAACTTCTGCTCATTAATAATTTTTCTAAGGTAACGGTGAAAACAGCTATGTATTTTATGGTGTTAAGTTCCTTTTAAGTTTAAAGCACTGAATTGAGAATTCTGTGTATTTTGGGTAGAGGGCAATTAGACATAATCAAGGGTTTCCCTACTGTGGCTTCCATAGCTGTTTGGTCAACTGCATTAACAGGCACACAGATTCTTGGTAAAACTTCAGGTGCCTGTTTCCAGAAGGTTGGAAGTCTGTTCTTCTGTGTTTCTGGGTAAATACTGTCTTTCTCCCTCCATAGGCTTCTTGGCAGGACTTCCAAATTAAAGTGTGCAAAGATGCTTCCTTTTTGTATATGGATAACCCTATTCTTCCAATTTTATTTTTGACTTAGATCTTTAACATTTCTGTATAATTTTCTTGCAGTATTCACCTCATAGAGGCAAAACAATAAAAGAGTGCAGGACATGGAATTACATTAAGCTCCATGTAAAAACAGGAACAGGAAGTACCTTGGTAGCTCTGAGCTTTATGTATGGGCTACTGGTCAGTGTAGTAGTTGTGTAACTTTTTCTGAAATATTGTTTCTAAATAATTCCCTTCTAGCAACACTTGGTATAAAAGTGTTTTTTTACTGTGTAATAATTGCCTTTTCATAAATGATTATTTGCAATAATAATACTCTTAGAATCAGTGCACAGAACTGTCGTTTTATAACAGTTACTCTGGTGAGTTTTTCTTTGAGGCGCAGTGTAGAAGTGTGTGGCAGATAAGTTATATAACACTTCCTGGTGAAGAATTACTTCTTTTTTTAAACACTGGGCATGCATTTTACTTCTTAGTTTCATTGCAATTATACCTATGCATATTTAATAGCACTTTGGGAAATCTAATTTCAGAGAATTTTTTTGTGAGGGTTGAAGTATCTGTGGGTATAATTATTTGTTTCATCCTGAAAGTAGGTTTTGAGGTAGTGGTGGGTGTTCTTGATCCTTCTTGTCATAAGAAATTAGGAGAAAGTAGTAATGGATTTATTTTTTCCTAACTGATGAAGAGAGTGGCTAGGGAAATTGGATCGTCCAGTGATTTGATGTATCTTCAGGACAAATGTATGACTTGCAAGAGCTTTTTTTGCCTATTGGATGGYGGTTACTTTTGATCACTCAGACTGTTCTTGAATTGTCCTAAGCCATGCTCAGCAGGCTGCTTAGTTTAATGATATCTTCTGCCTTTATCAGTGCAACTCCAACAGGTATTAAGAGCCAGTTATGAAACTGGCTGTTCTTCAGGACCAGTCCTGAAGGTACAGCATAAATTTAAGCAGTCTGTAGGTTTTTCTACAGTATCCACTATAGTATCTTCATAAAAATGTCTGATTAGAGGTAGCCTGCTGTTAGCAATTAAAGGTAAAAATACATTTTTATGATTCCAGAACAAATTCCACTTGATGAGAGATGAAGTGCATTCCTAGGTTTACTTGAAGTTACTGTGTATGCAGAAATCCTGCATATGTTGGCTGTAACATTCTGAAAAAAACGTGCTTCTCTGATTGCTAGTTAAAATCATCCTGAAATAGAGAATGACCTTYAGTAAGTCCTGATGCCTGAAGGTCTTTCTGATTACATATATATATTTAAATGGGTTGATTGCTCTAAAATTTCTTCTAGTTGTTCACCTTGTTTTCTTTTCACCCAAAATACAGTCACTCCTTAACTGCTACCACATTTGGGGTTGATGATCCTGTAGTACTTCTCCTAGAAGAAAAAAAAAATAAAGTCCCTTGACTTTATGCCAGTGACCACTATAAGGAGCTGGAGAATGCTTGACTCCAGTATTTAACTTGTAACTGTGGTGGTTTGCATTCCTTGAGGATGAGACCCCAGGGTGCCAGAACAGAATTTTGCTATATGCCTTGAGACCCTGGGAAAAGAAAAGATCCTGCTTTGGCAAGCTGAAGTCTCAGAAGAAAGTTTAAGCAGAGCATTTAAACAGATTTACAAATTTTATAACAAATATTCTGTTGCATATCTTCAGCAAGGTTAGTACAGTTGTATTGGTAGAAGGCAGGACTGCTGTCTCTGTTAACTCCCTGGTGAAGTGGTGTAAATTAGACAGTGCTGGTGATGTTCTATGCCAGGAAGCCAGATTAATATTTAGGAGGTGCAAAATACCTGCTCCTTGTCAACTTTCTGTCATGCCTCACTGAAAATACTGCCTTATACACTTTTAACTGTCTTACTCTTCCATAATTTTAATTCCATTAACTTGATTATATTAAATTTTATTATTGTCAGTGTTGCCATTGCCTTAATGCAAAGGTCTGTAAATTCTGTAAGATTCTATTCTTATATACATATGTATATAGGGTTTTATGTGTATGGCTTCTTACATTAAAAAACTTTATTAGTTCTTGGTCCCTTAGGAATGTGTGCTACTGACCTGCAGCTGATGAGTGTTCATCACTAGAACAGCCTAAGTCAGTTAGATCACTGTGTTCACAGTCTGCTGTAGATTATGCTTTTGTCTTTATTCCTAAATAACAAATAGATGTTCTTGATTTTGGAGAGGAAGGGTACATTCTTGAGGATGTGTGCCACACTGCGATTCCTCCCTTTCCTTTCCAACTCCATAGTGACCATAAGAACCTGCTGCACTACAAAGTGTACAACTTCACTCTTATTTAGGTGCTCTTGTACTACAAATACTAATAATAGTAAAGAGAACTAGCTTAACAGTCTAATTTCTATTTAGTATTAACTATCTAACGAAGCTCCAGATGTGGCACTTTGTCAAAAGTAGCTTCCCGTTAATGGAATAATATACCAATATAGTGGTGTTAACAGTAAAGATACTTTTAATTTAACTAAATTCAAATACTGTTTTTTGGTGTATATATATAATTAGTCTTATTGGTTGTAGCTGTTACATTATTGGAAAGAAGTTTCTTTTACTAGCAAAATGTATTGCCAAAAATGTCAAGCAGTTTAAAAGACTGTGTGAATCCTTTTAGGTGGTGATGGTCCAAGGTGTGTAACAACTTTTGGGTTTTGTTTCAAAGATGTTATTTGCAAGATTCGTGCATTTTGGAGAAATACAGAAAATAGAGATTATAATGACAGAATGAGCAACTGCAGCTGAAGATGAACTTGTGCTGAAATAGTCATGCTGAGTTGTTGTCTTTCATGACTTTGGTGAATTTCCTGCTAAAAGAAATTAATAAAACCTCTGAATGATCCTTGGCTTTACAAGTGCTGTAAGGGAGTTACAAATGCAGAAATTGGGAAGTGATTTCTGTCTTGTGATCTATGCAGATCTGACAGAATCAACATTGTAGTATCGTGTCTCATTGTTCGGTAACAGTTTTGAAAAGAATGCTGAAAATTTGGCGTAAAACCATTTTGAGGTCTGGAAATAACATCTTGAAGACTGATCCATTTAGAATTCAGTCTTCTTGCTAAATCAGAAAGCATTCTGAGAGGTAGCCTTATTAGGTGCCTCACTAGGTTTTAGACATATTCAGAGAGTTTTTAATTTACAATAGAAAATAGTTTCATTTAAGGGGTGTGACACAGCAGACTGGAACTTCACCTTAAAAAAGAAAAAATCCCAGTGAGAGTGTGATAGATATATGTGTGAAGCTGGGTAACTGCTTTTTGTTTTTGTTTCTTGTGTTCTTTGTGTAAGTATTTTTTGGCGTGGTTTTGTTTTGATCTTTTGTTTTTTGGAGTTCTTGTATTTTGTTTTGATAGAACGGCCAGAGAATCAGGCAACAAGTGTAAAACATACTGACATAATTTTTATACAAGGAAAATTTATGAATCCTTTCTGCATGGAGACACAGAGGAAATTGAAATGGATTCACAAGAAGCTATCTATTGCTCTGTAGTCTAATCTACTGCTATTGAGTTTGTATGTTCTTCCCATGCTTTTTTTTAAGGTATTAGACTTAAATGAAGATCTGGACCCTTGGAACTGAGGGAACTAAGGGATTTCTTGGTTAAATGAGAAGGAAGCCAGTTCTGTCTCTACTGTAATAGGTGGAATGTAGTTAACATAGCTAGTGTCTACTAAGACAGGCAAGGACCTTTTTGTTTAATAACTAAAGCAGATACCTCAACAGATTATGGGTAGCAAGTATCAAAGTACAAGTAGTTTGATAGTTTGTTGCTGGATTGTTGAATATGCCTGTCTAGGGCAGGAAGCTGTTCTTGAAAATTAAAGGTAGAAGAAAATGTACCAAGAACCCTTGTGGTGTAATTTCTAAGACTCAGCAATTGCAAAGTAATCCTGACCTTTCTTGAAGAATTTTCCTTACAGTTGTTCTGGTTTCATTGCACTTCAGTCTGTTTTTTGCAATCAGTTTGTGCTGTAAATTGGGATCATTCCATAGCATTATGTGAAAGTTGCAGACCTTTTTTGAGCACCCTTATTATTTGTATTCCAGTAATATAGAGAGAAGATAAAAGCATATTCAACAGTTTCTTTTGAATCTCTGATTATTGTTGCATGGTTAAATATGAGTTTGGGTCTGGACAGACAACTACTTCGGAGACTTCAAAGTCTTAATTCCTTAGGCATTATTTTAGCATTACTTTATGTAGAACATGCCATTAATAAACTACATCAATGATGATGCTATATGTTTTCAGAATACATGCTGCACTGTGGTGACATGGCCTGTGATGGCCAAGAGTATTTCTCAAGTGTTTGAAGCATTATGTAATCTGTGGTTACGGGGTACTTTGCCATTGGTTGTCAAACCTGGCGACTTGACTCATATTTGTCCACAAGCTTGTCTGTTTTCATTAGTTTTTCTGCAGAGAAGGTACTGCTCACAAGCTTTAAACTTAAACAGTTCATACTGGAATAATGTACAGAATATTTAAAAATAGAAAATTTACATAGGAAATGCTGTATACAGTCTTGTTAATTGACTGAGGGAATACTTAGAGTTGATAGCCAATATTTTTAACAAGAATCAGCTTTTGTCATTGGTGTTGAAGCTGTGTTGTGGGCTTTTTCCAGCACAGACATTTGGAAAATACCATGACTTAATGGATTTTAGAAATGCAAACCTGCAATAATTTCTTACCACATGATAGTCCAGTAAGAATTCCTTTTCATTTGTGAAAAAATGCTAATTTTTGGCTGACATCTGGAGATGTGCCAATTGACTGGAAACTAACATCCCAGTTTTCAAGAGGGGTGGCCCTGGTCACAACAGGCCTGTCAGTCCCTCTTCAGTGACTGGTGAAATCATGGAGAAGCTTATTCTGGGAGCTGTTAAAAAACACCTGAAAGACAACACAGTCGCTGGTCACAGCCAGCACGGCTTCATGTCCTGCTTATCACATCTGATTTCCTTCTATGACTGGGTAACCCACCTTGTTGATCAAGTAAAGCCAGCTGATGTAATCCTTTTGGATTTAAGTTTTTGATTCTGTCTCTCAGAAGATCGTTCTGGACAAAATGTCCAATGCACAGCTGGATAAACCATCATGCAATGGGTGATCACCTAACTATCTTGTATAAACTTTTTTTTCTGTAAAAGGCATATGAACACCTTAAATTTTATTTTATTTATTGGAAAAACTGATGTGAAACAAATTAAAATTCCATAGAAAGTCTGTTAAGAAAATAGATTGAGGTTTATTAGTTTTACTTTGTGACTCGAACTTCGGGAGGTTCTTTGGGTGAGGATACTTATATTGTCAGTCTGAATTGTAAAGAGAATTAGTTTAATTTGTGTTTGTTTGCAGAGCTTTCTTAAATTATTATTAGGAACATGACTACCTTACATCTTTGGAGCTTGCTTTGAAACATGTTTCATGGATTACTTAACCTGCTTAAGAAATGCAGTTGAAATATGGTGTTCAGACACTTCATAGAATAGAAAGTGCTTATAACTAGTAAGAATTACATTTGCTGCCTATGTTTTACTTGGCTGTTTGATTATCTTGTGTGATGGCATTTGATATTTGAATGGAATGATTGTAATTCCTCAGTAGAATTATATTGATGCTGGTTAAAAAAACTTGGAGATAAAAATGAGTGGGATTTTTTTGAAGTCAAAATGAGCATTTGTGTCTACTTAGATTATGTAGTGACTGCAAGCATTCCTGTTGGCTGTCAGTTGAATAAAGAAATAATGTCTGTTTAATGGCCTTCAGATAAAATTTGCTGGATCTCAGGTCTGATGTCTGATTTTGGTATGTGGGGACAGTGATTGTCATTCTGACATCGTGGCATGGGGCATTTTGGTAGTTCTTTTACAGTCTGTTGATGATAATGACCAGATTATTTTCACTTTTCCTGAAGTTAATGTTACAATTGAGTGTTATAGAGTAGAATGTGCTTTCAGGAAGATGAAAGTTGTTTTACACATTCCTAGGCAGGAGCTTACTTTTCTGGAGGAGTATCTCTGGGACTGAAATTGAAAATAAAGACTAATTTATAAATTAAATGTGCACATTTTTTGGTAAGTTTTAAACTGAAACAAAATATGATAAGCCTGTTCTTGCATGAAGAACACTACCACAAAGGTGGTCAATGAATGGTAAACTCCCAAGGCACTTGCATTTGTTATTAAAAAACGAAGTKGTATAATTTCCAGTTTTTAGACTTGTACATTTTAGTCCTTGAGGAGAATGCTGCCAGAGTGTGAATCCATTGTTTTTAGTGCCTTCTACTTCTTTTGGACATGTGATCTCTCTTTCTTTTCCCCTCACATCCACTGGCTTCTCTGTACTGGATAAAAGTTTATGGACAGAGAGTTGGTTTACTTTGTTTACAAACCAAGATGTTTAGAGGGTTGTTAGACTTTGAAAACACAATTATGAATTGTATGAGTTTTGTTACTGTACTGTTCTAAATACCACTTTGGTTAAGAGAGTTGTTATAAAAATCCTAAGAAAAAAATTATTCAGTGAAAAAATTTTCAGGAAGAGTGACAGAATGAAGGCAATCATATGCTGAATGTAAGTTGTAACTTAGAAGTTTGACCCTAACACAGAAGAGGATTTTCTCTGAGTTGGTTGAAGAAGCTGATTAAACTTGACAGTAGTGAAGAGGCAAACCTTTCAATGTGACTGATGTGGTGAGAGTTGGAAAGAGGAAGGACTGGTTAAGGAAAGGAGAAAGTTTTGTGAGCCTGGTCTTTCCCATACCCACTGCAGACTGATGGGAGCTTAGGAATGAGTAAATCCTCTTGTATGTCAGCTGTGTCATTAACCTCCTTAGAGCTAGCTGGGTTTCTTGTACACTGCTATTAACCAGTTGTTAAAATATTTTTTTTTCCCCCCTCATCTTTAACCTGAGCTTATTTTATGAAGCGAAGATCTTCTGTTAATATATGAGGTGTTGTTTCTACAGTTTTTTGTCTTCCAGTTATTTTTTATTCTACCGGGTCTTTGAGAGTATTATGTCTTTGAAACACATATGATCCTGATGTTGCCAGGATCCTGATGTTGCCAGTACATCATCTGTTGTACTGTGCAACTTACTAGAGAGAGAATCTCAAGACTTTAATTTACAAAATAAGGATTTATTTTTATTTTTATATATATATTTATTTATAGTAGTCAAGGTCTCTATTTATAGTAGTCAACCGTCTCCAGTTGACGGTTTTAAGGACTGATTGCATTCACAATAAATATATAAACACAATCAGATCTGTAAGAATGCACTTAGTTGTTCTGAAGGAGTTGAAGTTTTAAACTGTTTGTTGAAAAATGAAGGTGAAGGCTTCTCCTACGTTCAGTTTCCCTTTTGTGAATGGGAACTGGAACTTTGATAGCTGCACAGATGTGTTCACTCTTAAATGACTACTACTTCACTTCACTTTCAGCATAATAAACATCTAAAAATCACGATTAGATTAGTATTGTGGGATAAAATATTCCTGTTGTTTTGAGGTTTGTGACATGCCCTACTAGGATAGGCATACGCTTAATGTGTGCGCTGAGTTGTTTCAGTGTATTGCACTTCTTTCAAGATTACTGCAGGCCTTTCCTACCTTCCTCCTGGAGGTCTGAATGGATTTTAGAAAAACAAAACAACAAGCAGTGCATAGCTGGCATTACTTCACATGCAGTTGAGATTTTTTCAAAATAAATTTACAGAGACTAAGAGTTAACAATGTTTAGAACTGAAATGGGAAGAATTTTCTGAGTGTGGCCCTGTATTGGCAAACTTATTAGAATTTGGTTATTTTAATTGTATGGGAAAGTGTTAGTGTTTCAACAGTGGAAGAGAAGGCTTTCAATCAGTCTTCCATGCTTTACCATCCAGGTTTCTTTCGTGCCTGTTTTTCCCTTTAATATGTTTCATTAGGTCTGAGATGCTCAACAAGTATTTTAAATATGGCATGTCAGAATTTATTAAGAAAATAAGACTATCAAATCCTATATGGATATCCTAATTACTATATAACCTTTAGGTTACATATGAATTTTACCTTCTCAAAATGTTGTAATAACTTCCGTCTATTTTCCTCAATGGCTTAGAGAAATGCATTTGATCAACATGATGTTTGTCCAGCTTTTCTGGGCAGTTAAAGCAATAAAGTGCAATTTTAATGTGAATGCTACCATACTTGGTGCTGTCTGAAGTGTAGGGAATGATTCTGAAGTTTTAGGAGTTTCTTTCAAANGGGGGAAGTCCTCATTTTCTTCCCAGGAAACTTTTCCTTTAAATTTTCAGATATGAGTTTCCAAATGATATACAATATTTTTAATAATTTAAAGTTATTATGTAATAACTTTATTACATAATAACTTTAAATGTTATGGATAAGTAATTTAGTAAACTACTTAAAGTCTTCTGTTACACTTTCATCAAGGAGTATAATTGCATACTAGGGATGTGGAGTATCAGTAAAATGTGATTTTAATTATTCCTGTAATTTAAGGGAAAGTTTCTTGTTTGAGGTCTTAGAGTTTCAGTGGAAGACTGTTGACTGTTTTGACTGTGGTCAGACTTCCTATTTAAAAGATGAAACCCCTTTCAACTACAGAATGTATGTGTATTTTAAATGCAACATACTGTTAAAACAATTCTAAGTTTGCAAAGTGTAGAATATTACATGTTAGAATTTTTATTTGTTCCTTTCTTTATGTGCATTTTGTAGTTTTCTAACCCCAGATAATTCTTTGTCCTGGGATCCATACTGTTCAAGTAGCTATTCAGTAATTCTTTTTTATCCTCGAATTCTATCTTGCCTAGTTTCAGGCATTATTTAATGCATCCTTGCACAAATACAAAGTATGTGTCACTCTAACTACTTCTCAAAGCTCCCTGAATTCACTTTCATAATAAAGCTGAGCAAGTTGGTGTGGTGGTACTCTTACTTGCAGCTGAGGGCCAAGGTGTAGAGGGAGCCCAGAGTTGTTTAAATGTCAGTTTTGTAGAAACATAGTAGATCTCAGGGCTTTGTGAAAATACTGAAAATACAAAAACTTACAGGCTGGTAGAAGAGAAGGAACCTGCCTGGAAAATTAAAGCCTTGGTCAGGCTTTGAAGAATTGAAAATACAGTCCTTACCCAGGTTGAAAACTGTTCTAACAGAATCTGTGCAGAACTAAATCCAACTGGATTTCTGTAAGCCATGAGTGGCCATATTTTTACGTACAGAACTATTACATGCTTTATAAAAGAATGTGGTTTTCTCCCCCTTAAGAAATGTTCTTGCTAGTACATTTTTAAAAATGCATTTAGATTGAATTTTCAATTCAGAAGAGTTAAGACTTGTATTTGACTTTCATAGTCTTTCTGCTCATATTTTTTAAACCCTTCAGCCCTAGAATGCAGGTTATGATATGGTCAGTTTAGGCTGAACTGAGACAATGTTGCCACTGAAAGGGGTTGTTATTTCAGTATCCTGTTTGCATCCCTTGTGCCAGGCTGTTACTCCTGTGGCTTTACAGACAGAGTAGGATCAGGAAACTGATGTAAGTCAGAACCAAGTAAAAAATAAACAGAATTATTTTCTCAGTAGACTTGATGTGTGTCAACACAAGCAGCTAAGTCAGCACAGTAGAAGGAACAGAAATAGGAGGTGGATGAGGATTGGTCTTCTTGGTGTCAGCCTGAGGACTTGCAGATCCGTTGAAGGCAGTGGAAGGAATTCTCTTATAACTGGGGAGGGTGGAGTGTGGGGTGGAAAGGTGAGTATGAAATTATTGTGTGCCGTTTTGTTTCCGAGTTTTTGTGCTACAGTCTTAAGTCATCAGTATATTTACAAATCGTATCAAATCTATCTCTCCTGAGAACTGTTTCAAAGGAAGTGAGTATGTAAGGATTGTGAAAGTTGTATTAAGTAGATATAATTTTTTGAGCATTTGTCTTGTGTATGGAACCTGAGTTCATCACCCCTGAGGGCAATTTGTTTACTTTGTGCTTTTATCGACCCTGAGATTTACTACTTTTCAAAAAAGGAGGTGTTTTAATTCATAGGGCTCATCGTCATGCTGTGTATCAGGTTTGACACTTGTCCTTTCTCAGTTCAAGACTGAAGGAAGCAAGTTGATTAATTTCTAGAGCAGAGTTTTGGTGATCCGCTTCTTGGTTTTGTATTGAAGGTCTTGATGACTAAGTATTCCTCAAGTCTAAATTGATTTTCTGTGTTTCTAAAGAGTGAGCTCTTAACTTCTGCGTAGGTAACTTCTGCTATGTTTTAGCTATGTGATGGTTACAGTGAGAAAAAGTAATAAATCCCAAAATCAGTCAAACATGTATACAAACAATTACAGAAAGCAATTCTGATAAGTCTGATAATATTGACAAAAATGTCAGAGCCTTAACTGCAAAGTATGTTCTTGTGTGGTAACCTTTCTGCTCAACCTATTGGACTCTGTAAAGATTGTTACAAATGCTATTGCATAGAAAAGTGGGTTTTGGGCTCTTTTTGTAAAGCAAATCTTTGGGGTTTTATTGTATTTTTTTAGGTTTTATTTTTATATCATTATTCTGTACTATGTTAATTCTCTTGATCGCATAGCTCATTAAGTTGTCTGGTTGAGAAGTATGAGGTCTAGGCAGTACTGTTGAGTATGGAGACTTGATTCTGTGTGGCCAAGTACTCCGGAAGTGTTTCTGTAAGGAAAAAGTTGGGCTGTGAGCATTTAGGAAGCAGATGCCTCCCTCTGTGTAGGTTACAATTACATTATTTTCCTCTCTGAGGTTGAAATAAGGGTCAACAGTTGCAGCTAAGATTTGTCAAACAGTTACAAAAGGGTGCTGGCCAATGGAAGATTAGTAAAGAGGAGAAGCCCATCACTTACAGAAGACCTTAATTTTGGAAAGAGTTGAGAACTGCATTTAAGTCAAAGGGCATAGGAGCTTTCATAGCCCTCATTAGATAACTACCAGACTAGTTCTAGGTTTATTTTTGTAGATGGAGTCTGTGGGCAGCGAGTAACTCCCAAGTGTTTGTAGTATGCTGTTGAGCAAATGTGCAGGTGACATTTAAAAAAAAAACCAACACCCCACATTTGTAACTCTTTTATGTGTGCTGTGGAACACCTGTGCATTGACTAGTGAAAATTGGGATAGTATCTTAGGCTAGTGAAATTGGTCAGTTGCTGCCCTAGGTACCAGAGGAGTGGAAATTATAGGTAATTGTATTTTTCTGCAGAAGGCTGTTAACTTTCTTTTTGATTAGAGTAATTTTTGGAGTGTTTTTTCGAATCTAGCATAGTTACGGTTGAGTATAGTTGGATTTGCTGGGTTTGCTTATTCTGGATCTTGTTCTCTACCTTTTATGTTTATATATCTGTGCAAACAGTACAGTCTGTTTGGGTATGTTTGTGGTTTCTGGTGTCGAGTTGGTGTTGTTTCCTCCCCAGTCCCTCCTCTCTCGCAATACACTTTGGTTCCTTACTGTTTCTCACCAAGTGCCAGCGGTTAGTTGAGTGCTTTCATGACAGACTTTTAGCTGCAATACTCTTAACTGCCTTGTACTCACTAGGATTTTAATTGATTAAATCAGTAGTTAGCTTATGCAAGGTAAAGAAACATGTTATAATTTGGTTCACCGTTGAGCACAAGGCCAGAGTGGCTAAAATCAGGACTGATATGTGAATTCTTACACTGTAATATCACTTGGGCTCAGGAAAGGAGCCATGCAGAATGCATGAATGCTATCACCCTGGTTGGACTGTTTCAGGCTGTAACCACTGAATAATGAAAACGCGCAACCACTCCCTTTACAAAAATCTTCTCGGATAGATTGGGTGCCGATTGTAGCACTTACTCCTCCCCATGCCTCCTGTGGTAATGAAATGATGGTGGTGTTCTTGAGCTCAGTAGAGCAGCGTGGTCTCTACTTTACTTCTTATTCTAAATCCCTTTTCCAAGAAATTTTATGTTGAATCTAGTACTGAATTAGCTATTCAATGACTTCAGTCAATTTAAAGTCATAGGGAGGACAAATGAGTCTGTAATGATGTTTCTGTGACGATGGCAAATCCATTAATGTCATTAACTGTTTAAATCTTGTATTCCCATCTGCTAATTCACTTGTCTTCCCTAGGATTTTGGCTTGCAAAAATCAAAACACAAGTCCTGTCACTTTGTAGTGAAGAGACTACTTTTTTCCTCTGCAAACTTACTGTGTTTATTTTTCAACTATAAGTTTTTGTGCTAGTTGAGATGGCTTATATGTTCTGCTGGATTTATTATCTTTTACTAGGTTAGCAGGCAAGTAGGAGTTTTCCTTGCTTCTTTTCATGTTAGGTGGGGTAGTATGACTGATACTTTGAAAAAAAAATCATTATTTTTCTTCATCTAGAGCAGCACACTAAGCACCATTGTCCCTTGATAGTCTAAGATTCAGCTTTTTTCAGTACTAAACGAAATGTGAATCCATAAAATAGTTGTTTCCTGTATAATGGATTTGTAAATTCAATATTTGAATTTTTGTAATCCTTTTTTAATCTGTTCCGTATTGTGGCATTAAAAGGTGAATTGCTAGTTGAAGTGTGCCTAATTTGATATAGCTTTTGGTTTGGAAGAAAATGTATAATAGAACTTATGCTAAAATGCTCTAAGGACACAAGTATGTGTGTATCAAAATGTTGCCATTTGTGCCTTCTTGTACACAGGCTTTAATACCGGTTCACCTTGAAAAGAAAATAATGCTCAGTCTAGGGTAGAAATACTTCTGTTGCTATTGACTTGCTGAAATATTTTTTTTATTTTTCTTTCCTCCTTTTTTTCTTCCTTGTGTGACAGACTTTGTTGCTTTATTTTGGATACCAAAGGGAATAAAATATCTTTTTGCTTTTTTTGTGTTTTTTCAGGCTCGGATAGCATTTTTACAAGGGGAAAGAAAGGGCCAAGAAAATTTGAAGAAAGATTTAGTGAGAAGAATAAAAATGTTAGAATATGCATTAAAACAAGAAAGGTAGGTATACAAATTGTTTAGTTTTTATCTGACCTGAAAAACTTAATAGACTAAGATTAATTCCCTTCCATTAAGTGAAATGCCTTATTAGATTATTGTGATTTACTTTATGTAAACTTATCTTCGAGGTTGATTGTCTTCACCTTGTGTTTTCTAACAACTTAGTGTCTTCTGTAATAAAAAGTTGCATAATTTGCAAAATGTTTGGACTTGTGTCTTAAATAGACAAACGGGACAGTTTCTCTTCTCTGGGTTCAAGTTATGGTATACTGAGTTAGAGTGAACATACCCAAAGGGTTCATACCTTATTACTATACCTTCATCTGTGCTTCAGTTGTATTAAATTGGAAAAGATGAAAAATACTGCTCTCTTGATCCTTTTCAGCTGTGTTGTGTGTGTTGCATGATGAAAACTATATTTTGTGAAGGAACAAAATCCTTTAAAAATTGTTTTTTTTCATTTTGTAGTTGTTTTTTTTTTCATGTGGTGGGTGCTTGCATATTTAGCCTCACTAGGTGTGCTTTCTGTAGCACTAATTTCCTGCTAAAAAGAATTAAAATTCCATTCAGGCTGTACAGGCCAATGTCCTTCAAACCTACCTTCTTTTGTTGCCTGGTTATTTCATTTAACCAAAACTAGTAGTTAATTTTGTGAAATCACTTGGGAAATAATCTTGTCAAGTGCCTATACTTCCAGTAGAGGACTCAGTTCTTATTTTTAATTTTATCTTGCTTCTAAAAGGTAGCTGAGTCCAATGGTGAAACATCTTGACAGTCAGGCAACAAAATATGTGGTTTTTATTTGTGTATTTTGGTTTTGGGAGAACATTCCTGTCAGAGTAAACTTAAAATTTTGTAGCACAATGTGGTGAGGTTTCACCTGGATATTAATAAGTTAGCTGTCCAAGCGTAAGTATATCTAAATATATTTTAAATTATGGATCGTTAGGGACATCGTTTACATTATCAGTAAGGGACTAGTATAGAAATAAGTTTCATTTGTTTTCCTATTAAAACCTAACGTTTTGGCAAGATGGCTTTGTTTTTCTGTGTGAAGTGTCCAGTATAGAGGTGCTTCAGAAAACACTGTATATTCATACAGAAATCCATATCAGCACATCATATATTTTCTGGTGAAGTAAAAGGCATAAAGGATCTATCACTTCATTCAGCCCTGTCCTTTTAATGGAAAGTAACTCAAGGTTTCCAGCCAGTGTATGGCTAAAAGTTGCATTGTCATATCAATATCTTCAGGTAGTGTACAAGTCACTCTGGATTCAAGGCAGATGAAGGGTATGCAGGGTCTTGGGGTGTAAATAATAACGCTGAGCATGTCAAAGAAATAATATGCTGTTATGGCAGATGCAGGTGTCTTGCATGTAAGTAACTTTGTGAAGTTGAAGGAAAAGGTTTGGCTTATTTTGGCAGGAATGAACTGTGTGCTGTATAGGGACTTTGTGCAAATGTACACCATAAAGCAGTGAGAATTGCCCACTTATTGAGATAAATCAGAGGCACTTAATTTCACCTGCAGCATGAAGGCATCCTATAACAGGATGCACAATTTCAAGTTGAATGGCATTGGTGAAACCTCATTCCTTTCCTGAAATGAAGCTGCCTTTATAGTCTTCCCACAAAATTCTGAAATTCATCTGATGGCTAAGAAACTTGTAAACATGTACACCGGAAGAATAATAGCAGGAGCATACTATTTGCTTTAGTTCTTGTGGCTATTGGGTGCAATCCAGCACTGCAGTAGGTTTCAAGAGGAAGATCCTGGCATAAGTTTAAGCCATAATTCTCATGAAAATTGCTAGAAGTGGAAATTGAAGCTTGAGTTGGCTGGTGGATGTGTGGGAGGCAACGAGGAAGCTACAAATGCTCAGTAGTTTGAGGGGATCTAACTGTGAAAGTGTGATGGATTGAGTAACTGAAAGCAAGCAGGGTACTGACTTGCCAGTAAATCATCCAAGAATTATATTATGTTCGTTTCTTGCTTGTTGCACTTAGGATAATAGACGTTATTTTTTTGTCATTGTTCTCCTGGGTGAAGAATCACAATTAATGAAAATACACCAGCTCCAAAGCAAAATAAATTCTAAAAATTTCAGACTTGAAGATTGTTGACAGCAAATTTCAGTGTTGCACCTGATTCCCCCCACCCTTTTTCTTCTCTTCTTGTTGCTAATTCCCTGATGCCGTCAAAAAGTTTCATGCAGTGAAATACCAGTTAGGAGGCAGGAACAAACTCATTCAGACAACTGTTTTGATTTCTCAGAAAAAGGTTATGAGGCAGAACATCAGTGTGTAAGATTAAGTAAAATGCGGCAGTTGTTACAAAGTAGTTTGATATTTCTAGTATTTATCTCTAAGTATGTGTAATACTGTTTTAGACAAGTAAAACGTTATTATTTTAGTGTCCTTAAATGCTTTGATAGTTGATAATTTTGTAGTAATAAAATTAGGTCCTATGCAGTTACATGCATGGGGTTTCTCGGTTTGTAT
Organism: Cardinalis cardinalis; assembly: GCA_014549065.1. NCBI lineage: Eukaryota > Metazoa > Chordata > Aves > Passeriformes > Cardinalidae > Cardinalis > Cardinalis cardinalis. The sequence goes on along the minus strand of JACDOX010000065.1, from coordinate 41,172 downwards.
CTAGTGTATATTCTTTTATGTTGCTTTGCAGACCCAGGCAGATGTTGTCTGTTGTGTGCTCTGAGCCACTCTGAGCTTTGTTAGCATGGTGTTGTGCTTAAATCAATGAGACTTGCTGAAATCCTGAAGCTGTGGCTGTATTTTGGCTCTGTGGGCTTTGGACTGGAGCTAACTTACACTCTTGCGACTGAGTGGTGTGATTCAACAGTTAAATAGCAGGAAGCAGTTAAATCAAGTTAGGGTGTTGTTTCTTCTGCTCTTTTTTACTCATGGAAACCTAGCCTTAGATAAATCAATACTCCAAAGATTGAAACATTGCCCTTTGTAGAGTTCAGTTACTCTGTGGTGTGGAGGAGTCTTGGCAGTGACTTGTCAATGGCATTGTAGCTTGTTAGTGTTTTTTAAGGTATTTAGTAATGGCCACATCAGGGAAAGGAATAGATGTGCAAATACATAGTTGATTGGAATTTAGTAAGATTAAGTTTTTGCTGTGAAATTTAAGTTGTGATGTGAAAGACAACTGGTCTCATTGCATGCAGCAATATTTTCTCTTATTTATAGTTGCTAGTCATTGATATAATTCTAGATCAGATATATCATTATCTGTGCTAATGAACAGTTAAAGTAGAATTTTAATTAATGTTTTGAAATTGTAACTCCAAAATGGAACAACTGCTCCTAAACAGTATGTCACAGCTCTAAATTGAACAAATTTAGGTTGGCTTTTCAATTTTAGTGCTTTATTGGCTTCACTTATGAGCAAAAAATTGAGCAAAAAATATTTTGTCAACTTTATTTGACTAGGATTATTTTCATTTTGGTTGTTTAGGGTTGCTCAGGGTTTTTTACCCCCCAAATGGACAGTACTTTATAGGGCATATAAATTGTAGTGCATATTTGTAAAGCCCCAAACTAGCTTGACAAGTTTCCTAAAGGCGTTTAGTTTTTTTTAATATCCTGAGGCAGGTGCATGGGAAAATATGACAAAGTTCTCAGGAGATTGAACAGCAAGCTTCAGAAAATAAGGGCAAATTTTAAACTAAACATTCAATCAAGAAAAAACATTTCACAAGAGATTGACTTAGCAAACTCTAGCCCATCCAACTTCAAGTTAACCAGACACATTTCACTTGTCTTGAGCTAATAATAATTTTCTCTGGTCTCTCACTGTACGTCTCATATTTGGGAAGCTTGGTGGAACATTGCCCTATTACAATGTGGCACAAAGTTTTGTCTCTAAGTTTAAAGAGAGCACCTGAGGTAGACAGTCTAACTAGTGCAGGGATGAGCTATGAACATTCATAAATAGTGGAAAAATATGATTCTGTTTAGTTGGCAGTTGGATTCAGGTCACAAAAAGTCTTCAGCAGCTTTGCAATTTTTCTGTTACAGTGTGATTGCCATGAAAGGAGGGATTTTATCTTACTGAAAAGGGTCAATAGTGCCATCTACTGACAGTTTGTTAATGAGATTGCCTAATTGCAATTTTAGCAGAAATTTGTGTAATGTTTAAGAAAATTTTTGCCATCAAATATATAAGGCACCATTTGAATAACAACCTGTACTTTCAGTTTGAAAACACTTGCAGTAGTGGCACAGGCAGTGGAGAAGGTTTTTTGGAAATCCTTGATTTTGTCCAGCACTTGTTCCATTATGTGTCTTTACTTCAGAAGTTTCATATTCAAGAATAGTTTTTATGATTGATGGAAGCTAAGTGTTGTTCAGTTATTCTTAAAGCTTTGGTCAGATGTTTCATTTGGAGTGATAACTATATTGCTTTAAGGGCTTCATCAAAATATTGCTGCTAATGTTTTTATGGATATTTTTTTCTTTGGCTCTAGTGCAGAACTCCTAGAGCTCTGTACTATGAGATTTTGAGTATTTTTGCAAAGGATCTAGGAGGTAAAAGTCCAACTGTCAAAGATCAGTGATAAAGTTTGAGAATTCCAGTATATAGGCATAGGTAGTTTGGATGAGATTCCTGGTTGTAAAGGGAGCTGAAGACATTTTGATAGGCAGCTTGGGTAGAGGATAAGATTTTGAAGGCTTATGTATACTTTCATGGAAATAGTATCACCCAGACCCGTATTTTACAAAGTAATGGTGTTTGGCCAGTTGATAGGAGTGATGGGATGGACAGAGACACCAGTGGAAAGAATGGTCTTAATTAAAGTTGAGGCAGATGTAAGGGGATACATTTGATAAAACAATAAGCATATTACTCATTTGGCTTTAGCAACAAGCAAAAATAGGCAAGGTAATACATTACTGTATGAGAGAGAGACTAGTGATTGGGAAGGATACATCATCAATTGCCTAAACACTTCACTGTTATCCAGAATCACAGTCCTTGTGCAGTGAGGACCTGGAGAATCCTTCCCAGCAATTGGGAAGATCCTATATGGTATGTGTCTGCTATAGATCCTATATGGTGAGGTCTCAGGTTTGTCCAAAAACAGATCCAGCTTTTATAGGCCCAAATCAACAAGTCCAAGTGACTTGTTAGCCTTTTGTGCAGAAATAATCTGATTCTGATAGCATGCTTCCTGACTAGCCAGGGCCAGAGCCCAGGCCATGTCTGGGAGGCTTTTGCCTAAAATATTCCACTAACAAGTCTCTAGGGATATAGTGTGGGAGGATTTCTCCTACTAACAAGCCCTTTGGGACATTAGTTTGGAGAATCTCTTAATATATCTTACACGAGGTTATACGGACGTCTCTACAGCAGCCAGTTTGGCAATAAGAACAACTAATATAAATATTTTGATAATATATTTTAAACTAAAGAATCTTGATGGTATTAATTGCATCATGCTCAAGATTCATCTTGTAAGTCAGCTCAGGCCTAGGCCTGCTGTTCAGGCCTTGGCATATCAGATGGAGAAGGAAAGATTTGGGTTAGTGAATCAGAGATCAGAACATGAGAAGGACTGAGGTGCTTTTGCATAGGAGGACTAAGTAGAAATAGGAAGCTAAGCTTCCAGTCAATGAGGAGGAGAAAATCCAGAAGAGAATACAGGTGGTGAGAGAAACAATCACTCTAACGTGACTCTTCTGAGGGATGTGTATCATAAGCAAAGACGGAGCAGGAGGCAAATTGAAGCGGAAATCGAAAGTGGCAGATAGGCAGGAACCCCAGATAAGCTCATTCATTGTAGTGATTGGCTGCCTATGACAGTGGTACAACTATTATTTCTGTTAAGTTCTTGAACCTGCTGGTTTCTGAAAGGTTGTCTTATTAGATGATACACAGGAAAAACCCCACGTTCTTGAAGAACACAGTAAACTCTTGTCTGTAAGCTACTTGATATTGTGATGTATTGTCAAAATATGCTGTCTCAAAACTGTGTTCTTGAAAGACTAGAAGTAATTGTTCAATGCAAGAATTATCACAACAGTTCTAGCAGGATTAATTGTACTATGTTGATATGGTTGCTTTAAGTGGGAACAGTTGAATGTTTTGAGTTGATCAAAGTCTTGTCTACTAATTTGATAAACATCTGCATGCTTTTTCAGGGCAAAATATCATAAATTAAAATATGGCACAGAATTGAACCAAGGTGACTTGAAAATGCCAACTTTTGAATCAGGTAACTTTTTTACAATAAATCAATAAATTTTTGTCTATTTAATTTATTGCAACTTTCTTCTCTGCACCCCCCTCTTAGTCTGTTATAGGGAATATATCTAGGAAAGTAATGGGGTAAATATTTTTTCATCTGAAAATCAAAATTAATTGACCTTTTTTTTTTGGTAGAAGCTCTGAATGTTTTTATCTTAAATCAAGGAAAAGACTCCAAAGAAGAGAAAAATAGGCTATCCTAACTGCTTTTCTGAGTGCATCTGATCTTGCAGTTGTAGATATCAAGTAGATAATACCAGTTTTGCTCTTCAAAGTATTGCAGATGGAAGAAAGCATTTCTCCTAACAATGCTGGGCTCTTTAATAAGTTGAATTGCATTTGACTTCTTTTGAAATGTTGGGCCTGTATTTGTATAGTGTGCCTTAAAATTGTGGTCTGCAGATTTATATGCCACCCTCTCCCTTTTGCCCTCCCCATGCTGCTTTACAAGTACCACATTTTGGGTACATTTATACCCAGTTGAAACTAGAGATCATGATGCATATTTTTGACTTGATGGGAATTTTTGTTTGTGTCTAAAAGCAGAATAAGTTAGATATTAACATGGCACTGTGTCTTTCAGAAGATACCAAAGATACAGAGGTTCCTGCAGTACCTCAGAATAGCCAATTGACCTGGAAGCAAGGCAGACAGTTACTGCGACAGTAAGTGGCATTGTTGGATATTGGTGAATTTCCTTGCTTTTTGAGGAGCTCTATGAAACATAACTGAGGTGGGCAAATAGTGATTTGTTCTTCAGGACCTCAGAGTCCTGAACGTTAAGCAGTACAGAGTAAGGTTTTCCATGTGAGAGGGATTGTGAAGCTTATTTTTCCTTAAATGATACAACAGTGACATTCGTTTTTAGCAGTGAATACTAAGTTTCCTTTTTCATCAAATATGCTTTCCTCTTTCTTTCTTTCTTCTCTTAACATAACTAGGTATCTTCAGGAAGTAGGTTATACAGATACAATATTGGATGTACGCTCCCAGCGGGTAAGGTCTTTGCTTGGGCTCTCCAATTCAGAACCAAATGGTTCAGTAGAGGCAAAGAACTTAGAACAGATCCTGAATGGGGGTGAATCTCCTTCATCAAAACAAAAGGGACAGGAAATCAAAAGGTAAGTGAAGAGATAAGAAATGCATAAAGTTTGATTTGATTAGTCATTGATATGTAGCGGTCAGTTCACAATGAACTTTTGGCTGGAGAGCCTGTGAACATCTGTGTGAGTGTAGCTGACCATAAACGATTATGAACTTAACTGAATTTGATTGTACGTAAGAACATATACGGTTATTACATACATACATGTATGTAATACATATACAGGAAAATTGTGTGTTGATGTTAAATTATGTAATATAATCACTTTGGAGTCATTATTTTAAGGAAGGCATCTGTTGAATGGTGCTTTTGTAATAAGGACTTAAACAGATGTAGCAACTTCTTCATTCAGCGATTTCTTGTTTTACTGGTTTTTAACTTCTTAAGTTGTCAGATAGCATTTTTGTTTAATCTGGTTAAGCTTCTAAATCTCTTCAGCAAGTAAAATGGATTCTCAATGTTTTTATTTATATAGGAGTTCTGGTGATGTTCTCGAAACATTCAATTTCTTAGAAAATGCAGATGATAGTGATGAAGAAGAGGAGAATGACATGATAGAAGATATTGCAGAAGGAAAAGAAAAGCATCGGATAAATAAGAAACACAAAGTAAAATATTTTTTTTCTTTTTATAATAGATCTGAAATTCCCTTTCAAAAGGAATTTTTTCTCTAGAGATGATAGAAATGTGTAAAGTCGAAGTATTTGTTGCACTATTGTTATCAGAGTGGATTATATGCTGATGCATTACTAATAGATGTGGTGGTTTACTTAATACATTACATTGCAAACTTCAAAGCAACTAACCGGGCTGTTTGCAAATATGAACGCTGCATTGGATTTTCCTGAATAGTTGACAGTGTGAGCTTGGCTTGATGCAAGCCTTAAATCTCCCAAACTGATTTGTCAGGGAGGGGTTTTCACCATACCTTGGACTTCTGGTAAAGAGATTATTCAAGCATTAAGTTGAATCCCTTTTTTTCTATAAAAATAATGGTAATAAGATTATCAAGTAAGTCTCTAAGCATATATAAAGATCTTACACTCACTTTTTGACTTTTGACAAAGCTTTTTTTTGATAGAAAACAAGAAGATAATTTATAGTTACCTTTATAAAAATGGTCTCTTTCTGCAAAAGTAAGAACATTTTGCAAATAACCTCATGTGGAAAATTTCATGAACTGAACAATAAAATAAAACTTTTCACTGATGCCTTAGCAGAGAGTTTGTTTTGTTTAAGGTGAAGATATGGTTAGAAGTAGTAAAAAGACAGTTTTCCTAAAATATGCTATATTCCAGGCTTGTGCTTAACACTGAAATAGAACTGGAAAGCAAAAAGCAGGAAAGGCTTCTGGACCAGTAGAAAGCATAGTTTGTAAGCTCTCTGCAGAGCTATTGATAGGGCAAGAAAATGAACGAAGTTTTCTAATTGTTGTGTTAAATTAAAAAAGTGAAGGCTGGGTTGTATGAGATTTTTGTTGCTAAAGCTAGTGTCAGTGTTCTTTTTATTTCCTAACATTCAGCAGACTGCACTGTTCTTTTTTATTTTGATAGGTCAACTGAGATCACAGTTTCTTCTTCTGCATTTTAAATTGAAAAATGTTTTCACCTGCAACAAATTATTCAGTGAGAATAGCCTCTATATCTTCTAACCTAAATGACTAGAAAATCTGTTTATTATTCAAATGCAGGAAAATATTTGTCTTCTTGCAGATTGGTAATGAAGGTTTAGCTGCTGACCTTACAGATGACCCTGATACTGAAGAAGCTTTGAAAGAATTTGACTTTTTAGTGACAGCTGAAGATGGTGAGGGAGCTGGAGAAGCTCGAAGTTCAGGAGATGGAACAGAGTGGGGTAAGACACTAATAAAAGCATTTAAATATAAAGGAAAACTTGTTCATGATACTTCTTAAGGGTTTTGTAATACTTACTAAAATGGTGTGAATGTGTGGATGAATGTCATGATAAAACATTGATGCTTAGAAAATGGTATATATTGTTCTAGGTGCAAGTACAATTGCAATCACATTTCTTTCAGGTTTTGCTTCTGATTTCAAAACTAAGAGGAGAATATTTTATTTGTTAGGTAAGAAAGGCTAGGATTCTGAATGTTTTTATACCTGAATTAAATTTGCTTTCTAATACAGTTTTCTTTTTTTTTGAATTTGTTTCTTATCAGGACCTTCAAACTTTTGTACCTAAGTTAAATTAATTTCTTGGGTGTACTTGAAAAATTGACCATTCTTTTATCTTTCTGACTCCGATTTTTAGATGTTCTTGCTAATATGGCTTGTATTAATAAAATTAAAAAAAAAACCAAAACCATTTCTAATAGCCCAACTTTTTATTAGTAACTTGATGGGAAACAAAATATGTTAAGTTGGTAATTTCTGCAACCTACATACTTCAAAAGAGGAGATTGAAAGGAGAAAATTTATGTAGGAAAAAGAATAGTGATCCAAGTAATGGATATCTGCCTTTAAATAGGAAATTGACTATGAATGAAAAAAGCCCCAAACTGCCATTAGATTGTGTTGCTTGAGTGTTTTATGTGACAATGAACTCATACTTCAATAAACATCCCAATGAGCAAAGAAAATATAAAGATTTACAAAAATTAAGTAATGGCCCATCTTCCAGGAAAATAATACAGTCTTGATTTTGAAGGCAACAAGGATTTGAAAGCATTCTTTCCTAAAAACTAGTATCAAAGGATTAGTCACCTTTATTTTTAAAACTCAGTCTTATTTCTAGTTGGAAGATGAAGCTGAGCAAGCTGTTACCTTTAGTTTTGGTAATAACTGTCTGTTTTTAGTATCATTTTAATTGCTTGCTGTTGTTCCCTTTTGAAGTTGATGTTATTTAAACAGTTTCTTGATGATCTTTTCATTTAGGCACACAGGCAGATCTCTTGGTAAAAGATGTCTCATAGCACTTGAAGCAAGGATTTTTGACTTTGCTCGCAACATCCTTTCAAATATATAGTGATGTAGAAAGTTGTGGTTCTAGTATCAGTCTTACTATTGTATATAAAAGGCAAGATAGTTTGATACTATAATTGGTGCAGTCAAAGATTTATCCAGACTGMTGAAACCTACTGTTTGAACTAGCTTGTCCATTGAAATTCCAAGTCACTGTTTCCAAGGATTACTTTCCAGTGTGTTCTATGTCTGGCATTTTCTCAAGTAGTTACCCAGTTTTAAGATCTGTTTTAAAATTGACCCACCATGCTTTGCATAGAGCTCTTTGAATGTTTATTACATTTTCAATGAACCCATAGCACAGTAAGGCAGAGCAGTTTAGGAGTTTGTACACACTTGTGACAGCTGAGTTAACTGCAGCAATCCCATTGCTACCAAAAAACTTATATCTGAGGCAAGAAAGTGGGAAGGACGAAATAAAACATAAACTTAGTTTCATCTTTCAAAGTATGTTCTCAGTTTTGTTGTATGAAGACAATTTTCATAAGTTTTTTGTATATTTTGTAACTTACTATTTAAATCAGTCAAAGACATGCCTACAACTGTAATAGTAATATTTTTTTCACAGTATGTCACTGATTTTAGTACAGATGTTTTTTCCTTAAGTGGGCATTTAAGGATACAGTCCTTCAGATCTTGGGATTGTGTTACTTTTTAAAGATGGGTGTAAATATGACAAGACTTCTCTGTTAACTATCACAAATAACATTTTAAATACTGTCCCACTTAAATGCTTTCTAAAATAAAATAATACCAATTATTTTACCAATGCCTAAACCAATTTATTTTAGTTATTTTAAACTCTATAAAACTTGTTACTTCAAATATCAGGTCCATCCAGTTAGTTGTTTATTTTTAGAGGAAACTTAATTTAAATGAACATGTACTATTACTTCCTAAACGATTTTATCAGTCATGAACTTAAATATTTTGGTTAAAATCCAAATTTTTCTTCGTAATGTAGGAGAAACTCTGTTCTGTTTTCATAGTTGTTTCTTTCTTCCTCTTTTTGTTTTCCTGTCACTAGCCTCCTTCTATCTCTTCTTACCTTTGCAAACATTTAAGCATTCTGAATAAAAAGTTAATATTTACTTCTCTAATTAGTAATAATGCTTTTGTTTCATATCTGGAAACATCTGATGCTTAGACTCTAAATATATTGCCTAGTTTTGCTTTAGTAATATTTACAGTACTTAATTGCAGAGTATTATCTGTAGGTCCAACTTTCAATATCCTAAAATATTTCAGCACCAAATTTGATAGTTACATTTTTGCTGTTGATGACTTCTTCAAACCTGTCACTAAGTGTTTTGAAGTCTGGATTGCTTTTCTTTTCTGCTGTGTTATGGCTTTTTATGAACACATTATATTTTATGTGCCTTAACATGCTTTGAGTGTTAAATTAATTCCAAACATTGTGATTCAAAGTGTCCTGTCATGGAACATGTTTTACTTAGGAACAGCTTATCTTCAAAATAGTGAAAGATGAGCAAGTTCAAGCACTCTTAAATGAAGAGTCAAAGTGATGTGACATACTAAAAAGCTATGTGCAGTTTTAAATTAAAAAAAAAAAAATTCCTTGTGGTGATTTAGTATCAAGCAAAAAATGCGTTTATAACTGCAGTTTGCTTAAGCAAACAGCAATATATACATATTGTTATATATTGTACTACATATTGCAGATGTCACTTATTATGTGGTCCCTTTATTCTGCTTGTGGTTTCACATGTTCATCACTGGATTTCTCTTCCCCATGAAACACAAAAGTTCTCTTTACAGATGGACCATAAGTCAGAGAATGACTGCTCCCAGAATTCTAGGTCGCAGTGTGTGACTGAAATTCACAATCTCTTTAGCCATCTTCAAAAAACTTCTAAAAAATAGAAAAATTTAAAGCCTGCCTTTCTCCACTCAGTATAGGTCAGTGGGCATCCAGGCTCCTCTGTGCTGTCCTGTATCAGTTCAGTGCAAGGAAGGTCACTCCTGGGGGCAGTTGCAGAGGTCTTCTAGTTACGTGGCTCTGTTCTGAAATAGCCTAATATATCTAGGCATGCTGGAGAGAAACACTGCTGGATTTTCCTAAAAATCTTGTTTGAAATTAATTTCACAGCCTACCCAGATAATCCGAGTTTGTGTTTTATCTAGTTTTCTATGTGCAGCCTACATTTTTGCAGCCAACAGTGTTGGTTTTGAATATTTGTGTTTGCAGGCTTGTGCTTTTCCTGTTTTCTGTTGACTGAATGAGCCCAGTTCTTTTAAATTCTTTGTCTTTATATTCAGTGCCCTATTTGTTTTGCACTCTACAGACATTTTCTTAACTTCCAGTGTAGAACACAGACCGAACATGTTACTTCAATTTTGTCATTACCTGCACTGTCTTGGTTTAATGCACTGCATCTTTTCAAATATACCAAAATGGCATTTTTGAGAATAGCACTACATTGATGTTAGATGTGGTCATCTTCTCTGCAATGTTGCAACCTAGCTGATAATTTTCATTTTATTAATGGTGCTTTGGAATTTTATTCATTAGTTTTGATTAGATTTTAATGGAATTTTCTTTTAATTGAGTTTTAGCAGTTTCGATTTTTTTCCTCTTTGACTGGGCGTGTTCTCTGACTTACCTTTCTGTGCTTCTTGTGTTTCCTGAGTAATCACTTCCTCTCTGTCAAGGCTTACGCCCTGTGATCAGAAAGATTGAAGTCTTTGTGTTTGCAGCTTGGTAGATGTAGCTGTAGTTTGGTGTAGGATGTCACTGTTCCCTTCTCATTGCCAGAGTTCTTTGTGGACAGCTCAGGGGACTCTGCCATTATGCTCCTGTTTCATGTTTCACTGCCCTTGTCATCTCTGTATTCCACCTCTTTGGTCAAGATTGTCATTGAATGATGACAGATGTATCAGTATCCTAGGGTATCTGTCTGCTCATTAATTGTCATGTTTTGTCATGAAACGTGCTTGGAATAACTCCTATTTTTTATTTTAAATGCATGTTACTTTATTTCTGCTGTGTTTGACTCCTCTTGTGTACTTTCATGATTATAATGGTTATAACTTCAAAAATGGGTACAGTCATATTGTAAATATGATTGAAAGTTGGGAACTGAGGAACTAAATCTTGTGATTTCATGCCTGAAGAATTTGTGAGTATAAGGCTAAACTGGCACACAAACCAAATTTGTTTGCTGCCTGGTTGTCTACTAGCAAAAGTGCTTCTGCAAATGTTATGTTTGCCTTGTCATAGAAACAGGTTTATCTTTTTAGTAATTCTAAGTTTCCAGAAATTACTGAGATGGATAATTTAGAAAAGTACAGAACTGACTTTTCATAAAGAATAATTAACTCTGCAATATTTGTCAAAAAGAAAGATAAATGTCTTCTGAAACTACTGTGGAATGTTGTATTTCTCCTAATTATGATTTAATTTCTGGAATGCAGTGGGATGTCCACCTGTACAAATTACTCTTCTTCATCTTTATGTGAAGAACTGTATTTATAGACTTGTTTCTCTGGTTATATGTAGGAGCAAGGTTTCTTTCTTGTGCATGTGGAATGAATGCGAAAGGATGCATGGTGGTCTTCATAAATAAACTGGCACTGACTTACTCAGCTTGCATTTTCATGAGAGATATAGCATGAATGCTTTTATTTGCTTATTCAACACTGGCTGAATAATTTCTTAACACTGTCTTTCTAAAGATGCAGTAATTGTTTCTAAATACCAATGATTTTTTTGTGTATTTTGAAGTATCTAATGTAAACAGTTGCTTATGAAGTTTAATTTTTTTGCTCCTTGGTAACAAATTAATGTACAACTTTTAAATATGTAACTGATAATATACAGTGCCTTGGAAAACTGTATGAAATGAAACTTGGTCTTTTATAAACTTAAAACGAAGACTGCACCTTTAAAATAAAGATTTATTAATAACTCTTATTAATGCTCTTATACAGCTATGACAGTAAATCACCAACAGCTTGCATTGCCAATTGCTGATTTTTTTTCTTTTAATAATATGCTGCATGTAGACAAAGATGACCTGTCCCCAACTGCTGAGGTTTGGGATGTAGACCAGGGACTAATAAGTAAACTGAAGGAGCAGTACAAGAAGGAACGAAAGGGGAAGAAAGGGGTAAAGAGTAAGTGCAGATTCTGAATCTTGTAATGCAACACTTTTTTGCCTATTTATGTAGAAGACATTTTTTCTCATGAGTTCTGTTTGTTGTTTTGTTTGGTTTTTTTTTCATTAAGCATTTTCTGTAATGGGGGCAACCAACTTTAACTTTCTACCTGCTGAATGTGAATATATCAAAACCTTTGACAGGCATTTCACCAATGAGAAATGTCGAAAAGGCAAAAATTCAAGGTTAAAGAGGTGAAGAAAACGAAATGCATAAAATGTTAGTGTAGAAATAACAAACGACTTGCATTTTAAGGACATTCCTACTCTAAGAAGTTTTCTGAAAGATTTAAACTTCATCTGCTTCTTGAAGTATAATAATGTGGTATTGTTGTGGGACTGGTGATTGTTGGGATTTTTCTGGGGGTAGTGGTGTGGGGTTTTTTATTTACTTTTTGAGGATTGTTATGGTTTTTTTAATATGAACTTGAATCAAGTTAATATTAAAATCAGTTGCTATTTATGGGCTTGTAATTATTTTTACAGCCCCAGGCATAGAGAATTAGGAAATGCCTGTAACGTAAATACAACCATTTGAGTGGCTTTATTTAGGAGATAATCTTTATTTTATAATGCCCTTCACTTTTCTGTACATTTACCAAAATCTTACTTGATATCTCTCTATTCTGGTCAGTTTTCTGACCAGTTGACGTATTCTAACTATGTAGTTTAAACCAAACTTCAGGGTTGAGCTACCTGATAAAAATGCTTCTGGAAATTTATGTTATCAACAATATAAAGTTCTTAGTGCATAAAGTAGAATTAAATCTGTCATCATAGAATGGCTTGGTTTGGGAGGGATATTAAAGATCATCTAGTTCCAACCCCTCTGCCGTGTGTGGGGATAATCACCAAACCAGGTTGCTCAGAGGCCCATCCAACCTGTCCTTGAACACTTCAGGGATGGAGCACCGACAACTTCTCTGGACTCCTGTTCCAGTGCCTCACTACTCTTATAGTATAGAATTCGTTCCTAATATCCAATCTAAACCTACCCTTTTAGTTTAAATCCATTGCATACATCTGGAGTCACTTCAGCAGCTCCATGTCCTTCCTGTGCTGGCACCCAGAGCTGATTCAGCCCTGCAGTGGGCTCTCAGCAGAGCAGAGCAGAGCAGAGGGGCAGAATCCCCTCCCTGGCCCTGCTGCCCACGCTGCTCTGGCTGCAGCCCAGGACACGTTTGGCTCTCTGGGCTGGGAGTGCCCATGGCTGGCTCATGTGCAGCCTCTCAGCCAGCAGCACCCCCGAGTCCTTCTGGGCAGGGCTGCTCTGGGGCTGTTCATCCCCAGCCTTTGCTGGTACTGGGGTTTGCCCCAATCCAGGAGCAGCACCGGCACCTGGTCTTGTTAAACCTCAGGAGATTCCCATGGACCTACTCCTGGAGCTTGTCTAGGTCCCTTGGGATGGAATCCCATGTCACTTTGGAGAAGCTCCCATGGTTGCTGTGCTTTTATTTTGGAAGTTTTTTTTAATAATTTCTGGAGATAACTAGTAATAAAACTTTTTCCTCAGTTTGAAAAAGTGTAGGGGTAGACACTAACTAAATTACATGATAATTAAAATACAACACTTACTGATGACTTCTGTAATTATTAAGATTTCAATTTACTTTGTAACACCTAATGGTTACTGGTCAGTTAGTGCATGTTAGTTGTTTTTTCAGCGTTTTTGCATGACTTGCACACACATAAACATAGAAGTTTTGACAAAGCAAAGATTTTTAGTCTTTGCTTTAATGAGAACCTACAGTAGTCATCTGCATGCTAATGTGTATCAGCATTTAACGTGTAAATCAACAATTGGCATCAAATTTGCATAAAATGTTTGGTAACATTAGAAATTTATTTTAAATACCAAAATGAACTTCTTTTATTTGAAGTTTTCTTAGTAAATTCTTTACATTTTAGACATTTTGAACCATACTATCTGCAAAGTAACAAAGTTTTCTTCATCTAAAGGAATTTTGAAATCTTTGGTTCACAGAAGACAGTACTTAGGAGAAAACTGTGTGACAGTACTGGGAAGTGACATTAAGTCATTGTTTAGCGTTTTAAGTTTGAATTGTCCTTTGGGAAACCCTGAACACATATAGTCTTAAAAGGTGGCTTGTGAGATTCTTGTCCTGTCACATTCATGATAGTTTCTAGTTGAAAATTAGCATCTACATCACTGAGCTAATTGGATGAGAGAACTCTATACACAGAGTAAAAGGATGCATTCAAGGTTGGGCAGATTTATTTAAATATGATTTTGTAGGCTTCTTTTTCCTCAGCTTTTTAACATTCTGAAAGTGAAAATAATGTTGAAGGGCTTTTTAATTCCTGCTGCTCATATCTGAGCATTTGAGGACTTCATCCTGAATACATATCTCTTCCTTTGCCCTTCATTCTTTTGACTTATATCAGAATTTGAGTACCATTAGAGCTTATCTGCATGGTAATATATATCATCATAAATGTCAAACAAATGTGCATTAAGTGTCATCTTTTGCAATACTTTGAAGACAGCATAATAAGACACATTCTGATGGGTTCTTTTGTTGGATATGCATCTGTATAACTGCTACAATCTGTACTTACACTGTAAAATAACAGGGCAGACGCAGCTCTGGCCTCAGGTATGGAGACTTTTGTTCCACATGTACACATAAATAAGTGAGCAGAAGTACATCTGTTTCTATATTTTGATACTTCTCTAGTCTGTATCCTTATGTTTCCTTTTGGGTTGAACATCTTAGTTAAGGTCATCTTCTGTTAGCACGTATGTTTTCATTAAGTAATCTTGTTTGCTGGGGAGAAAGAGGGTGTCTGTCCAGGTCATCACCATGTTGTGTGGTACTACCTCTTTATGAAAGGATCTTTAAAAATATCCCACCAAAACAAAAACAAAAATCCACCACCTCACAACTTTCATTTCCTTCACAATGTAAGGTGTGAAATAATGCAAAATCTGTTTATTGAAGAGTTCTTGTGTTAAGAAACCCCAAAAGCAGAGAAACAAACCACACCCATCCAGGACTTACCATGATACATAGATGAAGAGTTAGGTTTGATGTCTACAAAAGCAGGCTTCTCTTTTCAGTAATATGCTGAATTTAAGGCCTCTTTCTTGCCCAAATTTGATAAGATCAATTTTGGCAGGTAAGTCAGGAGATGGCTGTTTTTCAGTTATAGCTTGTCATTTTTGCAGGGTATGATCGTGGAGRTGTTGCATATCTCATTTCATTCTATAAGATCAGCATAATGTGTTCTCAGTTTGAAAGTTTTCACAGCTTGTGTAAATATGTATATCACTGTTGAAATGAAGATACTTTTACTGCTTTTCTTTAGCTTTTTGTGCCTTTTTTAAACTTTCCTGCTCTTTTCTTTCAGTTTAATTGTTCTATATTTATAAAACAGTATCCATACTGTTCACTTTCCTACCCTTTATTTCTAGAAATAGTATAATAATTGATAGGACTGAAAAGAGATCTGAATTTCACCATCTTCATTACCATCACCTCTTCTTGACATATAAGAATCTCTGTGTTATATTCAGACTTGGACTAATACATCTTCCACCTAATAAAACTCTGCTTAAGGCTTCTCAGACTAAAACGTTTCATCACTGAATATTCAGTTCTTTTTTGGTCTCTGAAGGACAGTACACCAAGATGGTACTATAACTTTTGCTTCTGTTCATACCAGGTCAATTTTTTTTTTGTCCTTGGCTTTTTTTTGAGGGTAAAAGGGTCATCCCATTTTGTGCCTTGACCATAGCTGCTTATGCAGAGGTGGGACACTCTTTTCTTTAAAAATCTCCTTGTAACATTTACTATACTTGAACAGTTACATGAAGGTACACTTGCACTTACGTGAAAGCAGAAACTTGGGCAGTCTTCTGTAGTGGTGGCACAGTCTTGAATGCTGACACATTTTTCAGTCTGAAATGCACAGAAGTTGTTCAGAACAGCAGCTGCTCCTTTGTAAACTTCTCTCTGTATTGTATGATGTTTGAAGACTGTTCTGAGGTTATGCCTGAAGGACAAGAAGTGCCCAAATATACTTGGAAAACACTAAAAGGCAAGCATATCAGTCCCCCAATCAGTGACAAACTAAATGAATGGCTGCTTAAAAGATAGCAGAGCAGAGGGGCTACTTTTAGTTTCTTCTGAGTATGCTTCGAGACAAACTTCTCATGCTCTTATGTTTGACATGAAAGCACCTGGAGAAGATGCTTCAGTTCAGATAGAGTAAGCATTTATAAGCCATTTGTGGCATTTTGCATCAATCTGTTGAACGATTCATGCATATTAATGTGGAGAAGACAAATGGTGTTTTCTTCTGGAAAGCAAAGGGTTCATGAAAGKAAACAGTTTACTGTCATGACTTTTATCCTGTCGTTTTATTGATTGCTCTATAATATCTTCAAGAATATATCTGCTTCTGGTCATCATAGGTGCTTGGCTGTAGTAAAAATGAAGACAAGCTTTGTAGTCTGTGTGGTGTAGAGATCTGTCCATTCTAAGAGTGACTTTTCTTCTGTGAGAACTCACCCGCTGGCTGAAATGTTGAGTACTATACTTCAGAAATTAAATCCTTTCAGTATAGAGCCTGTGGATTTTGCATTCACTTCATCAGCTGGGATCACAGGTTTCTAGACATTCTTCTACAGGAGAATGAAATGAAACTGAACTGCTCAAGCCATCTGTTTTATGAGGAAAGCTTTTGGAAGTCAGTTTTATTCTCAGCTTGCTTCTGGGTAGCAGTCTTTGTATATTTAACTAGACTACTAAGTGTTCTGTGAAGGAAAGAAAAAAGTATCCAAAGCAGAAAAAACGTAAATATAGGGAGTTTTATTACTTGGCAAAATGAGAATGTATTGCAAAATTAATGAGAATACTTATATATCATCCTTTTAGGGATTTGTGAGGTATACTTCCTGTAATTCTTTTTCAATAAATACTTTCTGTTGTCTTCCCTCTCTGCAGGGAATTCTCCATTATCTTTAGAGAATTCTGTTGTTCATGGACACTTATTTTTGAACACATTGATTTAAACCAGTAAGATCTGAAATGATCAGATACTTTGTGAAAGAGTACATTTTACTGTTTCACTGTTTGAATAATGGTTCTGAGTTTGTTAAGTCATCTGTAATAACAGTATTTGCATTTAACTTTTTTGGCAATAAAGGCTTTGGTTTAGTTTCAATTTCCTCTTTAATAAATGTGAGACATGTCACTTCAATATAGGAACTTGTTCACTAATGCTTCCTTTACTAAATGGTCCACAATATGTCTGCTTGCAGTCCCAGGAAGGGCTGTTCTATTGGTTGAAATTTGATTGTCTTTCATCATTATGGATTGTTTTCTTTAAAGATGTTCTCTCACTGAAATACACTTCATGATTGAAGCTTGGCTTTTTGATGTGGAAGCTATAAAGGTGAAAGCAGGAGTGGATTTAGTAATTTAAAGATATTTTAAATTATACTTTTTTGTTTGCTAATGTCTACATATTAATTAAATGTACATATAATTCGGAATGCTTTGTTTCTAGAAGCTTGCTTTTTTAACAATTTTAATATAATCTACATCTGCAGTTTCATACAGTGGTGGAAGCATTCTTGCTGCTGTGTTCAACAAACATTTCATACAATTTAAATGCCATTCAAAGCAGGGAAAGTTAATTGTTTGTTGCACCCCCATTATGAGTTTGTCTGTACTTTTGTTCTCATTTTTAAGCTTATTTTTAATTAGCACTCTGTTTTTTAATGTTAAATTGTTTAGTATAGTTAAGGTTGTGTAATATTATTAGAAAATGTTTAAATCATACATTTTTTTGTTTAATAGTGAATGTTCTTTTAGTATTTGGCTTGACTTTCCAGTAGGGCTGTAAGATGATTTTTTTCTCTCTCCTACAGGAAATTGTAGAATAGCTCTACAGAACACAAAGGAGTTCTTTGATTTAGTGAATTTAAATTGTTTGCATGTAGTTTTCAGATTTGGTGTATTAACTCCTGCTTTTGATTTCCAAACTATTAGTAAACAAAAGCAAAGCACTATTTATTTTAAGGAGGTCCCATCAGTAATTATTCTTATTTAATGGATTTTTAGGCTTCAGTCAAGTCAAGCGGTAGCAATCAAATGAATTTTTGCTGCTGACATTAATTTACAGGAGTCAACAGGACAAAACTTCACGACATGATAGCTGATCTGGGCGATGATGAGATACCCCACCTCCCTTCAGGAATCATTAATCAATCTAGGTCACCCTCTTCTAGAATGACTGATCATGAAGGTGCAAGAGCAGAGGAAGGTACAAAAAATTCAGCTACTTACTATATTTCAGGAGATTTCTTTTAGAAAGCACACGCTGTCATTTATTATCCCCTCTGTAAAGCTGAATGCAGTTGCAGATTGCCACATTATTATTTTACTTGCAATTCTTCCCAAATGGTTTTATGAGAATATGGCTGTAGTTTCTGTGGCTTTTTATAACTCAGCATTGTTTCATAAGTTTTTTTAGATGACTTCATGTACAGCAGTGTGTCCTGACACTATTTACTATTAAATCCCTGTTTGAAGACACTCCCCCATTAGCAACACCTTTCACAAATAGGTTATTTATTGAGGGGAAAAAAGGTGAGTATAAACATTTGATGCACAGTTTGAGTTTTGAAATGAAAAGTGGTAATTTAAGTTATGGGACTAATTAGTCTCTTTTCCTCAAATTTAATGTTCTCTTTTATAAAATTCCCTTGATCTACGTACACAAGTTTACAAAGACACTATTTATTTCTTTACGAAGTATTTATTTAATTTTCAGGATTATTTTTGGCAATGAAAATTAGTGGCAAGCTATTATATATGAAGTTGAAAATCTTGTATTTAGCTTTTAAATTTTTAGTTTTAAAGGAATGATTTTTCTGTATTAGCTTTGAAATTAGAATACCATTATGTAAATTGTCCTCTGCTTAGAGCATATTAATTCAAAATACTCAGGTGTATTCAGATTCAGCTCTTTTAGGATGATCTTTGACCCATAAGCCCTGGCATGGTGTCAGCTATAGCAGAAATAGAATTTGCATTACTGCTGATTCCAGGAATCAATTGGTTCTCCTGTTCTTTTTCATCCTTGGCCTCACAAATACCTGTCAACAGGCAAGCAGAAAACAACCCCAAACCACATTTCAAGGAGATTTTTTTGTTSTTCTCCAAAACTGTCATTTTACAACAGTCATCTTATTTACTGCCTTCCTTTTCGTCTTTGTTTTTATTTCCATATTCAAGATGAAGCAGGATCAAATTTACCTGTGGAGTACAATTGAAAAATCTACAGATGAAAATACACTTGTTAAAACTTGTAGATGTATATTTAGGTTGTTTTTAGATTCCGTGTTTACATGCTTTAGGTTRCCTTTCAGCCATGTTTAGATACTTAGGCCATGTTGTGCAAAGAAACACAGACACAGACCTTGTTATGGACAGGGATGCTGTCTCAGGTAGAGGCCTTACATCTAAAATCACACTGGACAAAACCAGTGTATATTTTTAAAGAAATAAGTGCTAGATTTGAATTTGATAGGGACTGACTTTTATTTCCTGGTTCTTGTAGCACAAACACTGTGCTAGCCTTCAAGTAAAGATTGTTCACACTGTTCAAATAAACTGCTTTCATGTTTATGTTTTCACGCTGTTTAATGTGTCCATGTCTTTTTAACTTGTCAGTGTAGTTTGCTCTTTATTTATTAAGAGTAATAATATTAATATCTCTGTCATCTTATTTTGCTCATTTTGGTTTCTGCGTAGTTTTTAAACTTGAATATTAGAGTGTACGTTCTGCTATTTCTATCCTGAATGCTATGTGGCTTCTGTACCATATGGTGCAAAACTGCAAATAAACAGGCAGTATTATATTTGAATTCCTTCTAGATTTATTACAAGGCCAAATACTTCATTATCATAAAATACAGATTTTACTCAATTATTTATTTGGCTGTGTTCTAAAAGCTAAGATTTTGCAGATAACTTCAGGCTTTCTTCCTAGGATACGCTAGCCTATGCTGAGGAATTTTGTCAAGCTATAGTTTTCTTTTGACTGTATGGAAGTTTTATGCCATACTTTGAATATTGCAATTCTGACATAGTGGTTGATAATTTTTTCTTGAGGGGGCTTCAGGGAAGAACTAGCTCTAAATGGCTTGGAATATCTCTTTCATACCTCTAAAGGTGTGAGAGTTTGGGTTTGGGTTTTTCGTTGTTGTTTGGTTTTCATTTGTTTGTTTATTTTTCACTCTGAATTGCCTGGTTAATTATAATGTTATGCCATAATCACACTTGATAATTTTGGCCATGAGAAATTGGAGTTTCCATTTCAACATATTCTATTATTTCAGAAATGGTATCAACATGATTTTCCATCCAGTGTAGAGAAAATTACTTTCTTTACTGGTTGTTTTTCTGTTTTAGTATCTATAAATTGCAGAGGTGTCAGTCTACAGATTGACAGAAAAAAAGCAGTAACATCTAATTGCTTGGGTATGAACAGCTGCTTTTGATGTACCACATATTAACTTTCTGGGAAACAAGATGTCCCTGTTGTACAGTAGACAACAACAGTCTATATGAGTATACATATGTGATCAGAGATTAAAGCAGTTTGTACAATCACTGCTTGATTTTGACTTAATTGTGTATGATGTGAAGAACTTGAAGGTAAGAAGTGCTTGTTAAGATTGGCTAAGCAAATATTTAATTATACAATTTTATGTTTCTATATTTATTTCACCTAGTTTCACCTACAAAGGAACTTGTACTTTCACATTTTAACTTTATATTTATTGATTGCAAACTCAGTTAAGCATTTATATTATGCTATGAGAATAATATTGTACTGTGTGTTAGAAAATTTTTTGTATTTTTTTCTAGATTAAAAGCATTAAAAAATAATTTATTTAACTATCATTTGCATGTATCTATTGATGCGTTGTTTTGGTATCTGAAGATGTGGGTCTTTATTTTTAGTAGCTGTAACATCATGCATTTTTCATTGTGTTACTGTTCTGCCGTTTCTTTTTTTGTAAAAGCAGTTTGCAGCCATTTTTTAAACTTCTCAAATATGCCTCACTTTAAAATATAAAATTCACCAATAAATTATAGAACACATGTACATACATACGGGCAGCTTTAGTATTCTGAATTAGTCTTCTGAATTTTGAGTAGCATGAATTATGAAGCTTTAAATAAAGAAATAATCATTCTTGCAAACAAAACTTGATGAATTTGTGATATATGTTCTTGATGTGGTGGTCCTTATTTTTTATTATAAAGCATAGGAAAGTTGGTCTGTTAAGGTCAGATGATGTTAAGTTTCACAAGAAATTAGTATGACAGGTTTCAGGGCTTACCTAAACCTTGTGGGCCTGTCCTAAAGATCAACTAGGAGTAAGGGGAAGGTAAATAAGTGTTTTGTAGGAATGTATCTTTTTTGTAATATAAGTAGTTTGTAGTAGATCTTCAGATGCAGAGTTTTAGTAAATTACTGATGGAAATAAAAAGCTTATTCGTATAAGGGCAGGTAAGCCTTTTTGGGCTGTTAATGTAACGTAGCATTCTTATGAGTCAAACTTGTGTGGATTGTGAATGTTTTTACAAGAGGTGATTGTGCATAGTTAGAATATTGTTTGCTCTTTTTATAGGAGCAACAGTGTTTTGCTGTAGGAGCAACAGTCTGTATTCTTAGATTATGTTCTAAGATTCTCAGAAATAGTTGTATTGACCATGCTAATGAAGTTACATTTCTTAATAGTACGATAGTTCTGAAGCATTAAAACCTGTTTTATTCTTGGGAAGTGATGTCTTTTGTTCTAGCTGGACTGGCTCCTGTTTTCCTAGCCCTAGCAGTGGTGCCAGACATCTGTAATTTTACACCTGGTTTCAGTCACGTTCGTTCCATGGGAGTGGATCAGACCTAGGTGACCATTCAGATAGTGGTCATACGGAATAATGGACATGTGTGTTCTAAACAGGAATGTGTTAATTATTAGTCCTCTTGTTTGGAACTGCTTCTAGAAGAGAAAATCCCAGGAAACTGGAAATTGTTTTCTCTAAGATTGACGGATTTTCTAGGAGGATAAGAAATAAGGAATGACATTAAAGTGAGGCCGTAATTCTCTCTGCCAGATCAGTGAGATTCAAAAGTCAAGCAAGTTTAAGTTTTCAAGATGTCAGATATAATTAACATATTTTGCAGATGCTTATACTTAGCTAAGGTCACACAGACCTTAATTTCACATACTCTACTTAAGAAGTGTTGCTATTTCTACATGGAAGAGAAAACTGAAAAGTAAAAGTAGCTTCTAAAATGTGATGAAGCATTACAATGTTTAAGCCTTCATTCCTATTCCTTATTGCAAAATTGATATTTGTGGGTTAATGGAGATTTACAAAATCATTGAAGAGGGTAAAAAATATGGGTGAATATTTTAAACTTTATTATTCAGATGCAAATTCATAGTGAATGGTTATATATAACTTTTATTCACTCTAAATGATTATTAACAGAAATGTTAAAATCTAATTTGAAGTAGGCGCAACTAGACAACACRAGTGTCAGTTGAGTGTACTTTAAAATTAGAATCCAAAATCATGCTGAGAAACTAAGAGAGGAAATGAATAAATAATAGATGCTTTCATTTTTTCAGTTGCCTGAGAAAACTCAAAGTGGAAGAGATGTTTTGCCGGAGTCTTTTGCTTGAGTGATTAAAAAATATTTAGTGCACAGGTAGAAATATTTAACTAGTATAAAACACAAAGACATATTTGCAAGTGGATAGAAGGCAGGAAACATGGTGTATTGAATGAAAAACTCAGCTGAGAATTTGGAAACCTGGGATGTACATTTGGTTTTGCAGTGTAAAGTAATGTCAGTCAAGTCACTTCTCAGTATCAACACCTCTGTAAAGTAAGTTGAAATCAATGATGAAGCATGGTACAAGAGTTGTGTATATAATGTG
This sequence comes from Cardinalis cardinalis, assembly GCA_014549065.1. Classification (NCBI taxonomy): domain Eukaryota; kingdom Metazoa; phylum Chordata; class Aves; order Passeriformes; family Cardinalidae; genus Cardinalis; species Cardinalis cardinalis. Next base: position 18,293 of record JACDOX010000065.1, on the reverse strand, counting down.
TGTGTGTGTTTGCATGTGTGTGTGTGTCCTCATGCTCTTGGTTTTTTTTAGTTGGGGCTGTATGTAGTACATACAAGTTCAGTTTTAAACTCTGCTTTGCTGTTAAGTGATGAATAATGCAGCTTTTCATCAGTTTGAATTACTCTATTGAGACTTAAAGAAACTGTTTTGTTCTTTGTAGCTGAGCCAATAACGTTTCCACCTGGAGGAGGCAAGTCATTTATTATGGGTTCTGATGATGTGTTGTTAAGTGTACTGGGCCTTGGAGACCTTGCAGACTTGACAGTAACAAATGATGCAGACTATAGTTATGATGTAAGTGCAATTTTATTTTAAAATTCTTTATACAGTTTAACCAATAGTAGTTGGATCCCTTCTCCTCAATCCTGAACATTACTGATGCACTTTTTTAGTAAAAGCTGTTACTTGGAATGGAAGAGCACCTTGCAAATGAGCTAAGTAATTTGGGTCACCAGAATTAAGTGAGATGACTGGGGTTTTTTCTACATTAATAATTTAATTCAGATTTTGTCACTGGGAGGGGGAATGTGTTATGACCTAAAATACGTATTAATGTCTTAAAATTACAGTTAGACATTGAAATGGAGTGTTGAGTAGGCATGGCATGAAACACAAATATTGATATTAACTCATTTATTTGCTGTCCTTCTGATGAGTAAGTAGTGTTAACAGCGTAGACTGTATATATAGTATTATATTTCAGATGTAAGCTGTTAGGGGGTATTTCTGTTGTAATCCAGAGTGTTCTGACATTCCTTTGACCATATTCGTTAAGCTTCTAACAATAGTGTTGAACAAATTTTTCATTGGCCAGTAACATAGGATGGCTGGTTAGAGAAGTGTTCGGGTAAGTTTTGCATGAAGTATTTTATTTAAAAAGTCTTGTATTGTCTTGACTGCAGAGTGCAGCTTTGTATTGCTGTCTTTTGTGAACTACAAATTCTTTATAAAACAGTGTGTAGCCATTTTGCTTATTCCGAAATGGAGGGATATTTAGTGGCAAGCCAGGACTAAGGTCAGAAAGCATTGCAATTAATCTACCAACTAACAGAACTGTTAGATGAGAGTCTGTGCTACTCGTGACAAACCTGACAAAACAGTTTTTGTGGTGTGAAGAGTGATGCAGAATAGAGGTTACCTTTGCTCTTGGGGAACTTAAAGGAGAGAATAGCTGATAAACACACAAATAGAAAGTGCTGCTTGAGCTAATAAATTTGCAGCAGAAGCACACATTTGTTTATGGTTGGAAGGTGTTAATCCTGTAGATGAAGTTGATCTTACTTTCTCAATGTAGTTGAATTTTCAAAATTTTTTCACTGAAACCCTTAAACCCCTGAGGCTCTTTATTTTCAACTATTTTGTGCTCTGATATCTGGTGTATACAGGAGACAAAAGATAGAAGTAGTGTTTTTCTTACTAGGCCATTTACTGAAAATGAGTTGTGATTGACCATGATTGTCACTTGGTTTCCCTGCTTCTTGTCCTGTCCTCTCTTCCCAATACTCATAGGATATTTTCTTCTTTTAAAGCGTAGCTGAAAAATGCACAGTGGCTTCTGACTTCATGTGTCAGAAAAACAAAGTATAAAATAACACAGATGGCAACAATTTTTTTAATATTTAAGATGACACTGACCTGTCACGGCTTTGAAGAGACTGAAATTCAGATGCTGTTAGTTTTTAATCACAATGTTTCTTTAGATTAAAAATTCCATTATAGTTTTTTAATGGCTGAAGTTGTTCCCTCATAGCTATGGATGCAGCGCAGTAGGACCATATCTTACCTTGCACCTGTAATACAGTACTTGTAGGGCATTGTAGCCTAATGCACTTGTAAGCTTAGGTGAAGTCACTTCCTTTTCCAGTATATCTGCAGACAAGGAGGTGTTGACACTAAGTTAATGTGTAAGTAAAACAAGAACAATGAAAAAACCTCAAAACAGAACACTTAATGCATTTGCTCCCAGTAGGTCCATGCTCTTCAGATAGCTTTTGTGAGCCATCAGAGTGCACTAATAAATAAAGCCACAACAGGCTTCCATTAGCTTTCATGTGTCACTCCTTGAGGAGTTTTGTATTTTGAAAAGGAGAGGATATGAATACAGGATAGGGGTTAAGTATAAATCTTAAGAATTTCAACTATAACTCAAAAGATTTTTGTGTGTTTGATTAAATTCACAGGTTGTCTCCAAGACTAGTCATCTGGTAAACAGTAGTCATCTCAAGTCATGTCTTTTTTATTATCTGGCTACTTAAATTGACCTCAGTGCATGTAGTTGTTTGCATGCTGAAGGAATAATGTTGCCAAATCAGTTGCCTCCAGTTGTATATTTTTTGATTCCATAGCACCAAAGAATGGGGTTTTTTTACAGTACAACTGACTGAAAAATGGAAAGATTTCCTTTATCAGAGCATGTAAATTTGGAAATCTCCAATAAGTTAGAAAATTATCAAGAAGAAAGTAGCATTAAAACATAAAAAGACACTGCAGCTACTAATTATTTTTCTATAAAATTTTTGTTTGTTGTTGCAAAGTACTTGTTTGTCATAGGGAAATACATGTCTCTTTACAATGTGTTAGGATTCTCTTGACTGCAGGGACAAGGAAGATCTTCATTCCCTGATGCCTTTTTTTTGGTGGGAGGGAGTTGTTGTTTGTTTGTGTTGGTTTAGTTCAGGTGTAGTTTCAGTCCAGTTTGCCTGTGCTTTACAAAGCAGAATGAATGGGTTGTTTGATTCTTCTTAGTCTTTAGTAAAGCCCGCTAAGGTCCATGGAAAAAGGGAGGAGCAGCCAGTGAAGTAGTCTGTGTTGGCACGACTTTGATTATCTTGACAGTATGTGTGTATAAATACACACTTAGAGTAGAGCATCCAGACTCAGTGGGGCACTGTGTCCATCTACACCTTATGTTTTGAGAGGCTTTGGGGATGTCACACTTCCGAACATTGATATATACTGTCCCATTTCACCACTTTTCCATTATTCCTCTGGCCCATTTTGTGAAATAATCTCACTTTTGTCCTTTGTAATAATGAAATCCCTTTTCCAAGTCCTTGACTGTGTTTTTCTGAGTTTGGGTTTTTTGGTTGTTTGTTTTTTGGAAATACATTACTGCTTAACTTTTTTTCTTCGAGATTGCAAGGACCTCTTTGAAGATGTATCAGTTGTTCTCTTACTCTTGCAGTAAGGATATCAAGATCCATTAGAAACATGGATAGGGAAAAGAATTTAAAAAATTGGTTTACGTGTATCTAGCTTTCTAATAAAGTGTATGTGGTGTCTTCTAAAAGAATCATGATGTTCCAGTCCATTTAAAAAAAATTAAAACTTCAAAGCTATGCTTCAAATAGGAAATGTACCTTACTTTTTGTAACTTGTGTAAATTCTATACCTTGCATTTTAGCAGATTTCTCTATACTGCTGAAAAGAAAATTAATCTTGCAACAATCCTTTTAAGAAAAAAAGAAATAGAATAAACTCTTTTCATGTTTTGAAAAATAAAGATCACTGTATCCAGTTCTGATTTTCTCAAATGACTTTTCATCGCAGCTGTGGTAGATATTGTTGTGTGGCTGCACATTGCACCCAAAAAATTGCTAGTCATCTGCATAATCTGGGATATATCATGTGCTAAAATTAAGGATTGCTCTTTCAAGTTTTTGGCTTTAATTTCTCTAAGCCCCAGATCACTGCAAATACATGAGGGAACATAAGTTAGCTAGGTGGGTGAATACGTTACATAATGAGGATTTAAAATATCAAGGGACTCTATTTGCTAGGAAAATACCTCTTTTTTTCCCTTTCCTTTTCTCCCCTTGTCTTCTCCATTTGAGGAGGGAAATAAATCAGCGGTTTGGTCCAAATTATGTTTAATGCAGAACTCTAGAATTCCACTTTGTTCTGTTTCCTAAAACGAAAGATTATTCTTTTTATGAAGCTTGCATATAATATGCAGTGTAGAGCTAAATAACTTAGATCTCAGTAAAAATATTGCAGTGTACTCTGAAGTATGAAGATTGCAAACAAAATGCTTTGTTATTATATGTATTTCTTGGTTGGCATTTAAAAAACCCAAAAAATTCAGGTTACATGCCTGGTATAACAAGTTTCTGTGACTTGATTGGAATTAGGTAAAGTTTGCACTTAGGACAGAAATTTACAGTAATATAATGGAAAAGCAGATGTCTGCACATCTGTAACTCAGAACAGTAAATTTTATTGACTGAACCTCTTGGTTTTTTTGGTTGGATTTAAATTTGGTTTGAGTGAGTAGTGATAATTCAATCCAGATTATAGACTTGGTCCAAAAATAGTTATTACAGTATATGTTACACTATTATCTGAATATTTTCAGTCCTAACAGATAAAAGATAGTAAGATTTGATTAGCTATGGGAGATTTTAATTTCTTATTAGTGTTGCTGAAATTAGTTTGAGATGTCAAGCTATTCTGGCCTGCAGTCGAGAAACATACTTTAACAATTACGTGGTGAAATAGATAGTGTGTAAGTTGAAGGATACAATTAGCTTCCTTTTGTGTAAGACAAAGGATGCAATTAGTTTCCATTAATTCTTAGTTTGCTTATTTTGTTCATCTGTCAAGTCAGTTTTCTAAACTACTTTTAGGGGAAAAGAGAAATACGCGGATAAGTTATTTCTTTGTAATTGAGGCTTAGGATGGGATGTAGTATTTTAAGGGTCTGCTTGCTGTATAAATGTAAATTGTATTCAAAGCTGTAAATTAGTCTCTTGGAATCACTAGAAGGGCTTGTATTTTTTTGGTAACTCTTCTGGGTTACCTATAATGAATATTAAGCAGCTGTAATTATTGTATTTTAGCCTAACAGTCTACAAGTTAAGAGTATGAATTGGATGTTCACAGTGTATAAATGTAGAGTTTGCATTTATTGCTTCACAAAGCAGCTAAGTTATTGTCTCGCAGATACATATGAAAGTCATTAAAGACTTAAAAATATTTGTGTAATGTTATGTTTAAAATCATGACAAATGTCCATTGAAATTTTGATTACTGTGTACATGACTTCACCTGTAGAAGTATTCAAGAACTATGTATGTTTCTTGTCGAGCTTAGTCAAGTTACTCATCTGAGGAAGATCGCTCACCAAGCACCTCAAGCTCATTTTTATTGTGTTTAAGTGATAAATGAGCTTTTGACAGCTATAATCTCTTCCTTGTGTGCAGATTACATGATACACAATGAAACATTTCTCTTTCTGCAAGGGAGAAGAGTTAGTGTCATTGCACAAAAGGATTAAAATCTGTTCTGAAAATTAAGTCTTCTGTGTGTTTAACATTATATATCGTTCCAGCCTGCGTGAAAGGAAACTGTTAGAACAGAAAAATTTGCAGACTCTCTAGCTAGCCAGATAGGGTTGTAGATGGATATAGATAAATCAATAGATGAATATAAACTTGAGGTTGAATATATGTTAGCTGGATCAAGCATTGGAGGTTTTCCAAAAATACAAGGGGATATATATAAAATCCTTATTTTAAAATCCAAGATAAAATGACTTCTTTCCTTTTCTCTTTCAAGTTGCCAGCTAATAAAGATGCCTTCCGAAAGACATGGAACCCTAAGTATACGCTACGCAGTCATTTTGATGGAGTGCGAGCATTAGCTTTTCATCCTGTAGAGCCTGTGCTGGTTACAGCCTCTGAGGACCATACTCTAAAACTCTGGAATTTGCAGAAAACGGTTCCTGCCAAAAAGCAAGTATACGGGTTTTATAAAACATCAGTTGTGTTTTAAATGCCTTTGAAATGGATTAAACTCTTACAATTTTCAAGTTTTTCAGTAGAGATTTCATGTGGCGTAATAACTCTTCTTTTTCTTTCAGGAGTGCCTCTTTAGATGTAGAACCCATCTACACATTTAGGGCCCACATGTGAGTGTTTGACATTATTCATGGCTAATAAATAAATTGTCATTCATAACAATATATTCTATCCTGTAGGCAGTTACCAGTCAGCTTTTTTCTGTCTCTCAATAGTGGACCGGTATTGTCGTTGGCAATTAGTTCCAGTGGAGAACAGTGTTTCAGTGGTGGTATTGATGCAACCATCCAGTGGTGGAACATGCCTAGCCCTAGTGTGGATCCATATGATACCTATGGTAAGTTCCTTTTAAAAGAAAAACAACTTCTGACCATTGTCTTCAACATTATTTTTCTACTTGATATTAATCTATTTTCTAGAGCTTTTGTGAAATATTACTGCCATTTTTCAGCTATGCTGTGTGTTATCAAGTACAGTGTGTACTTGAATGTGTGTAATGTGTGACAAACATTAGTTATTTATTCCTGCTTGCACTGATGATGTACTTTGTGTAGAACAGTAATAGGGAGACTTAACAATTCCTAAAATTTATGCAGTAAAGAAAAAAATAATCATAACTTATATTTTTGAGAAGCAAAATATTTTTAACCACAATTACAACTTCTCAATAATTATGCATTTCTTCTGATGGAAATTTGCCAGAAAACCAAGATAAGTGTGCTCAGATTCTATGTCCCATGTTTCTGACTTGCATCTCAGGTCCCTAGCTTTAGATATCTTTAATTTTAGATGTCTCTAAAATTAAATAGCTGATAACTGCTTGGAAAACTCTGCATAGATTTGAAAGCCCTCCATAAAAGGCAACTATAAAGTATCAGGGAGATGAAAATAAGATTCCCAGCTCCACAAGAAAAAATTAGTCCTGTTTTTATTATTAGTGTGCTTGAGAGTTTTAGACCATACCTATGTGTCAGCAGAGTATGCTGAATAAAAACTGCATCAAGTAGGCATCCAGTGTTAAAGTGGAAAGCTGATTTTCTGCACCTTGTACAAAGGAAGGGTTGTGGTCAAGCATCCTTAAGATGTTGAATTTGAAAGGAAGAAATAAGAGAGGAGGTGGTAACAAGAGTAAATAATTCGGGGAAAAGGGACATAGTTGAGTTGTTTGTGGGGTTTTTTTTTTTGTTGACTGGTTTGATTTGGTAGGGTTTTTTGGTTTGAGTTTGTTTGTTTTCCTGGTTGGTTGGTTGGTTTTTTGGAGAAAGATGGCAATGGTTGTGCAAAATGACTTGTGCAATATTCTAGCTGTTGCTTAAAGAGGAAGGGCAGGGGGAACATTCAGCTTGTTTATGTGGAATTTAATTTATGTTGAGGTACAAGAAATAATTAATGCTTCCTCACTAAAATGGTTTCCTTTCTCAACTTTTTTTTCCAGAGCCAAACGTTCTAGCTGGCACATTAATTGCTCACACAGATGCAGTCTGGGGTCTTGCTTACAGTGGTGTAAAGAATCACTTACTCTCTTGTTCAGCAGATGGCACTATTAGGTTATGGAACCCACCGGAAAAAAATCCCTGTATTTGCACTTACAATGGAGAGAAAGGTAACTTTCTGCAGTGGTTTTGAAAATCTGTAATGAGGGAGCTGATGATGCATCCAGGCTTATTGTCTCCATTTATCCAAGCTAGGTAACATAGCTAAAAGAATAACTTGTAAAATAATCATGGTGCTGTAGCATTACTTTAAAGAGAAGAGCAAATATCTTCTTAAAGTATGACCTTAAAGGCTTAAATTGTCAGTAATTTTTAAAGAATTTGTTCTTTCTGAAGATTTTTTTTTTGCTCTTTCTAGAGCATGGAGTACCCACATCAGTCGACTTTATAGGTTGTGACCCTGCTCATATGGTGGCATCTTTTAACACTGGCAGCACAGTCATCTATGATTTAGAAACATCCCAGTCAGTGGTAATGTTTTCATCACAAGTAGAATCTGGTAAGTAGATCTCTTCTGTAATAAATACCCATCTTGAATGAGGTACATTATTGCATTATTATGGTACCTCATTGTATGGTGTAGTAAATGAAAAAGTTTTACTCCTATGCTGCATCATTCCGTTTGGAAAGATGATTAGATGCTTGGAACAAATACTGTGGAGAAGTGTTCTAACTCCTCTAGTCTGCTCTTGTGAAACTCTGCCTGGAGTGCTGCCTCCATCTCTGGGGCCCCAGCATAAGGACACAGACCTGTTAGACTGTGAGTCCAGAGCAAGGCTGTGAAGATGATCCCAGAGCTGGAGCACCTCTCCTGTGAACACAGGCTGAAAGGGTTGGGGTTGTTCAGTCTGGAGAGGGTTCTTGGGAGATACTACTGTGATCTTCCTATACCTAAGTGAGCCTGCAAGAAACTTGGAGAGGAGCTTGTTTGTACGAGGGCATGTGGTGACAAGGGGGGAAGGCGTCAAACTGAAAGAGGGTAGATTTAGATTAGATATTAGGAAGAAGTTCTTTACTGTGAGAGTGGTGAGACACTGGCACAGGTAGCTCAGAGAAATTTGGGATCCTTCCTCCCTGGGAAATGTTCTAGACAAGGCTGAATGTGGTTTAAAACAACCAGGTTTAGTGGATAGTGGACCTGTCTGTGGCAGGAGGGATTGGAACTAGGTTATGTTAAAGGTCACTTCCACTCAAGCCATTTTATGATTCTGTTAGCAGGATTTGAAAGTAGTTGGAGGTAGTGAAAGCAACAGTTACTGTTCTCTAAGATTTCTTAAGATTCAGTTTTCTGATTTGTGTATGAAACCACAGTTTTCATTATATAGGCTTGACATTGAGGATATTAAGACAAGTAGGTGAATAATAGGTGAATTAAACAATATTTAATTCAGTGTAGAATTCTGCACAGGTTAAACACACTTTCTGGTGGAACTTTGTAGAAATCCTGTTGCTGCAAATAAAGTGTTACAGAGAGGTAGCTCATCAAGAATGAATTGCRTGTATTTGATGAAACTCTTCATGGAGGAGGCTTCTTTTTGTGACGCTCCTCAAGCGATTCGTAAGGAAAACCTCCAGTTCCTGCTCATTTCTTCCTAGAAAATGTGATTTAAAAGAATAGTGCAAGGGGAGGATCTGCTTCTCCCCTCTAAGTAGTGTAGTGTAGTTTACTTTAATTATTAAAATTACAGACTTCAACACAGCTTTTACACAATTTTGTAAGCTATCTTACAGATGCCTTCTGCAAAGCCAGATATTGAAGTGAGAAGAAACATCACAATTTGGAGAAACACCTTTTCTAGTTTGAAGAGAGACTTTTAAATGGATTCAAGAAAAATTTAGCACAGAAATTAAAATACCAAGATAGTTTTTTAAAAAGAGTATCCTATAGAGATTTTAAACCATTCCTTGTTTAAGTTGAAGTCACAAATGTATCTGACAGAAACTAAGAGGGTTAGGTTGACTTCAGTTACTTGGATTCTCTGGTCTAGTAGAAGGTGTCCCTTCCAACCCGAACCACTCTTATGCTTCTGTCTTCCCCCCACCCCCCACAAACTAAATATTTTTTGATGCAGAGGTGTAAGAGCTCTGTGCTGAACATACATTACTCATGCTACAGTTTGTTCTGCTTGGCTAGTGCTGCCCTGCAGTACTTGCTGAGTTTTGTCTCTCAGTAATCTTTCATGGGTGTAAACTACTTGTAAGCTTTAACCTTACAGTACCATGGCTAGAGTCTACCTCACTTTGCCCCATCCTGTGAAGCAAGAAGCTTTATTTTTTAGGAGATCATTGGTCCTAAGATATAACTTACATAATGTTAAATAATATGGTAATCTAAAGTGTAATGCTAAAACACTATCATTTTAACATTTTCTTTAAGGCAGATTAATATTATTTTTTTTTATTTTCAGGTGTACAATCAAATAATCATATTAACAAGGTAGTAAGTCATCCCACACTTCCTGTAACTATTACAGCACATGAAGATAGACACATCAAATTTTTTGACAACAAAACGGGTAAGGATAATGAGAACCTAATTTGTGTATATGAATATATTTAAAGAAATCTGGATGACATAGGGAGAATCCATTTGTAGAAAACTTACTGATTTAGTCATACATAAAACAGAACTTCTGGTATTTCTAAGATTAAACCTTTTCAGTACCTTCTCTGTGAAATAGTGATACCTATTGCAATTGTAACTTCAGAAGTCAGAAAACACTCTCAAAACAGGCAGAGATACTTGTGAGGGACAAGAAAGTGGTCTTTAATTTAGAGCTTTCCTGATTTATAGAGTATGTCTGCTTTCATTTCCATGCTTTTAACTCTAAGCATGTGTCAGTTATGTTTTTCAACTCTTAATAGTAAAAAAGATCACTTAGTACCTATTAGGGCAAGAAATAACCCTAAATTCATCGTGATAATGAAATCCTGTGTTATACTCAAGTTGTTAAAGTTCATAAAACAGAAAAGGATCTGGAAGAAAGAGAGTAAAGAAGGCTATAGGAGAAAACTGCACTGTTTGCCATGACAAAAACATTAAAGTAATTGTAAGAACAAACGTAAACTTCCTATTTGTGAAATTTCCTGTCACTTCCTACATGTTACCTATCAAAGTTGGAAGGAAAAAAAATCAAGTTCACTTTAGGTAGACATGTGCAAAACATGTGTTTGAAGTGTGTTTGGTTTGGTCCCAATAAGGGGTGGTGAACCCCAGTATGTTCCTGGGGTTTTTGTTTTCTAAAGCAAAAAAGCTGGACATTTTTTCCACTTGCCATGAATGTATGTATTTGAACTGTGGTCATTAAATGCATTACACTGATGTTGCTGAAATTAAGATTTATTACTTCAAAAAAACAAAGAATAAGGAAAAAAAATCTGCAGGAAGAAGTAATTGGGTCAAAGACAGGAAACAGAGGGTAGAAGCAAATGGTCTTTTTGTGGAATAAAGTATCTCTGGGTCTAGAGGGATCAGCAGTATTTCAACATAGTCATCTGAACAGGGAACAGTATATTGGCAGTTAACTGGCTTTCATTAATTCAGCATATTAAACATGAAGGCTGACGAGAAAGAGCTGGAGATCTTAAAAGACATAAAAGCAAGCAAATTAAATTCCATGTGGATGAATTTGAAATTATACATGTAAGGAAAAATAAACATTGTAATATAAAATAATAAATACTGGGCTAACTGTTCTTATTCAAAGTAAAATCTTGGAGTTATAATAAGAGGTTAGATAAAAATACTAGTTTGTTGCTTAGCACTCAGAATAGCAAAATGTGTATTAGAAGGGAAAGGAATAAAAGGCAAAAGGGAACATTTTTAATACCTTTGTGTGAATACTTTGAATGAAGTCTCTCTTACCTCAAAGGGGATATAGCCAAATTAATATGTTTCAGAGAATGGTTAGAAGGATAATCAAAGATCTTCAGTAGCTTTTAAGCTTCTTCAGGAAGAATCTTAGAAACTGAATAGTGTGAGATTCTTCAGGAAGACGAGCAACTGAACAAAGCTGATTTACGTTCTTTGTGTTGGTCATGGTCTTACAGAGTTTTATTTGCTCTTTTTCAACACAGGAACTTAGGTTCATGTGCTAGTCCCCAACAGGTGGCAGACTCAAAACAGGAGAGAGGCAGTGATTCTTCTATGCAGTTTAACATTCTGGAACTCCTTCCAAAAAGTATCATGAGGTGCTAAAAGATGTTATTAGGAGTCCAGGAACAGAGGTCAACTTAAAGAAATTAAGAGTACTTGCATTAAGAGTACTGGAATGCAGAGTTAACTGTTCTGGTTTGTGACATAACCAAACAGTTAATTGTTAGAAGCTGAAGAGTATTTTGGGCAAGTATCACCTATAGTTGTCTTATTTTTTTTTCCTAGCAATGACAGAGATAGATGGACCATTGATAAGTCTCATTTTACAAAGCTTCATCAACACTCTTCTACTGGGGCAGTTATTAGGACATTTAAGAGACAAAGGTTCTCACCTGGTCTTTTTAGGTCTTCACTGTTGTTGCTGCCAGTGAAGATACCAAGTGGATAAAGATTTTTTACAGTGGGAATACCTTTTTGAGAGTTGTGTGTCATTTGCCCTTATGTTTATACAAGAGTCTGCAGTTGAAACTTCGTAATTTCTAATGGAATAGAACTATTCAAATATTACTGGAATCTCAATAAGCATGTTGTCTTATATTGTGTTTAAGGAGAATGGGTTGATGATTTTTAAATAAACAGTACTTCACAGGAAATTCACTGTTTATTTTTCTTTTAGGTAAAATGATCCATTCTATGGTTGCTCACTTGGATGCTGTCACAAGCCTAGCTGTAGATCCTAATGGAATCTATTTAATGTCTGGAAGTAAGGGTTTTTTTTTTTCCACATTCTGCATGTTCTATATAAATTATGCATTTATGATGCACTAAATTTCTGACAAATATAATCTTTTTTTTTTTCCTTTCTTTCTTTCCTAAACAGGCCATGATTGTTCCATTAGGTTGTGGAATTTGGACAGCAAGACATGTGTGCAAGAAATAACAGCTCATAGGAAAAAGCTGGATGAATCAATTTATGATGTAGCATTTCATCCGTCAAAAGCATATATTGCCAGTGCAGGAGCTGATGCCCTTGCCAAAGTATTTGTGTGACATAGCAGAACAAACCTGCATCATAACAGCAGGTCTGTTTGGACAAAAAAGAGGGAATGCGTCACTGCCATCAATTGTAAGGTTACCAATAAGACACTACATCTGATCTGCCTGGGTGAAGACTCTTAAGTGGGGCAGGTAGAAGTTGGTGAAAAGTCACCACATCCTGAACAATGTCAGGCTCATTCATTTAACTGTAATTACTGTATTTGGGGGGGTGGGGACAAATACAAAAAAGAAAACCAGTATTTGTAGCCTTGACTGGATATGAACTGAGCGTATGTCTGTTCTTTAGGTGTCTTTAAGCAAACGTGGAGTCTGATCTTACAAAAGACTTTTATTTTGGACTCTGTGTGCTGCCTTAGGGTTAGGAATGTGGTGCTCTTGTGGGGGGAAGTGAGCTCCAAGAGTAGCTTTCTTTTCATCTCTTAGAAATCTTCTGTTTATCAGTTGAATGCCACAGATTCCCCTTTTAAACTTTTATTTTGCTTTAAAGAAAAGGAAATTTAACTTAAAATATTTTAGCATTAGTTGCACAAAATGTTTGGATAAAATTCTAGTTTTTATAAGTCTTTTTATATATTTAGCCTGTCACAACAGTGCTCAAGATTGTATTGATAATGTTTTTCTGCATTATAGAACCCTAAAACACAGAGATCTCACTGACCCGCTGCTGTGTAACCACAATCTTCCCTTCTTTTGCCTAATACAGCTCAGCTAAGTCCTTGCTTAAGGATGCTAATTCATCATCATCACATAACTGTCTTCATAAATAAAGGACTGTAAAATGTGTTCAAATGAAACACAGAGGGGTTAACACCCCTAAATGAACTCTTAAAAAAAATTAATCTTGGCATCCTATCACTATGTGATATTTTGTACATCTTACTGTATTTACGAGTTTATTTATCAAGGATTACCCATCTTGCTAATGGCCTATTGTTATTTATTTCACTTTTTGTTGGTCTTTATATCCTTTTTTGTAGTGTGTTAAAGGGCCCTGTATATCTGTTATGGCACTCTTTGAACAGTCTAAAATAGATGAGAAAATGGGACATTTGATAATTCTAAAGTTGCAAACCAAGAAATTCTTTTTCCTCTGGTTAAAAGTACCTGGAGTGGAGTTGATTCCAAAAAAACAATCTTGTTTCAGAACCTTTGGAGTGAAAATTATTTTTATTTGCATTTCAAATAGAATACAAAAGTAGTTAATTCAAGATTCATAAATCTGCTGTGTTTTGACTAGTTACTCCCTGCTTTTATTTTATTTTTCAGATGTGCTTCAGTTTATGGTGTAACTAAAAATTTTGTTTGTGTAATGCATGATTAATACAAAAAAGTATTTTTTCTAGTCTTCCACAAAACTTTTCTGATCAGTTTGCGAGTTTTGATGAGTTTTGTAAGGTTTCTGTTTTACAAACTATGAATCAGCAAATTTTTAAGATTGTACCGCATAGCAAAAGTACAGCTGTTGAAAAATAATGTATATAAAATGCATATAATAAATATTAAATGGTGTACCTGTATGTTACTGTTGGCTACATTATTTTGTGTTGCACAGTTTGAAAGAGTCATTCTTCAAATTACTAAATTAGGTCTCAATTTTAGCAAAATGACCATTTGTTTATTACGCTTATAAGCTGCTTTGTTTTTGCAAGATTGTAATAGTTGTCTGGATGTTGAGCAACTGTTCAGTTTCAAGCAGAAGTACCCACATATAAGAACATGTTTCCACCATGTTTAAAGAATTTTTACAAGAACAAATTGAAAATTACTGGTGTATTCTTACAGCCCTTCTAAGATGATAATCTCAGTGTTTTTTCATTATCTTTGCGTATGAAGTGAATGTGAAGTGATTTAGGAGCCAGAAAGATACTCTTTTTATTTCCAACTGCCACTGAATAGTTGTGTTGAATTTAAAAAAAACCAAAAACCAGCTAATTTCTAAATGCCTAAAATTTGCCCATATATCTTACTTCTGTCTATTTCTTTCCAAGTCCTCCTGTAAAGTTGATGAACAAAAAACTAAACTGAAGGTCAACCTTTACCTATTCTGTGATGAGTCACTTTGCTCAAAGTGTATCAGCAGAAACAGAATACCACAATATGAATATTTTTGTGTAAAGTAGTATGTTTAGATATAAGTTAACTAAAGCTAGAACATGTTCCTATAAGTGGTTTAACTGCATTGTTCCATGTAAGTTTCCAGTTTTCTAGTAAGAATGTATTTCATGCCATCTCATGTCAAGCAAATTAGAACCAAAAAAACCAAAAAAAAAAGGAAAGAGGTGCTCATGATAGGCAGTTATATTTTGGAATTAATTTTGTTTTAGTAATAATGTTGCATTGCTTGAAATGTTACAGTAAATTATAATTGTGTAGGAATTGGAGAATTTTGTCCTTTATCATGAAGATTGAGGGGAGGCCTTCCAGTAATTGCTTGTAGGACACTAAGACTTTACTTTTGAAAGTAACATTCGCTGATTTGCACTTTTTGTTCTTTCCAGTCTAAAGCATTCAACTAATCAACAGACAAGAGAGTATTTGAATTTTATTGGAAGTAATTTAATAATCGCCTTTTCTGAAGCCAAACATTGTTTCTGGCAGCTTTTCCAGACTGCTGCATTTTAATGCTTAAATAAAATGTGATTGTTTAATAAACATTACCATGCATAACATTTACCTTTTTTTTAATTGTATTAAAATTGAAATTATAAAAAACGAAATACTTGCTTATTTTCCTTAATTGAAATCTTAATGATCATCTTAGTTCACTAATGCATAGTGGATCAAGTGCTGTAGTGAGGCATCAGTTATTGAATATTACCAATAATTTCTAATATCTTTTTGTTGGGTGTGACATGCTGAAACCTTTATTTATTGGGTTTGAGTTTTTTTTTAAATGGAAGAGCTATAGTACTGATGATGGGGAAGATGATAGTGCTCAAAGAAATGGTTTTATTTAACAAAGCCACCTCAGGTTATGAAAGGATTTACTTCTCTTTCGTGAGATCCACAAGACTGGTACTCAGAACCCGAATGGAAAGATACCTGAATGTGTTTAATAATACGTGTAGCATTTAGGGTGTGATTGATAAGTCTGTGTTAACAGACTTAGTCTCCATCTTGCTTTTTATTGCGGGAGCATTTTTAAGCAGATCAGTGGTGACTGTAGTCCAATCATGTATAACGAGTAGTATGCTGTCTGCATAAATAGTGAATACACGTGAAAAAGAATGTAACAAGCCCTGGTTAAGAGTCTTCCATAATTTAGAAATACTAAGGACAAATTTATTTGCCAGGAGAAAATTGGTAGATTTTCCAAGTGGAAAAACTGGGCTTGAAGTTACACTATCAGTGGCAATGCATTTCACATATTGTATGCTAATTTATTTTGAAACTGACAGCACAGTCTGTCCAGGCATGCTCTTCTTATTATGTGCTTTAGTTTACTTTGAAACTGATTACACACTGCTTCAGCACTTCCCGTCTCACATCAGTGGAAAGCCCCTTGCTCACACAGTGCTGACTCCTTGCATTTTTGTTCTGTTTGGTTGCATAGACTCACAGAAAGGCCTGGGATGGAATGGACATTGAAAATCATCTAGTTCAAGCCTGTACCCCCACCATGGACAGGGGCAGCTTCCACTAAACAGGTTTTTAATTGCCCCATCCAGCCTGGCTTTCAGCGCTTCCAGGGATGGGACATCCACACCTCTGGACAACCTATGTGCCAATCAGTCACCACCCTCGCAGTAAAGAATTATTTTCTAGTATCCAATTTTAACCTGTTCTCTTTGAAGTTTGAAGCAGTTTCCCCTTGTCCTGTCACCACGTGCTCTGGTAAAAATTCCCTCTCTGGCTTTCTTACAAGCTCCCTTCAGCTACTGGAAGGCCATCATTAGGTTAGGCAAAGCCTGCTCTTCTCTAGGTTGGCCAGTCCCAACACTCTGAGGCACGCTCCATCCCTTTGATCATCTTGTGCCCCTCCTCTGGACTCACTCCAGCAGCTCCATGTCCTTCCTGTGCTGGCACCCAGAGCTGATGCAGCCCTGCAGTGGGCTCTCAGCAGAGCAGAGCAGAGGGGCAGAATCCCCTCCCTGGCCCTGCTGCCCACGCTGCTCTGGCTGCAGCCCAGGACACGTTTGGCTCTCTGGGCTGGGAGTGCCCATGGCTGGCTCATGTGCAGCCTCTCAGCCAGCAGCACCCCCGAGTCCTTCTGGGCAGGGCTGCTCTGGGGCTGTTCATCCCCAGCCTGTGCTGGTACTGGGGCTTGCCCCAACCCAAGTGTAGCACCAGCACCTGGTCTTGTTAAACCTCAGGAGGTTCCCATGGACCTACTCCTGGAGCTTGTCCAGGTCCCTCTGGTTGGTATCCCATCCCTCAGGTGTGTTGAGCACATCACTCAGTTTGTCACTGCAGTGCATGAGTGAGTGTGTGTATATACATCTATATGTACACACACACACACATGTGTTTATGTTCTGCCTCTAAGAACTTTTTAAAAAGAAATAAAAATAGAAATAACAAAAGCAGACAGCTTCAGAATTGTTTTGAAATGCTACTTCTGAGATGAGCAAGAAAGTTTAAGAATGTTCCATTTTCATGCTTGTTCTGTTGGTACTTTGAGAATGTACACCCTTGAGTCTTACGCAGATTAAATTAGTAACAGCTTTTTAAGAAGAAATTGTTCAAGCTACAACAACTTTAAAATGTCATAAAAATGTATTGGTTTGTTTTTAGTTTTTAATATAGAAACAAACTTTGAGTTGATAATGTAAACCAGCAGCCTTTCTTTTTAGTCCTCCCTCTTACCTCCTTCTCCTGGAAGGTCCATGTTGTGTTCCAGCTGACTGGAGTTGGGAGGATGACTTCATAAGCTCGGTGAAGTCTTGTGGTCCACTTGCTGAGGGTATAGGGAGCTGCTGGGGCCAGCCAGGCTGTGATGGCGACTTCTGGCTGGGCACAGAGCAAGGCTGCAGGAGTACCTCAGCAAGCTGTGGGGAGGCAGGGCAGGAGAGGTTTTGCCCTCTGTGCTTTCAGACATCATGGTGTTGGCAGAGGGAGAGCTGCTCATTTGTCCACTGTTGGTCACATATCCTTGAGGTGTTCCCTGAGGCTTGTCTCCATCTCACCTTGGCTTGCCTTGTGGCTGTTGGGAAGCTGTAATTGATCCTGCTGTGCCTGGAGTGACCATCTGGGCACTTCTCAGACCATGCCTGATGGCTACTGGGGTTGTGCTCATACACAGCAGCGGGCAAAGGAGATGTGGTTTTCCTTTATGATAGGAGTGCTGCCCAAGGTGATGATATTCTTCAGTGACTTTGTGGTGACTACCCTCAGTGCGTTTGTTAAGCACCTTTTTTTCTATCGTTTTAGATGTCTTTCTAGTTGCTCTTTAGTACCTTGAAATGGGTGGGTATCTATTTTTAATTTGTGGGCAGCTGGGGGCAGGAGCTTAAAAGGAAATTTCATTTCCTTTCGGGAAGGGAAGGGAAATGGAATCTTGCGATTTCAAAGGGGTCACTTTTTAAGCATCCAGTTTATGTCCCTCCTATCTTCCCCTGCAAGTTGTGTCTTCCTCCTTGACTTTTTCCAGAGCTTTTGCAACATCTGGAATTTCCTTTCGGGAAGGGAAACGGAATCTTGCGATTTCAATGGGGTCCAAGAGAGGAATCTTTGGTGCATGTCCCTGCACTTGATGGCATGCCATGCCTTTYGATGGCTTTGAGTTTGGGAAAGATTTTTTTCTGTTTTTTTTTCTTTTTTTAAGCATCCATTTTATGTCCCTCCTATCTTCCCCTGCAAGTTGTGTCTCCTCCTTGACTTTTTCCA
>JACDOX010000640.1:132631-144149 GCA_014549065.1 Cardinalis cardinalis | reverse complement strand
TCTCTTTTAGGTGTTGCTAAATATTAGAATATCAGGAATATTTGCTGTCCCAGTCAGTGTGGGCAGATGAATAGAGCCCAGCCCTTCCCACCTGTGTTTGGGAGAGCAAAGTCTGCACTGAGGATTGCAGGGAGTGGGACAGGAGCCCTGCTCCTGCAGCTCTGCCAACAAATTTGTGCACACAGAGCAGCCCTCAGCCTGGCAGGAGCTCAGAGCCTCTAAAATAACCCCAAAATGCCCCTGGGCAGGCAGGTAAAGGGGAGAGGGCAGAGTTTTCCTGTGGGGAAATGCAGGGGAAGCCTGTGCAGGAGGAGCTGGGAGGACCTGTCCTGGATTGTGAGGCTGCAAAGGGCCTTTGTGGGGAGCTCTGAGCAGCTCTTGAGCTTCTGGAGAATCCCCAGACATCACAAGGCTGATAAGAAATCAGCCCTGGCTGGGCTCAGAGTGATGTGTCTGCTCTTGGAGACCTCRTGGGTGCCACAGTGGAGGGGAAACTCAGCTCTTGGAAAGAGTAAAGCATTTCTTATAAAGGCAAAGGGGAATTCTGCCTCATTTTGGGGAGAACATCAGGAACTTTTCCAGGGGTAGCAGTGAGCCTCCCTCAGCAGCAGCAATCACGGGAAATGAGTTTAATGCAGAAATCCAGGCCTGATGTGTGAGCAGGGTCTTGAAGAGCCCTTTTCTCTGTAAATCAGCACAATCATCTTTGAATTCCCAGCAACCATTTCATAATGGTTAACTCCAGTAACCATTTCATAATGGTTAACTCCAGTAACCATTTCATCAGATTATTTCTGGACCARTGTTTAACTCCCTGCCTTTCAGGTGCTTTTCATCYTGTCAGATTTTCCCCTTTTCTCTGTAAATCAGCACAATCACGTTTGAACTCCCAGTAACCATTTCATCAGATTATTTCTGGAGCAGTGTTTAACTCCCTGCCTTTCAGGTGCTTTTCATCYTGTCAGATTTTCCATGGCTTCCAGTGTGTGGATTACCAGTTGCTGGCTTGTAGAGGCACTAAATTAGCAGTAAACTTCAATGCAAGCTCCTGTGATGATGAACTCAGATCCATTTTCCAGCCCAGATTCCAGTGATTACTTTGAAGCATCTTCCTCTGCTTTTCATTTGCTTTTAAAAGGAGAAAAAGRTGGAAAATCTGAGCAACCAGAATGGGTTTAGAGGAGATGCTGTTGGACTGGTGGCCACTTTCTTTGCTGGTTTTTCACACCAGCCCTGCTGTCAGTGGGGTCTGAGCTCTCCCAGATTGTGTTCTGTTTATTCCAGCAGTTTTCCAGAAGCAGTGTAAATCACAGAAGTCCATCAGTCATGAAAATGGGATGAGCTTTTCCTTCCCCCTCTCCTCTGTGCCTTGTGTCATCTCTGCTCCATTTTCTGTGCCTTGTGCCACCTCTGCTCCATTTTCTGTGCCTTGTGCCATCTCTCTCCCTGTTTTCAGTTCCTTGTGCCATCTCTGCTCCATTTTCTGTTCCTTGTGCCATCTCTGCTCCATTTTCTGTGCCTTGTGCCACCTTTGCTCCATGTTTTCTATACCTTGTGCCATCCCTCTCCCTGTTTTCTGTGCCTTGTGCCACCTCTGCTCCATTTTCTGTGCCTTGTGCCATTTCTGCTCCCTGTTTTCTGTACCTTGTGCCATCTCTCTCCCTGTTTTCTATACCTTGTGCCATCTCTCTCCCTGTTTTCTGTGCCTTGTGCCACCTTTGCTCCATGTTTTCTATACCTTGTGCCATTTCTGCTCCCTGTTTTCTGTGCCTTGTGCCATCCCTCTCCCTGTTTTCTGTGCCTTGTGCCATTTCTGCTCCCTGTTTTCTGTGCCTTGTGCCATCCCTCTCCCTGTTTTCTGTGCTGCCCAAGACTCAACATTCCTCAGGTTTTGTGTTCTCTGCCCTGTCCCTTTCCCCAGCAGTGTTTGCTGGAAGTTTCCTGTGGAGGATTTGTTTGTGTGGAATGGGGAGATGCCACCTCAGGGAGTGACCCTTGTGTCCCCATTTCCCCAGGGAGCAGTTCCCTCACCTGGGCAGTGCCATCCTGTCCCATCTCTGTGTTTGCAGTGCAGTTAATGTTTGCTGCCTCCAGCTCAGCTCTTCCCATCACTGCTGGCACATCTCTGCACAGGCAGGGGGCTGGGGGTGGTTTTTTATTTTATTTTATTCAATTCCTTTTGGAGTTTCCAGCCAATGGAAACACAGTAAAGCATTCAGTAAAGCAGTGCAGGTGGCTGCAAATTCTTTGTCATTCATCGGCTACAAAATGGGATTTTTTGGTTTTTTGGTTTTATTTTTTTGTTTTGTTGGGTTTTTTTTGGTGGGGTTTTTTTGTTTGTTTGTTTGTTGTTGTTTTTTTTAAATTATTATTCCCTCATCTTGGGGTGCAGATGGATGCAGTGCTGAATGGAAACACCTCTGTGCCCCAGTGATTTTGGGGTGCAGCTGAGCAGCCAGAGCTTGTCGGTGAGCAAGCTGCCCCCTGGCCTGGAGCAGAGCCTCCGCAGGGGCTGGGCTGGCTGCTTGCTGCTTTTTGGGCTCTGTGTGCCCAGGCCTGGAAGAATGAGGGGTTTATGTCAGTGTTTGCTCGCAGCTGAGCAGGTCTGGTGCCCTGTGTGGGYATTCGGCTGGGCAGTGCCTGCCCTGAGCAGGGAGCTGGAGAGGCTGGGGCCCAGGGCAGGGGGCACAGGCAGGGCCAGCCCCCAGGACATCTCCTGCACCTGCAGGGGCTTCGCTCAGCCCTTCATTTCCAAAGTGACCTGACTAATGAATGAATCCTAGAAAGTCCCATTTTTGGGRGAGAAGAGTGGGCTCAGAGATGCACCCAGGAGTGGAGCAGCCCCTCAGATTCTGCCTCTGTGGGCCTCCCATGGCTGGTTCCTCCCAGCCACATCCTTTATTTTTATCTATCCCACACCTGAGTGTTTTTCTTCTTATAACTGACCTGAGCAGTGAAAAGACACAGAATTATAGAATCACCAGGATGGAGGARACCCTAAAGATCATSGAGTCCARCCCAGYCCCARCACCTCAACTSAACCCWGGCMCCCAGTGCCACATCCAGGCTTTGTTAAACWCACCCAGGGATGGGGACTCCACCACCYCMCYGGGCAGAACATTCCAGAACTTTATCACCCTTTCTGTRAAAAACCTTTTCCTGCTATCCAGCCTGTATTTCCCTTGGTGCAGCTGGAGGCTGTGTGCTCTGGTTGTGTCAGYGCTGCTGGAGAMAGAGCCCAGCCCCAGCTGAGCACAGGCACCTTTCAGGAGCTGGGAGAGTGATGRGGGCAGCCCTGAGTCTCCTTTTCTSCAGGYTGAGCCCCCCCAGCTCCCTCAGTTGTTCCTCACAGGGTTTGTGTTCCAAACCCCTCCCCAGCCAATTGTCTTTTTCAGGAATACAGAGTTTATTTCTTTTTCTAAATCTGAGAACATCAGGAATATTTGCTGTCCCGGTCAGTGTGGGCAGATCTCAGGAGCCCCCCGGTGTTTGGGAGGGCGCGGTGAGCACTGCAGGGAGAGGGACAGGGGCCTGTGTGCAGGGAGAGGTGGGACAGGGCCCCGTGTGCAGGGAGAGGGGACAGGGGCCCGTGTGCAGGGAGAGGGACAGGGCCCCGTGTGCAGGGAGAGGGGACAGGGGCCCGTGTGCAGGGAGAGGGACGGGCCCGTGTGCAGGGAGAGGGACAGGGGCCCGTGTGCAGGCACTGGGACAGGGGCCCGTGTGCCGGGAGAGGTGGGACAGGGCCCACGTCCCAGGCTCCCCTCAGCCTCCAGCACACTCTGTCCAGCAACTTTCCATGACAGGAAACATCTGCTGGGAGGCAGGGCCGGGTTACTGCCGGGCGTTGGCCGCCGGAGTTCCCAGCTCCAGTCACTGCGGCCGTGGGGAGGCATTGGGGATCTTCCCTCTCCGCCCCTTCCATGCGAAACACAGAGGCTGAGGCTGCCTTTGAGAGCAGCGCCTGAGGCACTGGGGAGGCAGAATTGCTGCTTTTCCTGCTGCCCGAGAGGGGAGGGCCGAGCTGGAGCGGCTGGAGCCGCGTGAGTCGCAGCGGGGCCGGGTCTGGCTCTCCTGGGCATTTGGGGGCTTGTGCTGCCCTGCTCACACCTGCCGGGGCTCCTGCAGGGGATGCCCGCAGCGAGGAGCAGCTGAGGTGCGGCAGGAGAGCACCGAGGGGGCCCAGCAGCRCAAGCACCCCCATGAGCCCCTTTGGGAAAAGTGCTCTGGAGGGGAAATCCTCGCTGGGATCCTCAGGGGCCGCCTGGGACGAGCTGGATGTGGGCAGGAGAGCAGGGGAAGGCACCTAAACCCACCTGGACTCCTGCAAGAGCTGGATGTGGGCAGGAGAGCAGAGGAAGGCTCCTAAACCCACCTGGACTCCTGCCAGGCTGCACCTCTGGGCATTGGATGTGAGCAGGAGAGCAGAGGAAGGCTCCTAAACCCACCTGAACTGCCAGGCTGCACCTCTGGGCTTTGGATATGGGCAGGAGAGGAGAGGAAAGCTCCTAAACCCACCTGGACTCCTGCCAGGCTGCACCTCTGGGTATTGGACGAGCTGGATGTGGGCAGGAGAAGGCACCTAAACCCACCTGGACTCCTGCCAGGCTGCACCTCTGGGCTTTGGATAAGCTGGATGTGAGCAGGAGAGCAGGGGAAGGCTCCTAAACCCACCTGGACTCCTGTAAGAGCTGGATGTGGGCAGGAGAGCAGAGGAAGGCTCCTAAACCCACCTGGACTCCTGCCAGGCTGCACCCCTCTGAGCTTTGGACATAAAGAAGGAGCAGTGGGAGCAGGAAGAGCAGAGTCAGTGGAGCTGGGGAGCTGAGCAGGGCTGGGGAAGGAGCTGATGGATTCCCTGCTGGAGTGTGGCTCCCTCTGGGAGCTTTGCCTGGACCAGGAGCTGCCCTGGTGGGACCCCCAGGGACTTGTGGACTTCTCTGGAGGAAACGCCAGCCCTGGAGCTGATGGAATCCCCGCTGTGAGTGTCTAACTGAGCTGGCTGTGCCCTGGCAGAGCTGCTGGGGCTGAGGACGGGTTTGAGCTCCTGCTGAGCCCAAAGCTCAGCCCTGCAGGGATTATAATCCCTTTCCCCCACCCCATCCCCATCCTCTCTGCTTGTTCCTGGAAATCTTGGCCTTGGGCTCTTGCTGGAGCCCATCTCAGACCAAGATCTTTTCCAGATGTTCAGGCTGGGAGTTTGGTAAGTACAATTGATGTTTCTGTCATCAGCTGGTTGGCAGGCTTTGCTCAGAGTGAGATCCCTTCCTCTGGGCCCGCGGCACTGGAGCAAGGGTTGGAATATTCTCTTTCTAGTTCTGAGCTGCTGTGAGGAACAGGGAATGCTTTTGGGGGCGAGGGGTTGTCTGTGATTTGACAACCAACATCAAATCTGCTGTGATCTGACAGCTTTTGGCAGAGCTGTGAGGCTAATTCTRAATAAACTCTGTATTCCTCCCACCCCTGTGGCTCCACCACCATTCTTAAGCAGAAACTGCCTTCTCTAATCTCAGAATTTTGGGGCCATTGCTGGAACACTCCCACATTTCTGCCCTAGCAGATCAGTGCCTCTGGATTGTTGGATAAAGAGGGAAATTGTTGTACCCCTGGCGGCTCTTCTCTGCATTTGTGGGAGAAGGAACATTGCAGATCCTCTGGAGATGGGGATTTGCTCCTGCCTCTGGTCTGAGCTGCAGGAGGGGTTGTGGCTGTGGGGAGCAGCTGGCACAGGGTGGAGGAGGTGTGGGCTGTCCCACCTTAAACCCCTGATGTCCCCCAGCCCCATGGTCCCTGAGTCCAGGACACAGAACAGGGGCGGGGTTCAGTGCCTGGGGTATTTGGGAGAGCCCTTTAGGRGCCCCACTGAAGTGTTCTCAGTGCTGTGGTTGGTGGGGAGAGGGGTGGGCTCGGGGAATCCTGAGCTCTCAGTGACAGGGCTTGCCCAAGCTCCTCTGGCAGGGCCAAATTTTCTGGGGCAAACCCTCATTTTCTGTGGTGACTCCCCCATTTCTGTGCTAAATCCTCCATTTTCTGTGCTGGATTCCCCATTTTCTGTGCTGAATCAGTCATTTTCTGGGGTCAATTCCCCATTTTCTGGGTTAAATCTATTTTCTGTGCTGAATCTTGTTTTTTGTAGTGAATCGCCTGTTTTCTGGAATAACCCCCCCCCATTTTCTGGGCTCAACCCCCCATTTTCTGGGGTGAATCTGTTTTCTGGGGTAAATCACCTATTTTCTCTGCTGAATCCCCTGTTTTTGGTGGTAAATCACTCCTTTTCTGTAYTAAGTCCCCCATTTCCTGGGTTAGATGCACCATTGCTGGCGATTGGCAGGTGAGTGCTGCAAGCAGAGCACATCTCCCACATTGGACAGCGTGCAGGGACAGAGAACCCCTCTGCAGGCAGGAAGAACTCTGCAGGTGCAGGAAGGACTCCTCTATAGGCACAGAGAACTCTGCAGGCACAGGGAACTCCTCTATAGGTGCAGAGAGAACTCTGCAGGCACAGAGAGAACTCCTCTATAGGCACAGAGAGAACTCCTCTATAGGCACAGAGAGAACTCTGCAGGCACAGAGAGAACTCTGCAGGCACAGAGAGAACTGCTCTATAGGCACAGAGAGAACTCCTCTATAGGCACAGGGAGAACTGCTCTATAGGCACAGAGAGAACTCTGCAGACACAGAGAGAGCTCTGCAGGCACAGGGAACTCCTCTATAGGCGCAGAGAACTCTGCAGGCACAGAGAGAACTCTGCAGGGACAGAGAGAACTCCTCTATAGGCACACAGAGAACTCCTCTATAGGCACAGAGAGAACTGCTCTATAGGCACAGAGAGAACTCCTCTATAGGCACACAGAGAACTCCTCTATAGGCACAGAGAACTCTGCAGGCACAGAGAGAACTCCTCTATAGGCACAGGGAACTCTGCAGGCACAGAGAGCTCTGCAGGCACAGAGAGAACTGCTCTATAGGCACAGAGAACTCTGCAGGCACAGAGAACTCTGCAGGCACAGAGAGAACTCTGCAGGCACAGAGAACTCTGCAGGCACAGAGAGCTCTGCAGGCAGAGAGAGAACTCCTCTGCAGGGACATAGAGCTCTGCAGGCACAGGGAACTCCTGTGCAAGCAGGGAGAACTCCTCTCCAGGCACAGGGAGCTCTTCTGCAGGGACAGGGAACTCCTGTGCAGGCAGGGCTGCAGCCTTTCCAGGATTTTTTCCTTTCCAGCCTGGATTGCTCTCCCAAGCCACATTCTCCTCTTCCTCTCCCTCCCTGCGTAAAGCCCAAACCCTCCCATCTCTGGGCTGTGATGGGAGCTCCTCAGTGCCTCTGYCCCCCTTCTCCTGCTGTCCCTGAGGTGTCCCTGTTGTCCCCAGCCCGTGTCCCAGCTGCCCYTGTCCTCACAGCCCCTTTTTCCCTGCAGGTGCTGAGCCCCACGTACAAGCAGCGCAATGAGGATTTCAGGAAACTCTTCAAGCAGCTCCCRGACACCGAGCGCCTCATCGTGGGTAAGGGCAGCCCCAGGGGGCTCTGGGGAGGAGAACAGCACAAACCCAGACAGGTTTTCATTCTTAAATTCATCCACAATCACCAGAGATTTGAGYCCAAAAAGGAGACAGAGCAGTCCTGKAACTTTATTCCTGTAACTTTATTCCAATAAAGGGAGAGGCCATGGGGCATTCCCCTGGAGTCTCTCCAATTTTGGGAGGATTTGAAAAACACAAAGGCAAAACTCTGAAGGCACCAGTGGCGTCTTGTGGTTTTTCTGCCCCTCTCTGACCACGTGCTGTCCTCCCCCAGATTACTCATGTGCTCTCCAGAGGGACATTCTCCTGCAGGGCCGCCTCTACCTCTCCGAGAACTGGATCTGCTTCTACAGCAACATCTTCCGCTGGGAGACGCTGGTGAGGCTCCTCTGCTGCCTTGCTCATCTATTTCCCCCTTTTATGGTGTTTTCCCCTGCCTAGTGAAACTTTCCCACTGCTGTTAACCCCGGGGATCTGCTCACATTGSCTTTGGAAGGGCTCTTCTGCTGCCTTTATCACAAATTTCTCCCTTTCCTGGTGTTGTTCCCTGCCTGGTGAGGCTCTGCCGCTGCTGCCAATCCCAGGGCTCAGATTGCCTTTGGAAGGGCTCTTCTGCTGCCTTTCTCATCAGTTTCTGCTTTTCCTGGTGTTTTCCTGCCTGTTTTTCTCTGCTTTGAACCCCCTGTGTTCTCAGAGGTGTATCCATGTCCTCAGTGACCACACCAGGTGCCAGTATTCAAATCTGAGCACGCATTGGTTTGACCACAGCCTCCCAAAAAACTCCCTTCCTTTTCAAACCAGGACACTGGGAGACACTTGTGAGGCTCTCCCACTGCTGCCAACCCTGGGCTTGTGCCCACACTGGCTTTGGAAGGGCTTTTCTGCTGCCTTTCTCATGAATTTCTCCCTTTCCTGGTGTTTTTCCTTGCCTGGGAGATGCTGGTGAGGCWCTCCCACTGCTGTCAACCCTGGAGTTGTGTTTAGATTGGCTTTGGAAGGGCTTTTCTCACARATTTCTCCCTTTCCTGATGTTTTTCCCTGCCTGTGAGACACTGGTGAGGTTCTCCCACTGTGGGCTGTGCCCACATTGGCCTTGGAAATGCTTTCCTGCTGCTTTTCTCATGAATTTCCCCCTTTCCTGGTGGTTTTCCATGCCTGGTGAGGCTCTGCCACTGCTGCCAACCCCAGAGCTGTGCCCACGTTGGCTTTGGAAGGGCTTTCCTGCTGCTTTTCTCACGATTTTCTCCCTTTCCTGCTGTGGTTCCCTGCCTGCTGCAGCTGACAGTTCGCTTGAAGGACATCTGCTCCATGACCAAGGAGAAGACAGCCCGGCTCATTCCCAATGCCATCCAAGTTTGCACTGACACTGAAAAGGTAAATCCCACGTGGCTGAGGCTGGCAGGGCACTTAGAGGCTGTGGGGGGGGTTTTCCCAAACTGGGACAAGGGCTGGGAGCAGGGATGGTGCTGAGCTGGAGCTCAGGTGTGGGGCCAGGTGAAACATCCAGGTTTTAGAGCAGCACATCTCTCACAGAGCTGTTTCAGTGCTCACTCCCTGGCGAGAGCCTCTCCATGAGCTCTATGGATGGCCTGGTTGTGTTCTCCTCCTGCTTTTTGGCTTTTTCTGAGCTGATTTTTCTCTCCCTCTCTCCCCATCCAGCACTTTTTTACTTCCTTTGGGGCTCGGGACAGGACGTACATGATGATGTTCAGACTCTGGCAGAATGCTCTGCTTGACAAGGTACAGAGGGATGGAAGGGTGGGGATGGATGTGGGCAGGAGCATCACTTCTGGCTGAAAAAAATAACCTAGGGACAGCAAACACAAGTGTTTGGGCAGAAGGGACAGCAAGTAAAAGTGTTTTTGGGCAGAAGTGACATCAAACACAAATGTTTTTGGGCATTAGGAACATTAAACACAAGTGGTTTTGGGCAGTAGGAACATTAAACACAAATGTTTAGGCAGAGCAGGCTCATGACTGCAGAGGCAATTCCCTCTTTTTGCAAGGAATTTTTTTGCTAGTGTTAATCACCCATTTTCTGGAGGAAATCACCTGTTTTCTGGGGTCAATAACCTGTTTTCTAGGGTGAATCACCCATCTTCTGGGAGAAATCACCTATTTTCTGGTGTTAATTACCCATATTCTGGGCTAAATCGCCCGTTTTCTGGGGTAAATCACCCCTTTTTTAGCATTAATCACCCATTTTCTGGAATAAATCACCCCTTTTCTGGGGTTAATCACTTGTTTTCTGGTGTTAATTACCTATTTTCTGGGCTAAATCACTCATTTTCTTGGATAAACCACCTGTTTTCTTGGGTTGATCACCCATTTTCTGGGATAAATCACACACAGTAGGTTCCARGTGAGGGCAGTTTCTGTCCTGTCCACACAGGATAGAAAATAAATGTTCAGGGTATCCCAAATCGAAGTGAGAGCAGTTGTGGGTGCAGGGTGCACCGGGTGAGGGCTCAGTGGGTTGGATTTTAAAATAAATCTGTTCCTGCTGTGCCAGGGGCCCTGTAAATCCTGGATTTTGTTTGAGTAGCTGTTCCACAGCGTGGAGGGGRTTTCTGGCCCTGATATTACAGCATTTTGGGGTGTCCTGGCTGGAATTCAGACCCTGCTGGAGGAATGAGGCACCAGGAATACCCTGTCCCAAAAGTTGGAGTGGAATTTAGGAGCAGAAAGGATCACCTTGCCTATGGTTGTAACCTGAGCAGCTTTTGGAGCTCCAAATGAAATTCAGTGCCCTTGGTCTCGAGGCCAAGGCAACAGGGAACTGAGACAGGGGCTGGTAAGCACAGGAAACACTTCCAGAGCTCTTTTTTCCACATGTGGGATCTGTGGCTGGCAGGAAAAGGGGAGAAAAAGCTGAGTCCAGTTTTCCTGATCAGACAKGGGTGTGAGTTAGTGTGTGTGGGAAGGAGGAGGAGCAGTCAGGTTTCTCTGGATGAAGGTTCCTCATTAAAGGTTTTTTTCCTCCCCCATGTTTTTGGTTGCTGCTGTAAGGAGCTAGATTAAAAAATTCCTGCCTTATCCCATGCAGTTACTATGGGAAGAAATTCAAGCCAGCAACTCAGWAAAAGTTCACTGGGTTTGTTTCCCCTCATTACCGAGAAATCTTTGTTGGTCATAAGTTTCTTAGGGGTAAAAATCCCCTTTCATCYCTGTACCACATCTTTAAATCACAAGTTTTCCTGCCCCATTTTTCAGAGCCTCATGTCACAGTCATGTGCTGATCACTGACCTGCATCCCTAAAATCTGGGCTTTTTTTCAATGGTCTGGATAATTCATTTTCTCTTTTTTACTTTTTTTTTTTTACTTTTCACAGGGGTGTCTGGTGACACAAACTCCTTTTGATTCCAAACTGCAGCAGGAAATGTTTTTCTTGGTTGCTGTTTTAGATAATTTTCCCTGCAGCTGGGATTCTTCAGGCAGTTTTAATTTTAAAAAAGCTGAAAGGGGGGGAAAAAAAAACCTCAKAAAATCTTGGGGTTTGATGGAGCAGCAGACATTGAATGGGGGCACAGMAGGAGAGGTGGGAAAAGATCAGTGGAGGGAAATGGAGGTTTAGAGCTTCCTTTAGGACATTCCAGCCCTGTTATTGCGAAATCTCATCCRTATTTTAATAATAATATAATCAAATATTGAGTATTGCATATATTACATATATGTTACACAGATATACATATATATAAKTACATATTTATTATGACATAGTATGTATATATAAGATTATATATTATAGATATTGTATATAAAATGTATTCTACATATAATATTTTATACATTATGTATAATATGTAAAATTATATATGACATTATCTATAACTGTATAATTTATAATATTTATTATTGGATATATTTATAACAAAATCATAATTACATATATTTATAGAACATATTAAGAATACATTATTTTAAAAGTAACATTTAAATATAAACAAATAAATAATGAACATTTAAAATAATTACTATAATATATGAAAATTATATAT
>JACDOX010000640.1:51549-102518 GCA_014549065.1 Cardinalis cardinalis | reverse complement strand
TGCAATAGATCACCCTGGCCAGGGGCAGCACAAAACACAAAACACCTTCCTACCCTCCTCCACCAYRGTGAGSTGGATCACCTTGGTCAGTGAGAGCACTAAACAGCCTCCTACCCTCTTCCACCATGGCGAGTAGATCACCCTGACCAGGAACAACACAAAACACCTTCCTACCCTCCTCCACCAYGGTGACATGGATCACCCCAGCCAATGACAGCATAAAATTTTGCTCCTACCCTCCTCCACCACGGTGAGGTGGATGACCCTGGAGCTCTGGAAGAGGGGCCGGTGGA
The DNA here is from genome assembly GCA_014549065.1 of Cardinalis cardinalis. NCBI lineage: Eukaryota > Metazoa > Chordata > Aves > Passeriformes > Cardinalidae > Cardinalis > Cardinalis cardinalis. Next base: position 102,225 of record JACDOX010000640.1, on the reverse strand, counting down.
TCTCGAACTCGAACTCGCGGGTGATGTTGCAGGTGTAGATGCCTGAGTCGTTGAGGGTCACGTTCACCACGGTGATGGACACGTCCTGCATGTCTTTGCTCCCGTTCCACTGGATCCGCCCGCTGAAGCGGCTCGGGAACTCGTGGTTGGTTTTCCTGTACTCGTAGATCTGTGAGGGAATAAATAAAAATGGATATATAGATCTGTGAGGAATATATATATATAAATAGAGAGGAAATAAATGGATATATAGATCTGTGAGGAATATATATATATATGTATATATCTATCTGTGAGGAAATAAATATAAATGGATATCTAGATCATATAGATTGATCTGTGMGGGAATAAATATAAGTGGATATATAGATCTGTGAGGAATATATATAAATATAGATCTGTGAGGAATATATATATAGATAAATAGATCTGTGAGGAAAAAAAATATACATATATATAAATATAGATAGGTCTGTGAGGGAATAAATATAAATTGATACATAGATTTTCGAGAAATATATATATAGATAGATAGATCTGTGTGGAAATAAATATAAAGAGATATATAGATCTGTGAAGAATATATATATAGATATACAGATGTGTGAGGAATATGTATATAGATAAATAGATCTGTGAGGAAAAAATATATATGTATAAATATAGACAGATTTGTGAGGGAATAAATATAAAATGGATATACAGATCTTTGAGGAATATATATAAATATAGATAGATCTGTGAGGGAATAAATATAAAGAGATATATAGATCTGTGAAGAATATATATATAGATATACAGATGTGTGAGGAATATGTATATAGATAAATAGATCTGTGAGGAAAAAATATATATGTATAAATATAGACAGATTTGTGAGGGAATAAATATAAAATGGATATACAGATCTTTGAGGAATATATATAAATATAGATAGATCTGTGAGGGAATAAATATAAAGAGATATATAGATCTGTGAGGAATACAGATAGATAGATAGATAGATTGATTGATAGATCTGTGAGGAATATATATATAAATATATATATATATATATATGTGAGGAACTAAAGGGATATGCTGGTTATTCTCTGCCTTGGACAGCACTATGCCACGAGCCAGGGGCAGCATCCCCCTCCAGCTACACTCAGGGATGTGCTGAGCTCCCTTGGTAACAGCAGCTATTCATATTCCATCATCCTTTGCCTCAAAGTATCAGGCGACTTCACAAAAGACAGGAAAATGAGTGATCAGGAATCCAATATCCCCACCAGAGAGGGAGAAGAGCTAAGGCACAGCAAAACACAGATGCACATGGACACAGAAAATCAGCAATGGAACAGAAAATTTGGATTCTTCTTGCCCAGCAATGTGCCTGACAGTCAGTGCATGCCAGATCCCCCGAGGAAAGAACCACAGAACACCCACAGTGAAGGCCAGCAGCTCTTTTTGGGAAGCCCTGGGGTGCTCAGCTGAGATGGAAGTGCTGCAGGACCAATATGGCAGTGTGACATTCTGGCTGACCACAGTCCCACCATGGCCTGTGGTTGGTGTCCTTTGGGTTGCCACTGGCAAATGCATCCCCTGGGGCACTGGAAGCGAATTCCCWTCTCATTCCTTAGCCTGGTCCCTTTAGTTCTCAGACAGAAGGAGAATATTTGTAATCCTGCGTGGCCCTGCTCAATCACAGCCACTGATTTAATGCTTCAGACTCAGATAAAATAGCTAGAAAGAAATGTGCACTCAGCCTTTATCTAGTTCTCCATTTCACCATTCTCTCTTGAATCCCAGCTGCTCCTCATCTGTCCAATTTCCATTTTGATTCACTCAGAAAATCAATTTTACCTTTTCCTGACAGGGATCCAAAGCAGCTYCTGGAGATCCTCCCACAGTTGGGATAACACTGCTTTCTCTGAGGCAAAAAGAAGTAAATCCTGCCCTGCAGATTTATTTTTATTAATTTCACCTCCAAAAAACCAGCTTTGGGATTCAGAACTGATTCAGACAAGGGTACCAAGGGTCAGTCATATTTGACATCCTCAGGTACTGGGCTTGAGGTATTGAGGGAATGGGACTGGAAATTGATATTGATTAATCTACAACCCAAATGTTTGACCTCAACAACTGMTTGCAGCTTTTCCTGCCAGGAGTTTGTGCTGTGCCCAGGTGTGGAAATGGGATAAGCAAGGAAAGAAACAGAARGGACTCAGATCCCAGTCACACATACAGGCTCATCCTTCCCCCCGTTGGGCCTGTAGTACCATTCCACCACCGTGCTGGCTGTCACCTCTTCCCTCTTCATGCAGGAGATGCAGAGCAGCTTCATGTCTGTCCCTTGGACAGCCTCTGTCTCAGATGGGACTTCCACACACACTGAGGAGCAAAATCCAGCTGGGGGAGAGGAGCAGCAGAGAAAGAAGTGTTAAGACAGAACTAGGGAAGTATCAGTTATTCATATCTTGGCAWTAATGTCCCGAATGGAAAATGGCTTGATTTATTACTAGAGCTGCCTGAGAGCAGATTAAGTCTCAAATGTTAAATTTTACCAAGCTTCCTTCTCCTGAGATATTAATAATTCATAATAATTAACAGAGGGTGATCAGTTCACACAGATTCACCTCTTCAGCATCTRCTTTGCCACAGCTTTCATCTTTCCCTGGTAATTAATGCCACTTTAAAGGCATTGTTCATTACCTCCCATGCATGCTRGGCATGCTCCTGTTAGAGCAGCAATTACAGTCTGGGATGAGGGGAAGCCCAGAATTCCAGAGTGCAAGAACAGCTYGCTCTTTGTGCTAAGTTGAAAGGTCTGGATGCTTTAATTCAGCAAAACTGGGAGGGTCCAGCACCCTTCCTGTTCATGGGCACTACTGGGAACCAAGGGGCTTGGACGGGAGTGAATTTGGCAGCAGGAGGAGTTATTGATTTCCCAGGCATTCCTGCTCAAAACACTTCCAATCAGAGCTGTGCGAAGGCTGGCAACTCTCGAATACTGCTCTTGCAAAGAGGACAGAAATGGTTGCATGTGAAGCCACACGCTGGAAGGGATCGTTTCAGCACCACATCTCCGACCAAATCCCTGCTGACATTTGTCCCCCGGGCTAAACAATCCCAGGCTCTGTCTGTCCAAGGCTGTCTCCGGAGCCCAGACGCTGACTTTGCTGGCTGCTCCCTCCTCCCCAGCCTCTGAGGCACCATTAACCCACTCTCTCAAGCCACATATTATCCCGGGACTATTCCTGGAAGCAGCCTGGTTCCAGTTCTCCCGTACTACCAGCTCCACGCACAGCAGCAGCTTCCAGGGAGAAATAAGGAAAAGCCCCTGGAACCTGCTTTGCTCTGAGAGACGAGATCTGTACACACAGACAGCACCCACACACAGGGCTGAAGGCACACGCACATCGAATGTGGCAAAACCACCCAACCCCTTCTCRTGGCAGGAATCAAACTGCAGCTGCAATCGATTGATTAACTCCAGTTTACACAGACTGCACGGGAAACGGCACTAAAGCACCTCTTAATGGGCTGCACGCCCTCCCCGAGGCAACTCGATGTCAAATTACGCTGCAAACCCCGGACCGACAGCAAACAGCAAGGGACCAGCACATGCTTTGTGCTCGGCACGGAGGTGTTTTCCCTCCCTCACACCCGCACCAACTCCGCACGAGCGTAATTCCCTTCTCCCGACAACAAAAGCCCCACTCGGAGGGCAGGCTCGGAGCGAGCATCCTCCCTCCTTTCCAGCGGCGCTGGGTGGGAGAGGGAATGGCAGCACCTACCCCAGAGCAGCAGGGCGAGCGCGGCCGCGCAGAGCAGCCGCGGCAGCGCAGCCATTGTTCGGAGCCGGGCCGGCGCTCAGGCTACTCGGCAGGATGTTCCCAGATGCTCTCAGATGCTCTCGGATGCTGCTCTCGGATGCTCTTCCCCCGCTCGCCGCGCTCCCGGCGCAACAGGATGCCGGGCGGGGAGCGGCCGGGCGGGCGCGGTCCGGGGGCTGCGCTCGGCCGCGGGGGCGGCAGCACCACGGACAGAGCCCGAGCCCGAGCCCGGAGCCTGCACGGAGCCCGAGCCCGGACAGCTCCGCCGGCTCCGCGGGCGCGGCCGGCGCTGCGCAGGGCGCGGGCGGAGCGGAGCGCGAGCAGCGTTGGATCAGCAGCAGCAGGGTTGGATCATCATCATCATCACCATCATCACCAGCAGCAGCAGCAGCAGCAGGTGCCCCGCTCCGGGAGCGGCTCCGCGGGGCGCGGCCGCGGCGCTTTTGTTGCGCGGGCTGCGGAGCGCAGCGCCCGGCGGGGAGGATGCCTGGGAGGATGCCGAGGATGCTGGAGCAGCCCGGGCGGGGGGCACGGCCGGCACATGCGCGGCCGCCTCCCCCGGCCCCTCCCGGCTCAGCGCAAGCAGCCCCGGGCTCCGGTGGTCCCGCGGGCAGCGCCCAGCTCGGCTGGAGACATCGCACAGAGGAGATCACATCAGCACGGAGTGTTAAGGCGTTGGAATGGAGCTTAGAGCTCAGCCAGTCCCACCCCCTGCCATGTGTGGGGACAACTCCCACCAAGCCACATCCAACCTTCGAGCACGTCCACGACCTCCCTGGATGCCCTGTCACCGCCCTCACAGCAAAGCATTTCTTCCCGAAATCTGAATTTCCCTTCTTTCCATTTGTACCCCTGGCTCCTTGTCCTGTCTCTACAGATCAGCATCACTGTCCTGCCTCCAAAAAAAAGCCAAGGGGCGGGGGGGAAGTGGGGGGAGTTCTCCCTGCGGGGTCACAGAAAGGCCTCTGCTGCTAATAAGTTTAATACTAACATTTGCATGGCTCTGAAGGTCACAGTTGGAAATACTGGGAAATCCTCTTGCCTCATGTCCCTGCCTGATTCCAGGGAATTTAATGCCAGCAGCAGGCTGGGCTTTCTCTCCTTGGACGGGGGCCACCGTGCCCTGGAGGGCTCCTCCAGCTTTGAAGGTCACAGTGGACACAGAGGGAGAAATGAAGCTTTTGTTGCATGTGCTCCTTTTAAAGCACCTGCAGCTCCACACACAGCACAATCTATGGAGTTAAGCCTGAGCAGCCCCACCAGAGGATGGCACAGGAGTGACTGGCAGTGCCAAAACTCAGCGTGCAGGCGGCCAGACCCACCCMGAGACGTTTGCAGGCAGCAGGAAAATCAGCTCCAGCTGTGCTGGGGCTCTCGGCCGGGCACGCCCCACTGGCGGCGCCGCTGCCACAGCTCGGTGCCCTCCCCAGGGGCGGGCACAGGGGCACACACGCAAGATCAGGAGCCTGCTGGAGTGGAGCAGGCACAGAACAAAGCCAAGGCTTTTCCTAGACATCACCTAACTGTGTTTGTGTCAGCAGGCTGCATTCATCATCTGCCAGCGGCCACGCACAGCAGCTGCCTGCACGCCACCCTGCACAGGCGGGCTCCAGCGGCTGCTCTGAGCAATTCCCGGCCAGGGACACCCTCCTGCTGCCTCCTGCTGCCTCGCTCTGCTGACGGCACAGGCTGCTCTGCCCTGCTCCAGCCCACAGCTGACGGGATTCCCCAAACCTTGCAGCCTCAAGTATCCCAGCAGGGACTGGCCAAAGCCACACGCTGGCTGTCAGGTTGTCCTCACTGTTCCCTCTGCTCACAGGCTTCTTTGGGCTCCTGTGCACTCTTCCAGCAGCCCACCAGAAGAAAATAAATCTATTTAATGTACCTGCAGGAGCCAGGTGTGGCCAGGGAGACCAACAGCTTGCAAGATGCTGATGCCAGCATTCCATCCCCCCCTTAGAAGTCATCCATCATGGACAGAGAGACCTTAAAATCAGATTTTAAGGTATCACAGCAAACAAGATACCCAGAGCTGCATAAAGGACATTGAACCATTTCTTTTGTCCCATTTCCCCTTGTTATCATCACAACAGCACAAAGGGAAGGGCAGGTTAASCCACAAGGAGTTGCTCCTACCCCTTCTGGAACAATCCATGCCATGCACAGCAGATGAGTGCTGAGGGTGGGTTTTTTATAGCCCCAAGGAGCTGCTGGAAAACATCCCTGGCTCTGTCCTCTGACAGCCACCTGTTCCACAGAGCTCCATGGAAATGAGAGCTATTCCCAGGCAGGCAGGTGCCCTGGCAGAACACAGAGAGAGCAGGGATCAGCAGGGCTGCACTGTTTGTGCTGCTGCCGCTCTAATTACATCTATTACAGACAATCCTGCCAGGGATGAGGCTCAGGGGCCAAGAGGAYTAAGAGGAAGCAGCAGCTCGACCACACTGACTCAGTCAGAGTCGCTGAGTGACCCCCAGCCCCTGCTGCTCCTCAGGTAGAGGCAGAAACCTTTTCTCCTCTAACCCCAGGCACCCCAGAGCCTGCCTGCCAAACAATTCAAATTCTATTGGCAAACAAACATCCTGAAAAAGTAATGAGCTTGCCCTCAGAATCACTCATGTACCAACCTCAATGACTGCATTCCAGACCAGCGCTGTAGCTGCTATTTAAAGGAGGGAGATGGGGCCCTGAGGTGGACAAAACCTCTGGTGAAACTGGCCTTGGGTTTGGGTGGATTTTGAGATGAAAAGTCACATGTCAGGGAGGTCACAGCCTCTTCCCCAGCTCTGGAGAAGTTTATTCCTCACCTCGAGCCGACCACAGACAAGATCCAAGGTGATTTGCAATAAACACCTGTGCTCCACCCAGATTCTTAACCTGCCACAAGCTGTGCTGGTTTTGYGTTCAAAGCAAACCTCTCTGGGTTCTCTCTGAATGAAAGCATAACATAATTTCACTCTTCCTACAATCTGGGAACCATTCCAGTGTCACCCTGTGCCTGCTTAGGACAAGCAGCAAACACCTCCCTGCCCTCTTCAGGAAAACTTGTAAATAACCAGGATGTCACACTCAAAGCTGTTTCAGTGTTGAGCCCTGCACAAGGGATGGAGAGCAGAGATCCTCCCAACCCCTTCCTACACCAGGATGATGCACAAACTGCTCCTTCCTGCCCTTCCCCAGCCCTGGGGGGCAGGGGTGGCCTTTGGGGCACCAAAGAGGGCACTGCCACTCCAGGGGACGTGGGCAAGGGGATGCAATGCCCAGAGAGAGAGAAATCTCTGCAAGAAGCAGCTCAACTTATCATGCAGGGGTTGCTATGGCAACCCACCCAGTTAATGCTTCACAGGAGGAAAAAAAAAAGAAAAAAATAAAAGGCTGAAAAGGCTGGCACTTGTGCACAGGCACAACAAGACGAGGAGATAAAAATAATTTCAGCACCCTGCCCCCACTAATCCCTCACTGCCATGGTCCCTGGGGCTGGGACAGGGCGGTGGGAACRGAGCCCTGCGTGTCTGGGCTCCTCTGCCATCGCCAGCACATCAGCCTGGGGGACACAGCAGAGCCAGCACRGCAGCAGCTGCTCCCGGAGCCCTGCGGGGCTCCCACTGCCAGCCCTGCCACCCCCGAGGCTCAGAATGGGGRRAAAGGAGCCCYTTTGTGCTCCCTGCCACCCCCGAGGCTCAGAAYGGGGRRAARGGAGCCCCTTTGTGCTCCCTGCCACCCCCGAGGCTCAGAATGGGGRRAAAGGAGCCCCTTTGTGCTCCCTGCCACCCCCGAGGCTCAGAACGGGGAGAAGGGAGCCCCTTTGTGCTCCTGAGCCTGCTCTCCCCCTGCTCCAGCCGGGATGGAAGGAGCAGGGCTGTGCAGAGGAGCCCTGCAGGATAATGAATGCCGATTTAGAGATGCTGGATGTAATGGATGTAGGCACCCTTCCCACGCACTCCAACATCCGTGCTGCACGAATCCCAGGCACGGCAGGGCTGCTCTCTCTCTCTGCTGCTTTCTCAGGGTGCCTGGGGGGGTTAGAAAGGCTCATTCAGTTTTCTCTTTTCACACTCGAGGTTTAAAATGAGTTCCCCGTGTACCTGCCAGCACCTGGATSCTCTGAATGTTCTAAACTGGAGGCAACTCCAGCTTTGCTCTTCACACACCTCTGTGCCTYCATTCCCAGCTGATGCTGAGGACGTGATCTGCAGTTTCCAGGTGCACCCAGCCCCTTCCCATTAGATCCTCATTAATGCCTTTATTTGCAGGTCCAGAGTGCCTCAGCTGCCCAATAAAAATCACACCTGCGTTTGTGTTGTGGATACTGAGAGCTTTGGGTTAAAAGTGCAAATAATTCAGGTGCCATTTCTTAATTGGATAGTTTGGCCTTAAAAAGCCTTGTAGAGAAAGMYWGTGAGCCATTTTGTAGCTCRTTGGGAGAATGCTGTAGAACTCAGGACTTGTAAGACTGTGATATARATAAGAAATAACAAACATCTGAGTCTGGACATGAAATACCATCTCGAGCACTTCAATTCCAACCTTGACAGAGGCAGGGAAGAAAAGCAGCATTGTACTGTTTTTGGGGKTTTTTTTGCCAATCTACCTCATCATGGAGTGTGACAGAGTGTGAATACCCCCACAATTCCCCAAAGCTCCRCTCCACCCTGAGCAAATCCGTGATTTCTGCCACACACACCCTGCAGGACCTCTCTCTGTGAGACACAGATCGAGCTTGTCCTCGATTTACTGCGTTCCCTGCTCCCCCCCAGGGCCCACAAGTCACAGCTCCYTTGCCATCCTCCTCCCCTGTCTCCTCTATTTATCCTTGGCTCTGGGGGCTGCTTTTCCAGCAGGACTCAGAGCCACAGGGGCAGGATTTCAGCGAGCCCTTCCCTCTGCTGCCCCTGCCAGCAGCCTGCCCTGCCTGAGAGCATTCCCAGGGCATTCCCAGAGCATTCCAGAGCCAGGGAAATGCTTTCTGAGATGAGGAGCAGCCTCACCCAGGCAGAGCTGCGCATGCACAGCGGCCTGGCAGGGTCAGGGATTCCTTGGAGCAGCAACCACGCTCTGGAGGCTGAAAATTCCCCTCTCTGTGTGCACGAGCACAGAGCACATTCCTGCACCTTGCTGGCACGCTGCGGTCAGAAATTCAATCAACAATTTATTTTATTTTTTACCCCCCAGACCTTTAACCCAGGCTATATTTAGAGGGATGTGACTGTACACATCCTGGAAATTCTAAGTCCTGGTGYGGCTCCAGGTGCTTTTGGGCATTGATTTCTGGGAGTGGATGCCAAGGAAATCAGGCACAGAGGGAAGGCTTTGTGTGCTGCTTCAGCCATCCCAGCCTAATGAGGTGGCACTTTCAGATTTGCTTTCAGGCCTCTCCTCAGCTCCTTCACCTCAGCCCCTTCACCTCAGCCCTGGATGGAACCCATTAGTGTGTCAGGTTGCCACACATATTCATTGCCATCTGCTCATTTAATTTGGGGATTCTCACTGCTTGTAAAACACACAAGTGCATCAATTATTTCAGCTCCGGGTGAGGATTGTTGCTTTTGTGGAGGAAAGCTTGTTCAGCAAATGCTGCTGTCTTACCTTGGCTGCTGCTTTTCCTTGCACATGAATAAAGGAAATAAAGCTGAATCTGCTCCCAGCTGTCAGTAAACACGGACATAAATCATCCCCACATCCCTTAAAACACCAGGAGACTTTGCAATGGAGATTTTTGGTCTGATGCCCCTTATTGCTTTGCACAATCAAGTTCCCCATTGTGAGACAGAAACTTTTGGGGATTTTGGCTGTGTTTTGCACCCTCCATCTGGGGGTTCCCAGCTTTGTCCTCCTTGTAGCACATTGTCAGCCTCTTTCACCTAAAATGACAAATACATTTGTAATGAAGGGAGAAGAGAAGAAGGAGGAAGGAGGAGAAAGGAGGAGGAAGGAGGAAACAGTTTTCCAGCTTAAACACAATAGAATTGAAAGGTCTTTTGTTTTCTGTCAGTGAAGAACATCTCCCTGGTCATACTCAAAGCTGCTGTGTAAAACAGCAGAAGCTACCCAGAGCTTTGAATCGGTAAAATCTCATTTTCTTTCCTCAAAACACCAATTTTCCAAAGAGAATTCCCTGCTGGCACTTYGGTGTCTAAACAGGCCCCTCCTCCTGGCTGGGTGTTCTGCCACAGCTTGTTTATTTAAGTGGTTTCCATAATATTGTTGAGCGAGAAATGGAGCTAGAAAAATGTTTCAAAGGGTGGCCTTGCAAATAAGACTGGATACTTTTTAGAGAAATAAAACTATGTAGAAAATGAACTGGAGTGGAATGGAATGGAATGGAATGGAATGGAATGGAATGGAATGGAATGGAATGGAATGGAATGGAATGAACTGTAGTGGAATGGAATGGAATGGAATGGAATGGAAGATGTACTGTAGTAAGACCCATGAGGTGTAATTTTAGAAGATTGGCTTTAAGGCATTCACAGAATAGTGTAGCAAAAGGTGATAGGCCAAGAAACACTTACATTGTAATTAAAATAAAATATTGTATATTATAATAAGTTGGTTTGGAAATATTGGAAATAGTTGCTTTCTGATTGTGATGGAGTGAATTGTAACATCTGTATTGCCTCACCCTTCCCATGAGACTGAAAACGGAATAAAAAATTTTAAATTTTTATTTAAGAATCTCTCAATGCCTCATGTCTGGGTCAAAAAAGACTTGATCCAGCAGTGTGTGATGTTGGAGAGCATCATGCATTATTGTATATTTTAATTAGAAAATAGTTGCTTTCTGATTGTGATGGAGTGAATTATAACACCTGTATTGCCTCACCCTTCCCATGAGACTGAAAACGGAATAAAAAATTTTAAATTGTTATTTAAGAATCTCTCAATGCCTCACGTCGGGGTCAGAAAAGGCCCTGATTTGGCGGTGTGTGGTGCTGGAGAGCGGCGCTCCCCATCCCCGGCAGGTAGCGCTGTGCCCCCGGGGCCGGACACAGCCCGGGCTGTCGCTGCCTCCTCCGCGGGCACCGCGCTCATTACCCACCTCAGAGACTCCCAGCACCCACAAAAACGTCACAAACCCGCGGCTAAATGCGCACCGCAGGCTTTCCAAACCCCAGGATTTAGTGAGTGASATCCTCAGCTGGAAATCGCTTCCCCAGGAAAACTGTCTTTGRTTTATCTACAAGCAGCTGCGGTGTCTGCATCGCACCTTTTCCCCAGCTGCTGTGAAATGCTACAGAAATACATCAATTTTGTTAAAAAACAACCAAATTGGGAGTGCAAATCGACACTAAAATGTCACATGGCAACTAATCAGCTGCAGTAATTAATATGTGGCGAGCAAATGCAAATTTTCCCCTTTCAGGCCAAAGATTTGAGTTCTTGGTTTAGCAAAGCCAAGAAATGTCTGCGACAGAGCAGCTCTGACACATCCTAAAAGCATCTGGCCATGAAGGACTTGAGTGATGCACCATCATCATCATCATCATCATCATCATCATCATCATCATCATCATCATCATCATCATCCATCTCTGAGCATCCTCCAGGATTTCATTTCCACGGCACAATAAAAGCAGGAGGGATGCAGAAATTCCTCTCCAGCTGAACCCCGGCATCCAACACCAGCCCTGCCCCTCTCCACGGGCTTGCCTCGCTCCTGGCTCCTCCTCTGCCTCCTGCAGGAACGGTTTTCTCGGGAATAACTCCATTTCTCCAGCAGAGCATCCCCAGAGCAGAGGCAGCTCACAGGAGCCAGGGAATTCTCTGCAGGTCACCGAGTGTTGGGAAGGATGAAAGTTTGACAAGRAAGTCTCACAGATATGTGTGTGCTTAGCAGRAAGATTTTAAAATGTGGAGTCTGATGAAGGAATAGAAATAAAAGCAAGTTTTGATATAGAAGAAAAGAATTGCTGAGCCAGTCTTGCTGGATAACCAAGGAGGCAAAGGGTGTGTTGGTTAGAAGGGGTTTTTATGGCTTAGACCAAAGGATAAACCCACCCCAAACAAGAAGATGTTTTCACCAAGCAGAAAGAGAGCACAGGCAAGCAAAGCAGCAAAGTTGTAGGTAGAAAAAAGGTCTCAGAATTTTCCACTGCAAGAAAACTGAAAAACAACTTCTAGCTTAAACTGTGATGTACTGACTGTTAGTGCTTGGAGAACAGTAACATGAATATGGCAATTATAGGAGTTACGATGGGCTATAGGTAAAAGTTAAGGTATGGATTAGTTCTACTCTATTAAGATGCTCAGCAAAGAAAAGTATATAATGAAATGTAACCAAAAGAAAGGTATATAATGCATTTGTAACCAAAAGAAAAGTATAGAATGCATTGTAACCAAAAGAAAAGTGTATAATGCATTGTAACCAAAAGAAAAGTATATAATGCACTGTAACCAAAACCAAAGGGTCTCCAGGCCTGCCTGCAGCTGGGGCTGACAGCTGTGGGCTCAGCTCTGTCACCCACGACCCTGGACTGCTGTAACCTCTTGGATACAATAAACTGCATTTTGGATACAATAAACTGCATTTTGGATACAATAAACTGTATTTTGGAGAGCCCCTGGAGTCCCACATCTCTCATTTCAGCTCTTACAACCGAGGCTGCTGCTTCAAGGGCAGCTGGAACCAGGGCAGCAGCTCCAGCTGCTCTTTAGGCCAGGACTAAGGACTGGGGCCAGCTGCCAGCAATGTGTGGGGGATCAATCAAGGGATCCAGGAGCGTTCCTGGCCCTAATGGTGCCGTGATTGCCTGCCCTGCCCCAAAATTAACAACACCAAAAACGCCTTTTTGGGTGGGACTTTGGAAAAACAGAGTTTCCTTCTGGTGCTGGAGGTGCTCCAGGACAAAGGGACACTGGGAGGGTCAGTCCTGATCACCCTCACACACACAGAGAAATGCAGAATATCAGCACCATGCTCCCAGAAGGATTTTATTATGAGCAAAAATTCCTACTGATGGGGAAAAAAAAGGGTTTTGTTTTTGGTCTCCTGAGAGAACAGTGAAATTTTATCTGCTCCTTTCCTATTTTCTTTATTCCAACGCATACACTTGAATCTTAAAGGTCTCTTCCAGCCTAGTGATTCTTTGATTCTGTGAATTATCAAAATGGAAACCATTCGGGCTCTAATCTCTTTTTCTTCCTTGTTTGTTTTATTCAAATTATTTCCTTATTTCTGTTTTCCAGCACCAGTGGATCCTTGTGCAGGTGCAATCAGCCAGTGATAACAGCTGAGCTGGGACAGGGAGCCACACTGCTGGTGTCAGAGCACAATGAAATCTGTTCAGGCTGATAAAAGCTTTTATAACAAAGTGGATAGCTTTTATATCAAAGAGGATAGCTTTTGTATCAAAGTGAGTAACTTGGCAGCATCCTGGGCCACAAAAACCCRGGAAGAAGGAGGTGAAAGGTGACTGGTGTGACCCACTAAGCCACAGCCATTCCCATTCCAGTGGCACTACACACACAGGCCAGCAGTGTCACAGTTGAGATGGGGACAACACACAGCAACACTCCATTTTCAGAAGGCTTCAAACCTGTTTTTATWACAGCATGGATGCTTTTTATACATTCTTACAAAATTCTTCAGTTTACTCATTGGTCAGGAAAGACAAAGAAAACGGAATAGAGAGTTGCAGGTTTCTCTTATTTCTCCTTCTTTCTTTCTTGGTTTCTGTGTCAAGGACCTTGGTAGAGAATTCCTTCAGGGGTAAAYGTGGATCCTCTTACCAAGCTCCTCTCTGGCTCACAGAAGTTGCTGTAAAACTCTTCCCCACAGCAGGAGAGGAGTTAATGAATTCTGGCCATTCCTGCAAGCAGGATGCTCACAGCCCATCCACAGCACCTAATTCACCTTTCTTCACTCAGTGCAAACAATCCTCCACTACAAAGGTGTCTGGAAGAACAGTTTTCATTGGAAAACCCCATAAAATATAATATTGTATGTTATCAGGCTTTTCTGCACAGGGAGGCAGAGCTCAGGACCCTCAGGAGTGGCGAGAAAACCATGGGGGTTTTTTGTCACTTTATGTCACAGACGTGTTTGCGCAAAGCCTTTGGAAGGGAGAGAAAAAAAAAATATATTTTTCTATAAAAGACATCATCTTTGTGCCAGGAATTTCATTCCAAAAAGAGCCAAGCCATGAACCATAAGGAGAGCCCAAAGAGGAGCGCTCAGCCAGCTGCTCTGAGCGAGATCTGTTTGTCTGGCAGGGATCAGGTTCTCTCCTACAGGGAACCCTGTCCAGCTGCTCCACCACACAGGGCAGCTCCCTGCCCCCRGACAAAAGTCCTTCCTCTTCCTCCTCCCTCCCATCCTGATGCAAATCAGACAAGGAATGGACACATCTCTTTCCAAGAAAYGAGGTGTTCTAAAAAAAACCTTTTTCTTCCGCACCACAGGCATCACCACCCTTTCCCAGCACCTCAGGGCAGCAGCTCACAAATAAATATTTCTGTTTCTCTGAGAGCTCAGGCAATAAAGCACATTAGTGCACGCTCTGAAGGCACAAGGATGGAGCCATTTCTGAGGCAGCAGCAATAAAACTTCACACATCCTCCAGAAAAGCTGGAAGCTCATTCAATTTACAGAGGAATGTTCTTCCTCTAAAATGCCAGAGAGCTCCTCAGCTGGAATAAAGAGTATTAAGTATTAAGAGTATTAAGGATGATTTTCCTTTCCCAGCTACTCTGGGGTCTATAAATATTGAATTTGAGCTACAGAGACAATGCAGACAAGGAGGGTCAATGCTGCACCTCCTTCTGGCTTCTGTGGGCACCGGGTGCACATCCATCCATAAAACAATAAAATCCTTGATCTCCTGAACCCACAGAGTGTCAAACCCTCCCTCCCAGGAGGGGTAAATCCAGGTGAGGTGATTTGCTCAAGGCCACACACTAAACCCGGGGGTGAGGGCCCTGCACTTCCCGTTTCCTGCTGTAATGACCAGTTTATGGCACCTCCACCCCCACAGTGACCCCCATTCCTTCATTGCTGCCCCATGAGCACGCCAGGGCTGCTTCAGCAACGTCAGTCCTTCTCCTTCCCTCCTTCCTCTTGCTCAGCAAAACCTCCTCACCTCATTTCCCTTTCTAGGCAGAGCTTTATGGGCTCTTCCCCACCTGGTGACACCCTCCTGGGGCAGGCAGGAGCCAGCACATAGCAGGGATCGTTTCCGTGCTTTAGGGCACTGAAAACTTTTGTGTTTTTAACTTCAGAGAGTCTTTGACCCACCGGGTTCCAGCACTAAAATCAGCCTTCCTTTGGCAGTATTTTTTTTTATCTCTTCCCAAGCATTTTTCCTTCTTGAGGCATCAAATCACCTGCATTTCATGATTTGCAAGCTATTAAATATGCAGATAGCCACAATTCTCTATAAACTGGCTCTATAAACACTTCAGTGCTTTAGAGTACTGAAAACTTTTGTGTTTTTAACTTCAGAGAGTCTTTGACCCACYGGGTTCCAGCACTAAAATCAGCYTTCCTTTGGCAGTATGTTTCATGGTGTTTTTTGTCCTCTTCCCAAGCATTTTTCCTTCTTGAGGCATCAAATCACCTGCATTTCATGATTTGCAAGCTATTAAATATGCAAATAGGCAMAATTCTCTATAAGCTGGCTCCATAACCTGCTAATTTTATGTTTTCCAGCAAAAAAAAATATTCATCAGGCAGCTTGAAAGACCTCCCATGACTCAGACTCAGCATGGAATGGAGCAAGAATGACCCCAAATCTGGGAATCCATGGCAGGACTCCAAATACAGCCTGAGGTTTTCCAGAAGATCTGGGAATCCATGGCATGATTCCAAACACAGGCTGAAGTTCTTCAGGAAGATCTGGGAATCCATGGCATGATTCCAAACACAGGCTGAAGTTTTTCAGGAAGATCTGGGAATCCATGGCATGATTCCAAGCACAGGCTGAGGTTTTTCAGGAAGACCTCCAGCAGCCAGGAGCATTTCCAGCAGAATATAGATCCTCCTGTGGGTTATTTTAGTCTCAAAGCCAAAATGCTGCCTCAGGAGGTTCATACAGGACAAAGMTGTGAGGAGGAGCTGCCTCCTCGTCCTGTCCTGGTTTTGCTCCAAGTATTGACATTGCCACCAAAGGGATCTGCTCACTCTGGCAGTATTTCCTGATCCCATGGAAACTCTGTCCCAGAAATAAAAACAGAGCTCAGCTCACTTGGAAGGGTCCAAGCCAAACCCCAGCCCTGCCTGGCCCAGCAGATCTCAGATTGACCATGGAAATGCAGGATAACATTGCTAGTTCACAATTCCTTATCTCCAGCTGTTTTAGAGCTAATTTAAAACCACTTTCCTAAAAAAAAAAATAATAATTTATTCTGATCCTTTCAATGTAATTATTAAAAACATAATTCAGTTCTGATTCCACCAACTCATATTTCAAGGGGTAGCTCTACATGCCTGAAAAACCTCCCTGAACACCAAAATGCAAATTCCTTTCAGCTCCAAACGACAGTGCCACCAGATTGGATGTGCCAAGCTGCATCCAAGGGCTGGGAGGAAACTCCAGAAGGGAAAAACAGGAGACGTGACTAAAGCAGGCTGTGGGAGAAGACAGAATTCCTGCTCAGGAGGAACAGCAGACCCCAACACTCACTTTGGCAACAAGAAAAGCTTTTTGGGACAGGAGGTGTTTGGTTGCCTCTAATGAGGTCAAACCAGCCTTGGCTTCCGCTGGAATTTCCTCCTGCAAGGCCAGCAGAGCTCCCCAGCCTTTGCCTGGAGCTGCTCCCACGTGCTGGAGCTTCTTGTTTGGGAGCTGTAGGAAGCGGGGAGGAAGCAGCATTCCCACAACCCTGCCCCATCACCAGCTGCCTGGGAGTGCTGTCTGTGAGGAGGCAGCTGGCAAACAGCTCTGGGAGAGGGCACGGAGAGGGGCAGCAGGGCAGAGGTGGCACAAACCCCACTGCCAGCCAGGGCTGCGCACACAGAGCCTGCTCCAGAGGGGCTGTTCGACATTTTCTCTCAGGTTCTGCAGGGAAATTGATAATTTGCTTTTTTTTCCAGCAAATGGGGGGATGTTCAACATTTTCTCTCAGGTTCTGCAGGGAAATTGATAATTTGCTTTTTTTTCCAGCAAATGGGGGGATGTTCAACATTTTCCCTCAGTTTCTGCAGGGAAATTGATAATTTGCTTTTTTTTCCAGCAAATTCCCCAGATACCCCCAAATCCAAGCCACTCTCTCACCCCTGTTGAGCTGCTCGTTTTTCCCAATCCCATTTCTCCCTCAGTGCTTGCAGGCAGGGTTTTTCCCAAGTCTTGAATTTGCAATCCACACCTTTATCCTTGGGGTTTWACGACCTGCACAGCCCAAGGTTCTGCTCAGAGTCAGCAGGAGACAAATTAGTCTGATGGGAATGATGTCTGTGGGTGTGACAGGATTTATGGCACTGAGACAGTGACCAGACCATGGAGCACATCCCCACAGGGTCACTGGGATCCCTGCAGGCAGCAGAGCATTCCCAGGGGGCCAAACACCTCAGAACTGAGACGAGTTTCCAGTAAGGAGGGAGGGAAGACACAGAGAAGCAAAGAATCAGGCACGGAACTCAAAAAGGAGGAGGCAGCGCCATGGTCTGTGCCACGCCCTGACCTGCCCCAGGTTGCAGAAGCTGCTGGGATCAATACCCAAAAATGCCCAAATCTCATCCTCCCCTGGGAAACAGGCTCAGAACAAACTGTGGCACACAATTTAAGCATCAGGAGAGTCCTGAGTGAGGATTGTTCACTGCCCTGAGCCCCAGTGCAGGTGCTGGCAGCCCTGGGGAAGGGATGAGGCCATTCCCAGACATGCACAGACTGGGAGGCCAAGTTTTGCTGTTTATTGACTTATAAAGCAAGCCCTGAAAGTAGGTCAGAAGGCAGGACACCCCAAAGGTGGAGAGAACCATCCTCCAGTCCCTCCTCCTGGGAAGGCCCTGCCTGATGGCTCTGCTGGATGGTCCTGCAGGAGCAGAGCTGGATTTCAATGAAAAACCAGAAATTGTTTGAGTCCCAGGCTGCAGTGTTCTCTCTCAGGCAGCTCAGCACTCAGGAAAAAAAGGAAGATTTTCACACCCCACTTCCTGGGGGCCCCAGGCAGAGGCATGGAACCAACCCTGCATCAAAACTGCACCAAAAACCAACCCCATGTGCAGCAAAGCAGAGATTATAGCACCAGATCCAGCCAGCACTCACAGCTTTAAGCTATTCTTCCTGAGTGTCCTACATAACAAACCCAAACAAATTAAGGAATGAGTAATGAATAGGTAGGAGGTGGCAAGGCTTGTTTTGGTTCAGGAAAGGATTCCCATCCCTTGCTTGGAATCTAAATTAGATTCAATTTAGATTAGAGTGAGGCAAGGCCAAATTCCCCTGATGAATGAGTTGCTGCAGTAAATCACTCGGATTTTGCAGCCATTCTCCAGCAAATGTGTTTTTCTTTTCCCTTCCTCTCCTTTTGTTTCTGATCCTGCCAGCCCCATGCCATGGCCCTGTTCCTCTGGGTTAGGATATCCCTTTCTATCTCCCTCAGAAAGGGAAGAGCTAATTTGTTGTCTGCTAGGGAGAGAAGGTGTTCTTGGCCTGATAAGTGGATTATCTCCCCAAACAAGCTCTGTAATGCAACAAACCCCACACAGTCACAAAACCAAAGGAATCCATCACAACCAGGGATGTGACGTCCAAAAGTGAAAGCTCCCTCTCCTGCCCAGCACACCCAGTGCAAAAGCAAAGACAGGCTTTTTCCAGAGCAAAAGTCCAGGAAAAATGCACAAAATTAAATCCATATTCAGGCTTGCTGTGGCTGCAAATGCATCTCTGAACCCACAGCCGCGTTTGTAGGGTCACAGCACCTGCATGTGATTTCTCTTCCAGCTGAAATGTCATAAAAATGAAATTAAAATCGAAACATTTTAACTGTTTAAAATTGAAAAAGAGACATTATGTCAGGAGCGCAGCATGAGAACACCCCAAAAAAAGATGGGAATTGTGGAAATGGAGTCATTGTCCCSCAGGAACTGGGCCCTGCTCAGCCTTTATCCACCTGCTGCAGCCCAAGCTTGGGATTTTCACCCTGCTGAGAGCCACAGATTATCACTGGAGATGTCAGTGATATCAGCTCCGAGATCCAGCCCCTCTCAGGAGCAACCAACAAGGTGTAGCACCTTAAAATAGAAACTGGGCTGAAACTCTCCAGCCTGTGAGTCACCCCCAGAGGAAGGCAGGCCGGCGTGAATCGCCTGCTGATCCAGAGCCCTGGACCTGACAGACCTTCCAGAGCCACCTGGGCCTGCAGGAAAGGGACTCAGCAATCAAAAATCAAAAAACAAAATAAATAAAAGAGAGTGYCCAGGAACTGATGTGCAGCTGGCTGGGGGTTTGGGTGGACCCAAAGGCTGCTGCTGACAGGTTCTGGAGAGCTGGGGAGCTCCTGGCTCCTAACTGGAACCCACACTCAGGTGCCTGAGGTAGCTGAGATGGTTTGGCATAAGGCAGGGACTTCTCCAGGGATAATCTCTCTCTCTGATGGAACAAAATGAAACTGCTCTGTTTCACTGGCCCGGCTTCCTTTGGAACCACCCTAATTTCTGCTTCTTCCTCAGAGAAGCCAATTTCACACAGGGCAGCTGCAGAAACACAGAGCTCTCATTTTTAGTGCTTACCTTGTGCTTAAACACGCTCCCTTAGGCAGAACCAGCCCATTCATCATCCTGATGAGGAGAAATACCCAGAATTACTGCTCAGAGTACAAGACAATTCCCACAGGACTGGTAATTTATTAAGCCCGATTTTCTTTATGATGCAATTTTCCTTTTCCGAACTTTGCAAAACTTTTTCACTGCTGYGTTCCAGCCTTTGTTTCCTGCTAGCATTGCATATAATTCCTCCTTTCTGCTGGCTGTTTTCACATGGTGGCAAAATTATTCTYATTTTGTAGTATCACTTCAGTAGCTGAATAAAATCCTTCAGGGTGATACTGGAAGACAGCAATATCTGAATGCAATGCTGATTTTGTGCAATAACCTAACAAAACCAGACATTGTTCCAAGGAGCTGTTCTCTTGAATGGATGCCCAGAAACTTCTGAAATTATTAATCTTAAAATACATTATGTTAAAGAGTAATCTCCTTCCAAATGATGCAGCAGCYTAAACTCCCACATGTTGGGAAGCCAGTGCCAAGCAGGGTAAATCTTCTGGGTTCTGCAACAGCTAAATTGAAAGCATTATTCTGTGCACATGAAATATGAAAGTGTCTGACTTCTTTCCAAGGAGGAGAACACTACCTCATGTATTTTAATTTGCTGTGATTACAGTTTTCATAGGAGAAAGGAAAAATAATAATCATATACAAATTTTGGATGTTTTTTGGTCATCCCACTGCACTCTCTGTGCAGTTTCAAACAATGCCAAGGAGCTGAGGATGCAGTTTATTATTGCTGAGAAGCGCACAGTTCATGTCCAGTAAATCCCTGGGCCAGTGACTGAGCTGTGCACGTCCCCAAAATTAGATGGATRTTGGCACCAAGGGTGAAAACTCAAACACTRCAACCCTCATGGCACAAGAACTCASAGGAATTAAGCAAATTTTAATTTGCTGTGATTACAGTTTACAGARGAGAGAGGAATAATAATAATCATATACACATTTTGGGTCTTTTTTAGTCACCCCACTGCACTCTCTGTGCAGTTTCAAACAATGCCAAGGAGCTGAAGGAGGAGTTTATTATTGCTGAGAAGTGCACRGTTCATGTCCAGTAAATCCCTGGGTCAGTRACTGAGCTGTGCACGTCCCCAAAATTARATGGATGTTGGCACCAAGGGTGAAAACCCAAACACTGCAACCCTGATGGCACAAGATCCCACATGAATTAACCACTGTTTGTGTGGCCTTTGGGGCACTCCGTGGAATCAGGATCCCAGGGTGCTGCACATTCCTCCCCTCAGAGCTTTGGGAGCTCAGCTGCCTTTGAGGGGATGAGCCCRTCCAGACAGACCCCACTGTCACCCGTTTGATCCAAGCCCGTATTTTCCACCCATCCCAAATGCCAGCCTGCCTCGTTAGCAGAGAGGGCAGGCTCCAGAGGCAGCCTGGGAGCCAGCCCATTTGCATTTCAGCACTGCTTTCATATTTGCAGAGTGCTGTGCAAACAGCAATTACTGCTGGGAGGCAGCGGGGCTGATTAACCCCGGAATGGCTGCTCAGACCCTGCTGCTCCCAGACCCCAAAAAGCTGCAGCTCCATCCTTGTCCTGTGGCTGATTAACCCTGGAATGGCTGCTGGGACCCTGCTGCTCCCAGACCCCCAAACAGCTGCAGCTCCATCCTTGTCCTGTGGCTGATTAACCCTGGAATGGCTGCAGCTCCATCCCTGCCCTGTAGCTCATTAACCCTGGAATGGCTGCTGGGACCCTGCTGCTCCCAGACCCCCAAACAGCTGCAGCTCCATCCCTGCCCTGTGGCTGATTAACCCCAAACAGCTGCAGCTCCATCCCTGCCCTGTGCCCCCTCATCACCCTCACACTGCCCTGGGAAGGGTCTGCAGGCAGAGCCTCTCAATAATCACCCAAATTGGCACCCCAAATTCATCCAGGTTGGACCCTGATGCTGTGTGGAGCTCTGCAGGGCAGGCTGCAAAGCAGCGAGGGAAACACAACAAAGCTCATTTGACAGGGTAACTCAGTTGCCTCCTGCTTCTTCCATATTTTCCCAGGGTTATCAAGAATATAAACATCTTTTGCATATCACAGTCCTTGGCTTTGTTAAGCTCAGAGCACCTCCTGTAATTTGGTTCTTTTTTGACTCCTCTCTTCCACCTCCAAAGCCATCAATAAATATCAAGAACATAAACATCTTTTGCATATCACAGTCCTTCACCTTATTAAGCTCAGAGCACCTCCTGTACTTTGGTTCTCTTTTGACTCCTCTCTTCCACCTCCACAGCCATGGGGCATTTATCCCAGGGGAGGAACAGCCTCCTGCACACTGGGAACCACTCAGGTCAGACCCAGCACCAAAAGGACTCTGTTTGTTTTCCCTCTTGTCAAAAGAGAGCAGATTTAGRTTGGATATTCAGAAGAAATTCCTCCCTGTGAGGGTGGTGTGGCTGCYCCATCCCTGGAAGTGTCCAAGGCCAGGCTGGAGCAGCCTGGGATAGTGGAAGGGGGTGGGATGAGATTATTTTTAAGGTCCCTTTCATCCCAAACCAGCCTGGGATTCTATTTTGGCTCCCAGCTCCCAGCAGAGTCACTTACTCATCACAAAACTCTGGATTTGGTGACACACAGGGAGCCTTTCATTCATCCTTAGCTCCTCCACAAATCATCTCACCCCAGATAAACTCAAAATATTTGACTCTTGGAGCAAAACTTGATGGGATTTGCCAGATCCTCTTCCAGTAAAAGCCAGCATTAACTGCAAGTATTCCTGCAGCAAAGCAGGGTGACCAGCACGAGCTAATTCCCAGATAAATGTGTTCCCAGGAAGGCCAAGGAGCCCTCCTGCTCCTGCCTGGGGCTGSCTCAGACGTGTCTGAACACAAAAACCAAATCAAAACTCRTTTTAATATTGAAATGCTGTCATCTGGGCTCATCCCTATGCATTTGTTCCTCAGGACAGGATTTGTCTGCCTGCCCTTTCCTCTGCAGAGCTCTCCCCTTCCCCAGGCAGAGGACAGGATGCTCCAGGGGGGATCATCACATCCTCTCTGGGAGGAGCTGCTGCTTTCCTCCTCTTGGCTACAAAGGCAACCTTACTGATGATTGCAGAGTTAAATTAGATGAGCTGCACCCCATCCCAGGCAGTTCTGAACCCATGTCCTGCAAATTAAGTGTTGTTTTGCTCTTTAGCAAGTTAACATTAAATTTGCTCTTTAGCAAATTAAGTGTTGTTATGGAGCACGGCACAGCACAAAGCACCACGACTCCATCAGAAGGGTGCAAGAGAGATTTATTACAGCAACATGAGGCTTTTATACTTTTCCAAGACATTTACATTCACTCTACACACTCAATGTGTATGTTGAGGGAATGTGAATATTGCCCATTGGTTACAAGAGAGAAACAAAGTTCTCAGTGGGTGACCAAGGAGCCAAATCATTCTGTGAGCCAGCTGGAGTCTGTAGCTTCCAGCTTTCCCTCCTTCATCACACCTCCATGGTGACAGCCTTGGTGTCTTCCTCAGGAGAGATAAGGGGCTCCCCTTTATCTTCAGGAGGCCTTTGCTGGCTCACAAGAACAGCACAGAATGTCCTTCCTACAGTTAAGCTGGCAAAGGGCACAGAAATCAGGCAAGGAGGGGTCAGGGCTCACCCTTTCACTGGGACCCTTGGCTGAGGGTCACACAGGAGAGGACACAATTCCCAGCCTGGTTTCACTGCCTCTCCAGGAGCCCTTTCTCTGTCTGCAGAGTGGAGATGATGCTCCCAACCTCCTCTGCCAATTCCTCTTTGATTCACTGATGAAAAGAGCCCCAAGCCTAACACAGATGTTACTTCTCACTCACTATGGCCATATTGAAATGCTTTTTTTTAACCATTATAATCAAAACCTGTGACCTCCCCMAGCTGAGCGCAGTAAAAACAGATCCCACAGATGTGACATATAAAACAAAGAGCTGCAGGGRGAAAATCTAAACCCAGCTAACCTTTTCCATTTAACATTTCAGGGCTGCTCAACACAAAACGCTTCACTAAAACAAGGAAACACTGAGGCACATACTGCAGCTAAACATTTTGCACTCTTTGTGGCTAGAAGAGCTTTACAAAACATTATCCATGCTATCCTGAGCCACTTCCAAAGCCAGGCAGGCTGAAAATCAGGGAATTCATTGCTAGCCAAGCCCCCAGTCTGCAGCTTCATGCATTTCTTGCTGAAGTGACTTTATTCCAGAGTGCATGGGGCRGGTGGTTGGATTGGTTCTCAGCAGCACTCAAACAATGCCTGCTGGAAATCACAGCCAAGGCCATTTTCCCAGGAGGAAAGGAGGGGAAAGGTGAGCTTGGATTTTCCAGCAGCACCAGGGGCCTCAAGATTGAAAATGGGAGGGGGAAACTGCCCAGGGATGGGGCCAAGATTGAAAATGGGAGTGGAAAACTGCCCAGGGATGGAGCCAGGTCAGATTGGCACAGCTGGGCACAGCTGGAAGCTCTTCCTCTCTTCCCAGCTCTCGGATATGGTTGCAGTTTATTGCAGCCCTGAGATATGTGAACAGTCTCTGTTTTGGCCCRCACGTTTGAAGAATGAGTCAGAGCCCTTCAGTTCTCGGTCTCAGAGGTGTTTATTGTATCTTATCTATAAAAATTTTTCTCCTGTCCAGCCTAGGTCYGCTCAGCAGGACAGACAGAGGCACTCTGACCACCCTCAGGGTGGTGTTGTCTTTTTACACTACAAACTATGTATAACATATTTGCAATTACTTTCCAATACCCATCACCTGTGTTAGACAGTGAACTTCTACTCTAACCCAA
Source organism: Cardinalis cardinalis (assembly GCA_014549065.1). Classification (NCBI taxonomy): domain Eukaryota; kingdom Metazoa; phylum Chordata; class Aves; order Passeriformes; family Cardinalidae; genus Cardinalis; species Cardinalis cardinalis. Next base: position 77,937 of record JACDOX010000640.1, on the reverse strand, counting down.
TCCCAAAGTGCCACCATCACAGCAGAAGATGGAGGTAGAGAAGAAGAAGAAGAAAGGCTGGACATGCCAAGTTCCTCCATCTTGTCCCCAAAACCCCTGTTCTAAAAACCCCAGAATGTACATTTCTACCTTGTGATAATTTTATTATTACAGTATTTAAACTTCTGTGACTTTCAGGTCTTCATACAAAGCTGGTAATTTGCTCCATGGGTCACAATCAAACCCACAGGTGCTCTGGGCTGTGTGCCAGGGTCTCTGAGCCCCTGGCAGGGGTCCCAGCAGCTCTGGATACCCAGAGGGATGCACTGAGTTCCATGGCAAACACCAGGCTGGGCACCTCTGCCGCCTCCCAGGGCACTGCCAGGGAGCTGGCACTCCAAGGGAATGCCCCAAAACCTCCAGGGAGCTGTTCCATGGCGAAAATATTTGGACTTCCAGAGGCAGGGGAGGATTTTCCCTGTGAATTTCTCCCTCTCGTGGCACCAGCCCTTTCTCCACAGCCTCATTTTAGCTGTAGCTGCTGATGTCCCACCCCAGAGCGTGGCACCTGTGGCACCTCTGGATGCCCTGGCAGCCCCTCCAAGGCTCTGACAAACATGRAACAAGTTTTTCTTGACCCCAGGTATTTTCTGCAGCAGGCCAAGCGCAAGTGCAGGCAGGATTTCACWCTGGGCTGTGCAACAAGCCCATGTGATCCTCAAATTCCACAGGGAAAACGCTGTTTGCAGGCTCACATCACAGCCCAGTTGTGCAACACCTTGAGCTATTTCAAGGCCATTTTCTCTGACCCCAGGAACCTTCTCTGAATTTTGCTCAAGAGCACAAACGTGACCATTGCAGTGACAATGGAATTTCTAGAGGGTGGAATTTCTAGAGGGTGGAATTTCAGGAGGAAATACAAATGAAAATTAAAAATGCAGATTGTCTCAAATACCCTCTCAGAAGATATGACAGGATGTTTTCCTTCCTTTCCTTTGGAAGCAGCCAACAGAATTCCACTGTGATGCTAATGCAGGGGATTGAGAAAAATAAAATAAAAAATGAGAAAATAGGAAAGAAAATAGAAAATAGGAAATAGAGAGAAAATAAAAAAATAGAAAATAAAAAATAGAAAATAGAAATAGAGAAAATAGAAATAGAGAAAATAGAAAATAGGAAATTCTATCCTCTAATTTCTAGAGGATAGAATTTCTAGAGGCTGGAATTTGAGGAGGAAATACAAATGAAAAATAAAATGCAGATTGTCTGAAATACCTTCTCAGAAGGTATGAGGAGAGTGAGAGGATGTTTTCCTTCCTTTCCTTGGAAGCAGCCAACAGAATTCCACCGTGATGTTAATGCATGAGAATGAGAAAAATAAAATAGAAAATGAGAAAATTGGAAAGAAAATAGAAAATAGGAAGTAGAGAGAAAATAGAAATACAGAAAATAGAAATAGAGAAAATAAATATAAAATATAAATTATAAATTATAAAATATAAAATAAGCATAAAATATAAAATAAATATAAAATATGAAATATAAAATAGATACTAAAGTAAAAATATGAAATAGAAAATAGAAAAATAGGGGAAAAAAAAAGGGGGAAACAGCCTTTTCTTAAAATGCTTCCAAAGATGCCTTCTATACTCCCTTCTCTGGGAGCAGSTCCACAGAATCCACACACTTTCCTGGGAATGCAAACCCACAAAAACAGCTTTAAACCACTCAYTCCTCAACGTGCCTCGCTCCCTCCTCCCTCTGAGCCCCTGARAGCCACATTTCCCARCAAACGCCCCTCTCAGCTCCTGGCATTGTCCCTTYGCTTCCTCCTGCAGCCCTGGCAGTGCCAGGGCTGGGCTGGCACAGGTGAGAACAGAAAACAGAAAAACAGAAAAAAGAAAAATAGAAAATAGAAGATAGAAAGTAGGAAAYAGAAAAATAGGAAAGAAAAGGGGGAAACAGCCTTTTCTTAAAATGCTTCCGCAGATGCCTTCTATGCTTCCTGCTCTGGGAGCAGCTCCGCAGAATCCACACACTTTCCTGGGAATGCAAACCAGGAAACAAATCAAAAMCAGCTTTAAACCGCTCACTCCTCAACGTGCCTCACTCCCTCCTCCCTCTGAGCCCCTGAGAGCCACATTTCCCAGCAAATGCCCCTCTCAGCTCCTGGCATTGTCCCTTTGCTTCCTCCTGCAGCCCTGGCAGTGCCAGGGCAGTGCCAGGGCTGTGCCAGGGCAGTGCCAGCCCCTGCAGGCCGTGACTAGAGCCCTGCTGGCTCTGCCAGCTGCTGTCGCAAGCTGTGAGCCAGGATTTCGGCATTCCCAGCCGAAACCCTGGGCGCCTGTGGCCTGCCAGAGGGACAAGTTCAGCGGGGTGACACGGCAGGACGTGGAAGGGGACGGCGCTGGGGTGACCCACATCCAACTGAGTCAGGTTTAATCCCTTTCCAGGTCATGCAGCTGGTAAACATCTGGCTGTGGCGCCTCAGCCACCTTCCAGGGGGAATTATCCTGCCAGGCTGTCCTGCTGAAGCAGCTGGAAATTGTTTGTGCAGTGACATTGGTGCACTGACCTGCTTCCCATCACAAAAACACCCCCAAAAAGCCACAGAACTGAGATTTTTGGCAAATCTTCTCTTGGTTTGGTTCAATTGTTTTGGAAATTGTTTGTGCACTCGCACTGCTGCACTGGTTTGCTTKCCATCACAAAACACCCACAAAAAGCCACAGGACTGAGATTTTATAGCAAATCTTTGCCAAATAATGTTTGGTTTGGTTCAATTGGTTTTGGAAATTATGCAGTCACATTGCTGCACTGATTTGCTTTGCACACAATAACACCCCCCAAAAACCACAGAACTGAGATTTTCKGGCAAATATTTGCCAAAYAATGCTTGGTTTGGTTAAATTGTTTTGTCAATTGTGCAGTCACATTYCTGCACTGACCTGTTTTCCATCACAAAACATCCCCAAAAAGCCACAGAACTGAGATTTCCTTAGGAAATCTCTGCCAAATAATGCTTGGTTTGGCTCAATTGGTTTTGGAAATTATTTGTGCAGTGATATTGATATATTGACCTGCTTTCCATCCCAAAAACACCCACACAAAGCTACAGAACTGAGATTTTATAGCAAATMTTTGCCAAGCAATGCTTGGTTTGGTTTGATTGGTTTTGGAAATTGTTTGTGCAGTCACATTGCTACATTGGATTGCTTTTCATCACAAAAACACCCCAAAAAAGCCACAGAACTGAGATTTTATGGCAAATCTCTGCCAAATAATGCTTGGTTTGGYTCAATTGGTTTTGGAAATTGTTTGTGCAGTGACATTGATACACTGATTTGCTTTCCATCCCCAAACCACCCCCAGAAAGCCACAGAACTGAGATTTCCTAAGCAAATCTTTGCCAAATAATGCTTGGTTTGGYTCAACTGTTTTGTCAAATGTTTGTGCAGTCACATTCCYGCACTGACCYCTTTTCCATCCCAAAAACACTCCCAAAAAGCCACAGAACTGAGATTTCCTAAGCAAATCTTTGCCAAACAACGCTCAGTTTGGTTCCACATGAAATCAGGAATTCTTGATCACTCAAAAGTGACTTTTTGGTGAAAAATGGATGTGGCAATTTGCTGACCACTGTCAGTGGTTTCCAGACAGCACCAGGGGCTGGGAGCAGCCTGGGCCAGGGGAGGGGTCCCTGCACACGGCAGGGGAGGGGATGGGATGAGCTTTAGGGTCCCTTTGGCCCCGAGGATTCCAGGATTCCGTGGTGCTGGCATGGCTCAGGACACATCACACATACCAGGGCTTTTACGAGGCCGGCCACTTCCTCCCCTGCATTTGCAGAGGTGCTCTGGGGTCAACACACCCCTGAAAAAACCCCATTTTCTCTTCCTGTGTGTCCAGCTACAGTCCAAACTCACATCCTTGTTTTTACCACCCYGTTTTCCTGATTGCATCCCAAAAAATTCCTGCCTCTGCCAATTTCCAGGCTGGGATGCCTGTCAGGAATGAGGCAGGGTGTGTTCTGGAGCAGCAGATTCTGACTGCAAACCACAGTGAGTTCYTTACCCTGCACATCAGATAATATTTGAAAAGGGAAAAAATTATTAATATATTATATATAATTATATACATTATATATTATTAAAGATATTAAATTAAATATTTATTATCTATTAAATATTTAACATATTATATACTATACATTATACAGTATAGATAATATATAATATATTCTCTATTGTGTTTATTATATATTATATACTATATATATTATATTATATACAATATACTAGATACAATATACTATATACTATATTATATATTGTATATTACATATTGTATATTGTATATTGTATATTGTATATTGTATATTGTATATTATATATTATATACACTATATTATATATAGTATATTATATATTATATACGACATATTACAGTATACATATTATATATTATATGTATCTTATATATTTTATATAAAATATATTATATGTCATTTACATATGTATACATATATTTTTTTTTTTTAAACCTGAGAATGACCAAAGCATCAAGAYAGCAGCTGCTTGAAACATTGACATTTACAAATTCCTATAAATAATGAAATATTKGGTATATCACCATGTTTAAAGAAAGATGTTCTGTAATTTTGCACCAATTTCCAGTCCTGGCTGCTCCTGACAGCTCCAGGAAGTTACAAGGGGGAAAATCAATTTTCTTTCCTGTTTTTTAAAGCAGTGTGAATCCAGTAATGGTTCATATTTAGGAGCATGAGGAAGCAGGAAGATAAAATATTAAGAAGAGTAAAATAGTCCTGGATGCTGTGACTCGCTTGTGATTTGTTTTTCTTCCTCACAGACAGAAAACATCGACAGAAAATTGATCTTCAGTGAGATTCTCTGTAAGAAGAAATGTGCAAATTYGGATTTTTGAGCTCTCTTTGGGCAGGCAGCAGGCAGCTCAGCACACCCTGATCTATAAATTAAAGACAGCCATGACTTTTTGATGRCCCACATGAAAATGTTTGGAATGAGCAGCTTTCAACATCAAAAAAGTGGAAATATTGCTGTAGAAACCCAAAACCCCTCAGCAAACAAGGTGAAAAATGAGTCCCTTCCCTCAGGATTCGCCAGGGGATGGGAAGAAACAAAGGCAACGTGGAAAWACGTAGAGATGAAACGCTGAATTCCACCTGGGCCGTCTCTTTGTGGTGTTCAGAGCCCAGCTCAGCTTCAAGAGGCTGCGGGAAAACTCAAATCCTCCTGGAAAATCCAAACCCTGCCCTGAAACGCCCTCAGGCTGAGGTGGCAGTGCCAGGTCTGCAGGGACACCAGGTCATCGTGGCATTTCTAACGAGCAGAGWTCAGCATTTAAAATGCCAGCCTGAAAGCTGGGATGGAAACCCTTTGCTCCTCAGCGTTTCCTACTCATCTTTGATTAACAGAAATGGAGAAATTAGGAGGGAAAGAGGCGGAGAAATTCAGGTTTCCAGGCAAAATTCCCCCTGTCAGGAGGTGAATGCTCAGACGAGGAGTGGTTTACAGCCAATACCCAAATTACCACTGTCCAAATACCACTTAAGCTTTGGCTTAATTTGCCTCCTGGGAGGTTTTTTCAGGTGCTTGGCTCATTACTCGTGGCCTCTGAATTACGGTTGAACATCTTTGGGTTAAATTAAGGAGAAAAACGGGGAAGATTTAGCACTTGGCACTTAGAGGGAAAGGGAAAAACAGGGAGAGAGCAGAACTCCTCTCCTGGGTAGTGAATAAATCCTCAGCCCCTTCCACTTGTCTGACTCTGGAGAGTTCAGGGTTGGTTTTACCCTTGGGAGGAAAACGAACAAACAAAGCAAGCCCAAATAAATCAAACAAATCTTTTCTCTGTCGAATCACAGGASCCCAGGATGGTTTGGGTTGGAAAGAACCTTAAATCYCATGCAGTGCCACCCCTGCCATGGCAGGGACACCTTCCCAGGGGGCTCCAAGCCCCATCCAGCCTGGCCTTGGACACTTCCAGGGATCCAGGGGCAGCCACATCTGCTCTGGGTCACCCTCCCAGGGCAGARTTCCTTCCTATTATCCCATCTAAACCTTCTCTCTTTCAGTTTGAAGCCACTCCCCCTTGTCCTGTCACTCCAGACCATTGCAGAAATTCTCTTGCTGGGCTCACTTCGTGCGCAGGGAGGTCACAATGAGGGCACCCCATGTCTCCTCGGCAGAAAAAAGCTGAATAATCCTCATTTTCTCATYATCCTGGAGCCTCCTCTGGTCTCGCTGCCACAGCTCCTCGTCCCTGCCGTGCTGGGGTGACACTGCGGGGGAGGTGACAGGGATGTGCCGGGACACCGAGGCAGATTCGGGCTCATTTTGGGGGAATTTGGGGAATTTTCCAGGAATTGGCGCAGGAACCGCTGAGCGCAGAGAGCCGTGCGCCCTCTCCCGGCCGGCCCGGGAAGTGCAGGCAGCGCGCTCCACCCCCGAGAAAAGCAACTTAAAGAAAATTTATACAATTTTTGCACMTTTAAGCAAACTTTAGCACAATTTGGCATCGATTTACCTCCCTCTCTGCGGCTTCATGTCCTTCCACCACTCATGCTCGTCCTGCTTCATCCAAGAGATGTAAAGAACACAGCAAAGCTCATCAGGCAGAGGCAGTACATTCTCCTTACCCCAAAATACTTTACAAACATTCACATTTTCACTTCAAAACCTGAAGGAATTTGACAATCTGAGCACTGGGATCAGCCCCTATGAGTTAAGAAATGTGGTSTCCCTGTGCTAAATAACATCCAAACATTCTCCTGGCTGTCCTTCTTCACATAGGATCCAAATTGGTCTAAATTCCGGTGAATAAATGTGAGGCATAATAATCCAGAAGGGCCACATTATTTTTCTAGGCTGATCTTTAGGAAGCAGCACAAAGCTCACTCATTCTCCCCCCTCAGCTGTGACTGTTGTGACACACCAGGAGCACACGTGACAATCCCAGCCCTCAGGTATGTTCCTCTCAGAACATGCCAGGTCTTGCAGGGTACAGAGCACGATTTGGTTGTGGAGCAGCTCTTGCCCAGAAATTCAGCCTGGGTTCACATCTGGGCTCTGTTCCCAGGACCTTTTCAGCACAGCCAAGTGACAAAACACAAATTTTGTCGTGACAAGTGACTCCAGATAACAAGGAGGATTCCAGCTGTCCAACCACCTCCTGTTGGCTCATGAAAAACAAGAGATTTGTCTTTTTTACAGCGCTCCTCATCCTCGCTTTGTAACTGGCCAAAAAAAGCCCTTCAGCTGACAGACTTAATGGAATTTTGGCCACAGAACTTTAACTTCAGATTTGCCCTTTGAACTTGGCAGCTCCACACAGGTGGTTTGCCAGCAGCAAATCCTCTGTTGATCCCRAGCCACAGAAGTGTCCACAGAGACCTTCCCAGCTCAGCTCCTCGGCCTCAGAGCCCATCCTTCAGCAGGCAGATGTGTCAGGATAAACACCCCGTGAGGAGCAGCCTTACCCGGTGCTTTGTTGCCAAACCCTTCACTCATTTCTCATTTGCATTTCTAATGTTCCTCCCCAGGCAAAGCCATCGYGGTTTATAGAAGGCARATGCAAAACCTGCCCAAAYGACCCAGATAAACGTCCCGAATCACAAACCATTGCTAAAAAGCACACTGGTGCTTGCTTTCATGGATCTGTGAATTGTGGGATGCACATCCTTGTTCTCCATCCAGCACTGGGTTAGACATCTCAGTGCCCAGTTCAAACCTGCAAAAGGGTGAAATGTGCTGGGTTTCACATTTTGCAGCCCTCTGCTTTTACCCACAGCCCTGATGGCGTGTCAGCACATCCCTGGAAGGCATTTCCCCATCTCCAAGGCCACTTCCCATCTCAAATCCCCCAAATTCCAGGCTGAGCAGTCCAGCTGGATGTCAAATATTCCCACATTTCCTCYCCATCACCCTGTCCTGGCTCTGTCCCAGAACAGAGRGGAGGATCTCAGTGCTGGTATCACWCAACACAGGTTCCCTGCACACAGCCAGCTCACCCCTGCTTTGCTCACACTGGGAAACCTGYAGCACTCTCAGACGTAGGGAAAGGTTGATATTCCAGGCCAAAACCCAGCTCTGAGTGTATCAAGGAGCAGAAACTGAACACGAAACCTTTCCAGACCCACTCCTGCACCTTGCGCAACGTCCCAGGGTCAAACAATGCCGTGGAAAAAGAACAAGACACACAAACTGTGGAGTGGGAGCAGCTTGAGGAGGCCTGGTACTCCAATTCCCGTGAACTTGATTTGAATATAGATTATTCCTACTTTGTTGAGGTAATAGATGATGTCCTGTGGATTTTCCCCTCCGCTAACAGCTTCTGTCTGTGGTTTGATAAAGTTGATTGATTATCTCCAGCCACACGTCATATCCCTGACCACAACTTGAGTCATTCTCTGGTGGCACCACACATTATCTCCAATGGATTTAAAGTGTATGGATTAAACTTGAAGTGGTGTGTTCCATAGAAWTCAATGGTATACATAGAATGGTGTACATAGAATGCTATACACAGAATGGTGTACATAGAATTCAAGACTATAACAGCAAAGATTAAAGGTTATAATATTAAAGACCAGATGTTGTTGATCAGCACATTTAGATGTTAAATTCTCTGGTGGCACCAMRCAGTATCTCCAATGGATTGAAAGTTTATGGATTAAACTTGAAATGGTGTGTTACATAGAATTCAATGGTATACATAGAATGGTGTACATAGAATTCAAGACTATAACAGCAAAGAGTAAAGGTTCTCMTATTAAAGATCAAGTGTTGTTGATCAGCACATTTAGATRTTAAATTCTCTGGTGGCACCACACAGGATCTCCAGTGGATTTAAAGTTTATGGTATACATAGAATTCAAGACTATAACAGCAAAGAGTAAAGGTTCTCATATTAAAGACCAAATGCTGTTGATCAGCACATTTAGATGGATGACAGCAAAGTTTTCCTCAAATAATGTCAAACTACAGAAGACCATTCCCCGTGTTTCACTCAGCTTTTCATCAGTTCAGCCTCAGAGGTGAAGAAGCAGCTTTGCTCCCAAGTGATGAGACCAGCCAGGTACCAGAAGTGTCACAAATGTCATTATCACTCCTACCTGGAAGCTGGTAATTGGTGCAAGACAAACCAAGAACTGTTCAGGTAAGTGCCCTGCTGGACAAGCACCAGGAAGTTCATTCACTTCTCCCAGCTCAGCATGAAGGTGGAAAACACACGAAATACAAGGCAAGGATTCAGAGTGAAGTCCAAGCTCTGAAGCTTCAAAGAGCACCACTCCACTAAATCCCTGCAAATAAGGCGGGAATTCAGCTTGGAGGGGCCTCAGGCAAAGAGAACATCACCTGGGCAGGTGAGACAGAATGTGCAGAGCCCTCCTTCAGCCCGGGATCCCAGGGGAGCCTGGAGCTGGAAAGTCTCTGGAGGAAACTCCTTGCTTCCAGCAAGATGAATAATACACCTGTTCCCTACTTGTGAGCAAACACTACAAAGGAATAATTAGAACCTATCTGACCTGAAACCCACATGCCCATTACTGTGGTATTTTTCCACCTACTCCAGGTGAAACAGAAGATGGGCTGGACCTGGAAGGGGAGGGGTGGAGTGGCAGCCCAAGATGCTGATTTATAAAGCTGCAGCAAGCAGAGCTCTTTCTCCACAGCCTTGGGACAGGGAGCTGGTCCTGCCTGAAGGATGCCGAGGTGGGAGCAGCATTCCAGCTAACACCTGCTGGAACAGGACGGGGACCCACCACCTCGGGGAGAKTCTGCACTCCAGGACTGCTCTGAGCCACCACAGTCCCCAGCTGGGCTTGGGCTTTTCATCCAGAGATTTTTGGCTTTTGATCCAGAGGCTTTGGCTTGGCTGCTTCCCTCCATCAGGAAAGGAATAAACTCACCAAGATGGTCAAGGTGGGTACAACGCCCAAGGAACTGCCCTTTGTGCTTCTTTTTAAGTTTTATTTTTGTGAATCTATACTATAAGTGCATGCTAAGTGAAAAATTKAATTAATACCAGACACTCTTGGGCATTAACAGTTTGCATTCTTGGGCTAGCTGAGCTAAAAATCTGAGCCAAAATCTGAGATTTTATGAAACTCTGAAGGTTAAAGGTTAACATAGGTCATGCTTACGAGTGAGCAATAAATTTTACTAASTTCATCAATTTTCTTTATTTTTCTCTTCCACCTGCTAAGTTTTCTCAGCAGAGAGCTGTTGCCTTTCCTGGTTTCTGTGCTCTATAGGGATTTGAAAAGCTGAACAGATTTTTCAGGCTGGAGAGTTAAAGGGAGGAGGAGGAGGAGGAGGAAGGTGAAGAGAAAAAAAAATCCCAATAGATAAAACAGATCATGAATCTTCAGCATGGCACAAAAAAWATCAGAACTTATAACAGGCATGCCCTGTCTCTGGGATGTGCATCCCCAAGCAAAATCAAGTGTTTAGGAATAATATTTCAGTCTTTAAAGTTCTCAAACTGCTCAGCAGCTCTTTGCTTTCCCTTCMTCAAGAGACCAGGTCAAGATTTAAATACTCCTTTGGTTACAGGGCAGCTGAGGGCAAGATGCCAGTTTTGAGTTCAGAATAGTGTTAAATAATAAGACACGCCATTTATTATAATTTTTTTCTTGCTATTTCCATTATTTGAGCTTTCTTTACGTTATGGAGAGCTCTTCCTTCATTGCTGAGATCTCTCAGGAAGCCAAGCACTGGCAGAGCCCCTTTGTCCCACCAGGGAACATCCAGGGGGGCTCTCCTGAACTTCTGGGGTTTAATCCATCAGGAAACCTCTGGAATGGGGTCACCCAATGGCTCTCCCAAGGCCTGGCATGTCATTTCCAGGATAATTTGGAGCTGGAACGTTATCATTAATCAGTGGCACGGGAGGGAAGTTTGCCCTGCACACTGCAGCGTTAACCCAGGGTTTGGAAACAGCACAACTCCTGAGTTATCACTGAAAGCAAAACATTCCCTGAGGTGCAGCAGCCTCCCTGGGTCAACAGCTCCCTGTGCCCAGTATTCCACTGCCAGAAAGAAGTGAATTGTTGGCTAAATCCCTGCCAGRTCTCAGCTCTGAGTGGGCAGAAACAGAGCAGCTCCTCCTTGGCATTCAGTCTGCTGTTTGCCTCCATTCCTCACTTTGATTCAGTGCAAATATCTATTTGTGTTAATTGTAATTAAAATTTGAATCTTGAAGTCATGGATCTGAAAAWCTCCAGGAACAAGTAATTTCTCAATGGATAATTTTCCTCTTTCCTTTAATGAATATTTTGCTTTTCAACTGATCTCTTCTCGGAGCTGACAAATAAATGAATAATTTTCATTGCTGAGGTACTGAGCAGTTTTTTCCTACACTTGTTTCAGATCATAAGCTGCAGGAAGTGTTGTACATTCCTAAAGCAATCCCTGTAATTTGCACCTGATAAAGTCCTGATCACAATCACAATAACACAAACTGGATAGATCTCTGGATAAGACAGGAAAAAACACCTTAAAGTAGCAAGGAGAAAGTGACAGMAGAAATTTGTAAGTTGTCTAAAAAAGTAGATCTGCAAAATGTTGACTTTTTTGTGGTCTTTTACAGAAAAGGTCTGATGTTTACTCCGTTGAGATCTATGGGACAAAAGATCTGCATAAAACAGAGATCGAAGATGAAGAGGAGAAGCACAAAGACCAAAAAGGCAACAAGAAGAAAAAGAAGGCAGAAGATCTTAAGAAAGAACTGGACCTGGTGAGTGTTGCYGAGCTTCCATTACACATTCCATGAAATCCAGGGAGTGTCCTGCACTGAAAATCCTGGCACAGGGAAGGATTTGCTTCCTCACCCTCCCGGAGCGTGCCAGAAAATCCCTGTGCAAGATTAATACCTAAAAGGAGAGGATGAATCTGGTATAATTAAGCCACCAGCGGTACAGAACATTACCTGCCCAAAAAGGAGCCATTCCCCAGATGGAATCACTGCCATCAGCATTTCCTGACATCTTGCACAGCCAGCCAGGAGTCAGAGGAGAGGCAGAACCACTGTGCTCCAGAGATTCCAGAGCTGAGGGCAGGTCTCAGCTTTAAACACAGGGGGTTTTTACCCAAACCAGCTGCTCTGGCCTTCAAGAAATCTGTGTTTTCCTCCTGGCTCTCCACTGACCTGCTGGCTGCTCTTGGAAATGTTGCTTCCTCTCCACACRTTCCAGTTTCCCAATCTGGAACATGAGGGTAATTATGCTGACCTCTTTTTGGGATTGCTGTGAGAGCAGCTCAGAGGAGAGGCCATTTACAGGCTGGATGGCATTTAAAAGCTCAAAGAACACCAAAATAAGACATTGGATCCATGATTCTCTCACCCATTCACCCAGCACGTTTCCAAGATCTGCCCAGCAGCAGGTAAATATTTCTGTCTGTGTTGTCTTTGCCACCGGGGCTGTAACTCCACTCCCGTGTTTCTAAAGAGAAACCAAAGCACAGACAGGAGAGTTGACTCACCCAAGTACCCATGAATCACTCTGAGAAAACAATTGGGAGATCTCTCAAATTCTTGGCTTCTAAATCCCAGTTCAGCACAAGATATAATTAGGCCAATGATACCACAGGGGTGTCACTGCAGGCCAAGGACAAGAGCTTTGAGATTTCCCTCTCCCACRCCCTTTTTACCTGTGCCCAGAACCTGTTGTCTCTTTCCAGCAGACTGAGGAGGATAATTCACATTCCCTACCCTGGCAATCAAGGGCAGAGGTTGCTGTCACACACACTCTGAGCCCTGCAGCGTGCAGACTGAAATKATTTATCCAAAAGAAGCAGAAACATGAACACATCACCCTGTTCTTGTGACAGATTTGCTGGAGGAGGGAGCTATTTGCAAAAACACTCTGCAAATCAAAAGGAAAAAATTCTCATCTTCCRGTGGAAGATATTTTGCTTATCAATATGCAGATTTGTCTAATTAATGAAAGTGGGGTGTCATACAAGAAACTTCATCCATGTTCCCAGATCCAGGCAGTTTGGGAATAAAAAATTCCAGCAGTCTGATGCTCTGCTCACTGTCATTTTCTGTCTCTCTTGGGATGCAGGATGACCACAGGCTCAGCACCTCGGAGCTGGAGATGAAGTATGGTACCAGCATTGACAAAGTAAGTGCATAGGGCTTCCTAAGGAGCTGCCTCAGTCAGGTGCCTCTGGCCTCTCCAGAGCTCCCAGGAGCAGGAATTTCGTTATTAGATGTGTGTGGGTGCCTGCATTGATGCTCCCAGTAAAGCCTAAACCATCAAGCCAACCAGCACTGCCCTGGATTTAAAGTGGAGTTTCTCTCGAGGCTGAAGAAAGCTGAGCTACTGCTTTGAAATCAAACATGGGACCTCAGGGTTTTGCACCAGGATCTCATTTTTTCTAAAGCTGTTATCTGATCTTTTGATTTCGTCACAATTCACTTTTCCCTGTAACAGTTCATAGCCAAAGACTGCATGGATTTTGAGCTGATTTTGAAGGAAAATCTAAATTTGAGAAACYACACCTGGGTCTCTTTGACACATGACATTTGAATATCAAAGCACTGAACGTGGCCAGAGCCCAGACAAGAATTTCAAGAACCCCCTGAGCTGCAAACACCTTGTGGAAATGCAAAAACAGCAGCAAAAGAATGTCAATTTTCCCCTGGCTTTCCAAACACTTAGTCCAGGTATATTGGATTGAAAACCAACAGAATGGAAACCTCCTGAAGGATGTGGCCCCAAATTCAGTGCTCCAGAAGAAATAAGAAATAGCTGTTTCTCCACAGCAGATAATTAATAGCAGCCACACTGAAATCCGGAGGTTTGGAAATCAGAGTTGCAGCTGGTTTGTGACACAAACAACCTTGAGAGAAACAGCAGCAGGGGCATTTTGTTCTGAACCGGGGTAAAAATCTCTTTGTGATTTCCTTGAAAACACGTGAAAAAACAGCAGCACGGGCATTTTGGTCTGAGCTGGGGTAAAAATCTGTGATTTCATTGTAAACGTGTGAAAAAACAGCAGCACGGGCATTTTGTTGAGCTGGGGTAAAAATCTGTGATTTCATTGTAAACGTGTGAAAAAACAGCAGCACGGGCATTTTGSTCTGAGCTGGGGGGAAAATCTGTTTGTGGTTTCACTGTGAATGTGTCACCTCCTTCTGCAGGGTCTCTCAAGTGCAAGAGCAGCWGAGATTTTGGCTCGGGACGGCCCCAACGCGCTCACTCCTCCCAAAGCCACCCCTGAAATCGTGAAGTTCCTCAAGCAGATGATCGGGGGCTTCTCCATCCTCCTGTGGATCGGGGCTGGCTTCTCCTGGATCTCCTTTGGCATCCAGCTGGCTCAGGGGGTGGATTCAGCCTTCGACAACGTGAGTGGATGGGCGCCCACCCCGCCAGCGCCGGGTGGTTTCAATACTCCACGGTTACTCAGTAACTACAAGGAGGCCTCTCGTTCTCACCAGGCTCTCCCGCCGCCAAACACTTCTGATAAAAGCCCAAACACCGCCACAGCGCTCGCCTAAAGAGCGCCTGGGCAAAGGTTTGATAGCCGCTGGGCATAATCACAGTTCTTGAGAATTCTGAGAGCAGTAAAAATGTCTGAAGACTTTAGATTCTGACTTCAGTCAGACACTAAAGAGTCTCTGACTAATTCCCCTTTGAGTTATACTCTGCTATTTTTCTTTTAAATTTTTACACTAATTTGTTCATGATTGTGTCAGTTTAGAGAAGGATTTTAGATTATTAAAACACACGTAAAAAGCTTTAATTGATCATTTGCAGACCAACACCTGAAAGGCCTTTTCTTAACCTGTCTTTTAACCTGGCCAAAACCTCATTTTAAAACAACACAGAACTGATTCATTCTAACAGAGGAATTATGAAAGCTTGTCTTAAATTAACCAGATTATATCTTTTATTGATCAGCTCTACCTCGGAGTAGTCCTGGCCCTGGTTGTCATCCTCACTGGCATCTTTGCTTATTATCAAGAAGCCAAAAGCACAAACATCATGGCCAGCTTCAGCAAGATGATCCCGCAGGTGAGACCCACCACTGCCTTTCAAAAGCCAAAAAATTCAATTTTTGAGGCCAAAATTCATCCCAATAATGCATGAGGGAAGCCCAGCAAGCTCAACATGAATTTATCTCTTGGCAAATGACCCAGATAAACGTCCCGAATCACAAACCATTGCTAAAAAGCACACTGGTGGTTGCTTTCATGGATCTGTGAATTGTGGGATGCACATCCTYGTTCTCCATCCAGCACTGGGTTAGACATCTCAGTGCCCAGTTCAAACCTGCAAAAGGGTGAAATGTGCTGGGTTTCACATTTTGCAGCCCTCTGCTTTTACCCACAGCCCTGATGGCGTGTGAGCACACCCCTGGAAGGCATTTCCCCATCTCCAAGGCCACTTCCCATCTCAAATCCCCCGAATTCCAGGCAGAGCAGTCCAGCTGGATGTCAAATATTCYCACATTYCCTCTCCATCACCCTSCTCTGGTTCTTTCCCAGAACACAGAGGAGGATCTCAGTGTTGAGGGTGGCACAAAGCTAATTTTTGTCYCATTTTTGTCCCACTCTGTCTTCCAGCAAGCTCTTGTCCTCAGGGATGCCGAGAAGAAGGAGCTGCCAGCAGACCAGCTGGTGGTTGGGGACATTGTGGAGATCAAGGGTGGGGACAGGATCCCTGCAGACATYCGCCTCATCTTCACTCAGGGTTGCAAGGTAAACAGGGCTTGGAAGAGCAAAGGAAAGAGGGAAAACAGATTTTGGAGTGATTTATTACATAGGAAGGATTTCTCCACAGCCAATATGGGTTATTAGAGCTGTGACTGGACATAATTAATGAAGTCAGAGAGCAGAAGCCTGAATGTGATGCTGAGCTCCTCTAGGACTGACACCTCCCTCCCTGAACATCCAAGGAGTCCGTGCCATGTTCTGGTTCTGCTCTTTGCCAGGACAGGGCAGAGGCACCAATACACAACTGAGAGTTTCCACTGGAGGCAGATCCTCAAAATCGTGGTGATTTCTCAGGCGGCTGCTGAAAATCCCACTGACAGACCCACAGCATTGGCTGACCTGAACTCCCAACAGAAATAGGCTCTGTCAGGRACAGCAGCAGCTCAGAGAAGAGGCACTGAGAGGTGTTGATGTCCGTGATTATGGATGAAGCTGCCACCTCACCTCCCGGGCTGGACACCTCTGTGTACTGCTGACTTTAATCTGGGCATGTCTCCCTTTCATTAAAGGTGGACAATTCTTCACTCACAGGGGAGTCAGAGCCACAGTCCCGCTCCTGTGACTTCACCCACGAGAACCCCCTGGAGACCAGGAACATCGCCTTCTACTCCACCACCTGCGTTGAAGGTGAGCTGATCCTGCAACTGGGCATGGAAATCCCATTTTATCCTCTCTMTATGTTTCTCCACTGGCTCCAGCCAAGTTTATCATCCTGTGTGCACGACTTTACATCCTGTTATATTTTTTTCTAGTTAATCTTTCACCTCTATTCAGCAACTTCAGGGGAACTGAATGTTTCTAATTTTTATTATGTATCAGCGTACAGAGAGCAGGGCCCCCCAAAAAGGCGTCTGCACAGGCACTGCTTAGTCCTGCTAACTCATTTGAGCAATTCTGCTTTGAGGAACATCAGAGAGGTTTAATTGCCCTCATGAATTTTGACCTGAGCAGATTAAAGCGTGACCTTGGGGGTGGTCACACTTGGCATTTGAYCCAACACACAGCATGGTTATGGCTGGACCAACCAACAAATTATTTGGATTTGAAGTGACCGCGGTTTCCTCGCAGYTTTTCCATCAACACCTATTGGAATGTCAGGCTGCAGCTTCCTCAGAGTGTTTGTGTGCCCTGGAGGTGACAGTTTTTTGTCCCTGCAGGCACTGCCACCGGCATTGTCATCAACACTGGGGACCGCACCATCATCGGCCGCATCGCCTCCCTCGCCTCGGGCGTGGGCAACGAGAAGACGCCCATCGCCATCGAGATCGAGCACTTCGTGTACCTGGTGGCAGGGGTGGCCATCTCCATCGGGGTCCTCTTCTTCATCATCTCCGTTTCCATGCGCTACAAGATCCTGGACTCCATCATCTTCCTCATCGGCATCATCGTGGCGAACGTGCCCGAGGGGCTGCTGGCCACGGTGACGGTGAGTCTGCGCTGGGCTTCTCCAGCTCTGGACTGGGTTGGGTTTGGAGAGGGGTGGGGGTTCTTAGTCCAAGGATAAACCCTTAATTTGGTAATTGTGGTGTAACTGAGTCATTCATCTCAAAGTCAGCTGGGGTTTAAGTTCAAGTGCTGCTCTGCCTTGATGGCTGCTGAGTACAATGACGTGACTCATTTCCCCACCACCCGCTCCCACTTGGAAGTGCGGACATTGTACCCTGAAAGTCACATGAAAACTCCACTTACTACCAATTGTCCAGCACTAAAATCCSTCCCTGCCTGAGGAGCAGCACACACTGCTGGCTCCAAAGTGTGATGATGTTCACAGGGGCCTCAGGATGAGGGAAGAGATGAGGATCTGACTCCATGTTTCAGAAGGCTTGATTTATTATTTTATGATATATATTACATTAAAACTATACTAAAAGAAGAGAAGAAAGGATTTCATCAGAAGGTTAGCTAAGAATAGAATAGCAAAGAATGATAACAAAGGTTTGTGGCTGGGGCTCTGTGTCCAAGCCAGCTGGGCTGTGATTGGCCACACAAACATCTAACATGGGCCAATCAAAGATCCACCTGTTGCATTCCACAGCAGCAGATAACCATTGTTTACATTTTGTTCCTGAGGCCTCTCAGCTTCTCAGGAGGAAAAATCCTAAGGAAAGGATTTTTCATAAAAGTTGTSTTAACACCAAAGCACCCCAGCAGCAAACAATGAAGGGAATCACTGCAGGATCCATGGAGCTGGTGGCCAGCAGCTYCCTGCCCTTTGCAGGTTCTTCCATCYCAAACAGCCTCTTGATTGAGAAGACATTATTATTTCTATCAGCAGGCTGTAGGTTCCTATCAGCAGCAAATCTACCTGTGCTAGTTACAGCCAAATCCCAGATTCTAAATTAAAAAAGGGAGAAAAAAAAATGCACTGCAGTCCATAAGAATGAAAAATTTAAAATATTCTCTTACAAACCTCACAAAAGATCTACCAGGAGAATGCAATCTCGTTACACCTGTGTGTAGCCACACCTTGGTGACAGCCGGACCCCTTCCCTCCTGCCAGGTGAGCCTGTCCCTCACGGCCAAGCGCATGGCCAAGAAGAACTGCTTGGTGAAGAACCTGGAGGCYGTGGAAACCCTGGGCTCCACCTCCATCATCTGCTCCGACAAGACAGGAACCCTCACCCAGAACAGGATGACTGTTGCCCACCTCTGGTTTGACAACCAGATCTACTCAGCTGACACCAGTGAAGATCAAACAAGTAAATGGGAAAATGGGGGTGTGGGAAGGAGCACACACCTGGATCCATCCCAGGATGCTCATTTTTGGTGGCTGAATCAGACATTTCTTCCTTTTACACGTGGAAATTCTTCCTTAGCCATGTGAGATGTGRAAAAAAAAGAATTAATATGGAATTCCACTCACAGGAGGTAAACCTGAAGGAGGTTCTACTCCAGAACCTTTTGCCAAGAACACATTCAGTAAGGAATTAAGCAAACAAACATCATCCAAGCCCCTTTGCCAGCACTGCTGGGCACTGCTGGGGGGAAAATTTATATCAATTTTTTTYCCATAAAAGAAGCTGTCAAAAGAATAATTTTTTTCTGCCAATAAGTCAGTTCTGTTTTTTCACAGTTAAGGTTTTACTTGTGTCTTGCAACGTGCTAAAAGATGCAATGTGGTTTTGCTTCTCTCAGCCCAGCCCTTTGACCAAAGTTCCCCCTCATGGACAGCGTTATCAAAAATTGTCACTCTCTGCAACCGGGCGGAATTCCGGCCAGGACAGGAAAATCTCCCYATCATGAAGGTACTGCTGACTTCACACCAGCTTATTTCCCTTCCTCTGAAGAAGCAATTTTCTCTGTTTGGTTTTAACAATCTCCATTTTACTAGAAAGTTCCTGTTGACAGTGGTTTTACTGCTGTACCCTCACATAAAAAAATTTAACACAGGATAAAAAAAACACATAAAAAATTTAACACAGGATAAAAAAAATTTAACACAGGATAAAATTTAGCACAGGATAAAAAAAATTCTGTGCCAAGAGCACAGAAATGCAGATTATCCTGAATTGGAGGAGATCCACAATCCCAGCTCCTGGCCCTGCACAGGACAGCCCCAAAAACCCCTGTGCATTGTCCAAATCCAACTGTGCCTGCCAGGAAAAAGGCAACACGAGTAGCAGGAGCAGTAATTACTGCACTGTTAATTTATTATAGCAAAGGTAAACATGCCTTAATTGATGTCTTTCCACATGACTGCTTGAAGGCAGTAAATTCTACTGACTGGGTTACCAGGACAAACCTGCTGTTTGCTCTTCAATGTCATCTTCAAATTAATTTGGGTTTGTGCCTCAGCTCACCTGCAGTGCCCTGAGTGTGACCCCAAATCTGCTTTACAGTTTGCTGTGGCTCAGTTCTAACTCCAAGGGCAAAGCAGACACCCCCARATTCTACTTTAATATTTTTTTCCAGGATAACTTGAACATAAAAATTGAGATTCCTTGTCGCTGAAGTGTGCAGCATGCCATGGAATTGTGGAAATGTGAAAGTAAAATGTTTTCTTCCCTTGTGCCCACAGAGGGTCGTGGTTGGAGATGCCTCTGAGACAGCTCTGCTGAAATTCTCTGAGGTCATTCTGGGGGACGTGATGAGCATCAGAGCACAGAACAGGAAAGTGGCTGAAATCCCTTTCAACTCCACCAACAAATTCCAGGTGTGTTAAATTTTTTTTTTGGAAATGGTGCCAGATTGTTTCTATCACTGGGCCTGATGCAGCAATGGGTGACCTGGAAGCTTTAATGGGGTAATTCAACAACAGAGGAAATTCAAGTTATAATAGATACAGCTCATTCCACTTGATGGGATTCATGATTTCTTCATGGAAAAGAACACTAATCCCATGGGAAACTAGAAGGAAATGAGGACAATTTGAGCTCTTCCAACCCCTCTCCTGCTTGTGGCACAGCTCTCCATCCACGAGACCGACGACCCCCAGGACAAACGCTTCCTGCTGGTGATGAAAGGGGCCCCAGAGAGGATTTTGGAGAGGTGCAGCACCATCATGATCAATGGCAAGGAGGAGCCTCTGGACAGCGAGAAGGCAGAAGCTTTCCAGACAGCCTACATGGAGCTGGGGGGCATGGGGGAGAGAGTGCTGGGTGAGTGCCTGGGAAAATGGGGTGAAACATGAAAATGGGGTAAAATCCAGCTGTAAAACCTGTGAAATGGGGTTTAAAGTCTTGGCACATCCAGCATGCCTGGAAAAATGGTTAAATGCTGGAGTTCCATGGGCCAGAGCAAAGCCCCTCCTCTTTCTCCCACATTTTCCTGCCCATCCCACCAACCTAAACACCTTTTCAGGTTTCTGCCACTTGTACCTGCCTGAGAATGAGTTTCCAGAGACCTTCCAGTTTGACACAGATTCCATGAACTTCCCAACCTCCAACCTGTGCTTTGTGGGGCTCCTGTCCATGATTGACCCACCTCGTTCCACGGTGCCCGACGCTGTCTCCAAGTGCCGCAGTGCTGGCATCAAGGTGAGGATTTTACAGAGAAAAACACAGTGGGTTCACTACAGAAAGACTCATTATGATTATTTTAGGCATTATTTAAAGTATTTAAAATTTAAGATCTTCTGCCACATCATCACTAATTATCTTTCTAGCAACATCTACCAAAAATCTTAACCTTAGTTAAGACCATTGTRTAATTTCAATTTAGAAAGTCCCCAGAGACAAAACATTTTCATTTAAGTGGGAATCAGACTATAGAAACTGCACAAAACCCCAAACCTGGAAATCCAAATTTGCAAAAGCTCAGACACTATCATCAGATCCATCTCTAGAATGCAGAACCCACACTAGCTGGAATTACTTGCTTGTAAACAGAGTAAGGTGATTGATAGAAACAGTTCTAGAGAAGGCATCAGGACACTGCTTTGAACATTTACCCAGAGGAATCACCAATCTTAACACTATTCAAGTGGAACCTGAAGCAGTAATTCCCCAAATTTCACACCCTGGTGACCCACAAGTAAACTTTCAGCCCTAAGCAGAAGTGAAATCTATCTGAATCAAGGAAAATCTTATTTAGAATTACAGATCTCAGATGAGATGAATCCCAAACCCCAACCCTGATGAAATTTTCTGTAGCCTGAAGACAGATCTGGCAATTTTTCTTTGAGAAAAGCAAGAAAAGGCTGTGCCTTATCTGTCAGGACACCTCAGCCACAAGGATCCATTTTAAGATGCAATATCCTAACAAACCCTCCCCACTGAACATACCTAATATAGATCCTTATATAAGGGCTCCTTTATTCTGCATTATTCTAATCTGGCTGCCTGTGACGAGTTCTTCCTCCAGAGCSCTGATAAAGCAGCCTCAGGAAGAGAGGCAGAGCCCAGATGTTGATACAGAGCCGGGCAATTACCGCCCCTAATCTCCCTCTGCTGTGTACACAGCGCTGCTCTGATCCCAAAGTGCTTCCTGCTCCTCAAAACCKGACATTCCCCCTTATCTCCCTCCRCCTTTGGCCATTTGGCACTCACTTGTCCCTTGCTCAGGTCATTATGGTCACTGGCGACCATCCCATCACGGCCAAGGCCATCGCCAAGAGCGTGGGCATCATTTCAGCCACCAGCGAGACCGTGGAGGACATTGCCAAGCGCCTCAACATCCCCGTGGAGCAGGTCAACAGGAGGTGAGAGCCAGCAGAGCCTGGGCAGYCCCCAGGGCTTCATTTCCCTGCTCCCTCCACGGTGCTTTTATTCTACATCCCTGCCGCTTTCTGCTTTTTTTATGACACATTCCCACTCTTGAGTCATCTCCACCTAAATGTGTCCCCTCGGTGGTTTTCATCTCTGCTGCCCGTGAAGAAAATCTGGTGAATTATTYTTTGCAGATCATGTGGAAGTCACTGTCACTGCCTGTTTGACTAAACACACACACACACAGAGAGCAAAATTCAGCATCACACGGCCCAGTTTGGACCATCAGCCCAAATTCCTCCTTCACCCCTTAAATGGGGAAAAAATAGCATCACAAGGGAAGGATAAAAGCTCTTTGCAGAAGTGATGTCTTCCTCTGCTCTTCCCAGTGAGAGGCCTCTTTAAAATGCATTTTCTGAAGCTTCAATGAGACCCCTCTGTATCCAGAAGTGACTGTGATCCACTCTGGATTTCTGCAGTGCCTTTCACTCAACTCCTGCTGATTACCAACAAACGCCTCTGCAATTAACTCAATTTGCCGCTTTCCCGCCATCCAGCTGCACACCCATCTCACAAGCGCACTATTTCCACCCTTCTGATCTGAAAATCCACCCTGCCCTGCCTGTGGCTCTTGCAGGGAAGCCACGGCAGCCGTGGTGAACGGGATGGAGCTGAAGGACATGAGCTCGGAGCAGCTGGACGCGATCCTGCGCGAGCACGCCGAGATCGTCTTCGCGCGCACCTCGCCCCAGCAGAAGCTGATCATCGTGGAGGGCTGTCAGAGGCAGGTGAGGCAGGCCTGGCAAAGGTCACACACACACAGCAGGRTTTGGAGGCTGGGAGCCAATTCCCAGTGCTCCCCTAGCTCTGTTTATAGTCTTTTCCCCGTGCCAGAACATTATCTAACAGATTGCCACGAACGCTGCCTGGACTCARTCCAAGCCGCTCAAATTCCTGCTGCAGACACAGCTCCTGGTGACAAAATGAGCTTTCCCTGGATTTGGAGCTGTAGCCAGAGCATGGATTGTCCCTGGCACTCTGAGAAGCACAAAAAGCCTCCTGTGCCCTGGCTGGGAAGGAGAATTCCCTCAGGAATTCTTTAAACCCAGATAAAAGCAATGCTGCTGCCACATCCTCTCCTCTTATCTCTTGTGGCTGCTCAGAGCCATGTCCTGCTGCCCACAGGAATGTTTGGGAGTGGAACTGGTTAGTGGCAGTGCTGGGTGAACAGGTGAACTCACAGCTCTTTTCCAGCCTAGACTATTTGTGATTCTGAGGTATGAACCCCACAGAATGCCAGAGCGTGATTTATGTACCACCAGCTCTTATCTGTGTTACTTCCCAGGGCTGTAAATCAGGCAGCAGGATTTAAAGACAGTTTGTCCCATTCATGGGCAATATTATGTAAAGCAGCCTGGAGTGCAGCCAGCACAGGAGGAAAAAAAAATAAAAATTACAGAGCTCTGTAAAAGATGAAAATTGCCATCAAAAGACTCTCTACTCAAAAATGACATCTTCCAAGTAGATTTTGTGAATTAAAGCCACAGTAGTGCTGTGCCTGGACTTTGTAAAGAAGATGTTACAAGATATTATTTTATTTTTGTAGTCGTGCCAGCACAGAGCTTCCCAATCAGCATTTTATCAGCTCTTTGGGTTTAAGCCTGGAGGGCTCTCCAGGGAGTACAAAAAAAAAGAGATAAAACTTTTCAATTCGATGTGGTTTTTATTTTTTGAATGGTCTCTGTTAGGCACACGGTGGGTAAACGTGTTCTGCACTGCTCAGACTCCCACACTCCTGGCAGATTTGGCTCCTCAGGGATGAAAAGGAACACCCTCCCCCAGCCACACTCCAGCTATGTTTAGCACTTAGAGCTTATAAGCCTTTCTGTACATGGCATTATTTATAGGTAGTGACACTGTGCTCAATCCCCCCAGGGACAGGAAATTCAGCGTTTTATTAATCAGTTTGCCTGGCTTTGTCCCCACTCTGARCACCCTGCCTTGAACCAAGCCAGAAACTTCTGCATCAGCCAGAGCAGAGCCTGGAGCTGCAGGAGATGTTCAGGAAGATAACAAAGAAGCTGAGTTGGATAATCAGAGTTTTCCATCTTTAGGATTAGTGGAGAAATTCTGGCACAGACTGAGGATGGCCAGAAGCTGTTGGGATAGAATGAGGACGGGCTCTAACTCAACAGTTACATAATTTATGAATCAGATGAAGCCTGGCAGTTTCTAAAGCACTTCATTAAAAAAAAAAAAGCCAGGACATTTTGTGTTAATCAAAACTCCCCCAGATGTCAGAGGTGAGCCTGGCTCTGCTCAGACAGGGATGGACCATGCACATAGAGCAGACATCCAAATCTTAAATCCTCTTTATACCAAACTATCAGATTATTGGCATTTGAAATGCATCTAATTGACTCGTCYGCTCTTTAGGATGCAGTGAATCACATCCCTGAATTTTCCAGGTCTCTACTGTAAAGGGAACCACACAAAACTCTGAACTTGCTCTCCCCACCCTGCCCACCACCCTCCTGACCCCTGGCTGTGTTTGATGTGGGTACAGAGAGGAATCAGAATTTCCTATCAGCATTTTTCTGTTAGAAATATAAGGATTGGTGCTGGCAGGATCCACCTTCTCCTCCCAAACCCACATCTGGATGCTTTTGTGTGTTCCAGGGAGCTGTGGTTGCTGTGACTGGAGATGGAGTCAACGACTCCCCTGCCCTAAAAAAAGCAGATATTGGGATTGCTATGGGGATTGCTGGCTCTGATGCAGCCAAAAATGCAGCTGATATGGTCCTGCTGGATGATAACTTTGCTTCCATTGTCACAGGAGTGGAGGAAGGTAAATATGATGTTGTTTCCCACTTTTTGAGCTGGAAGCTGCTGGCAGCACCTCCTGATCTTCCTCTCTTCTCTTTCTGGAATTCTGGATTTGATATTTGGGAAAGCTGGGAATTAATTCCATGTCTACAGATGACAACCAGAGAATAAGGAAATAATCTCCCTCCTCACACATAATAAAGATTTGCTGTCTCTGATTAGGCTTCAGATAAAAGCACTTCCTGACTTTTTCCAATGCAGTTTGAATGCTCACAAAGAAATAAATTATTTTCTCCACMTTTTCCCTCTATTATTTTCTCACACATCACCTTCACTCTGCTCCACCTAGGACAGGAGCACTCATCCCACTYTTCTTCCACTGTAAAGAGCTTGTGGTTTCCATCACAACCACAGCATTTTGGGGAATGAGGCTTTTCCCCTCAAACTGCCTCATCAAAAGAAATGTTTTATTACACTTGAGTTTTCAGGAGCCTCTAAGSAAGGGTAGCTTAAAAAAACCCAACAAAACCAAATTACAAAATGCATCATGAAACACATGAGGGAAGTAGAAATAAGCAGGAAATGTTTCCACCTCATTTAGTTAAATTGAATGAGGTTTTTTTTTGCTGATAAAAATTCCCTTGGACAGAAGAATTTTCTGTTCCCCCAGGCCGCCTGATCTTTGACAACCTGAAGAAAACCATTGCCTACACCCTGACCAAGAACATTGCTGAGCTCTGCCCCTTCCTCATCTACATCATTGCCAGCATCCCAATGCCCATTGGCACCATCACCATCCTCTTCATCGACCTGGGCACGGACATTGTGAGTTGGGAGCTCCAAAGTCATTTCCTGCTGGAATATCCTGCCAGGGACAGGGGCTGGGGCTGGAGGCACATCCTGAACAGGGGATTTATCCTACAGATGAGAAAGGCAGAGAGAAAAGGGATTAAAAGCAGCCAGGTAGAGAGAAAGAAGAGTAGAAAACAACAACTACCTGCAGGGGGGGAGCAGAAAGCAAAGACAACTGATGCAGGCTAAAATCAGCAGTGAACAATTACGTATAAAAATAAAATAAAATAATAAATATACATAATGAATGGAATAGAATAGAATAGAATAGAATAGAATAGAATAGAATAGAATAGAATAGAATAGAATAGAATAGAATAAATATCTTGTGTTTTAATCAAGAGATCAGAGGGATTTCTGCAGTTACACCTGACATTCCATCCAGCCCAGCCCAAGGGACCTGGAAGACCCTTTAATTTTAAATTAATGTTCAATTATTGTGAATCTCCACTAGCTTTTTGTATTGATCACCAGATCCATGCATATTTCAGATTTYCCCCAAACCCTTTACAATTAATAGGAATTAATTAATTATTAGGGATCCACACAGATCCCCTGCTCCTCTGTTCTGCCAACATTCAGCAGAACCACTTGGGAACCACAAAYTGCTGCTAAACCCCCAAAAATCAGGCAAATGCTGCCCCGCAGCCCCTGAGGGTTTGTTTCTCTTGCAGATCCCCTCGGTGGCACTGGCTTATGAGAAAGCTGAGAGTGACATCATGAACAGGAGACCTCGGAACAAGAGGAGGGACCGGCTGGTGAACCAGCAGCTGGCTGTGTACTCCTACCTGCAGATTGGTGGGTTGGCCTCCCAAAC
>JACDOX010000640.1:24695-34873 GCA_014549065.1 Cardinalis cardinalis | reverse complement strand
TTTAGTGTAGAACTCCAAACTCCACACACAGTGGGAGCTGCTGCTTCCCCATTTGGGCAGACACAACAATTCCTCTCCAGGCCTGGCAATCAAGGGCACCTCACTGCCTCAGGCCCCAGAGATGGAAACAAAAGGGAGCTGGGGGCAGCAAACTTGGGGTCAATGACTTCATTAGCTGAAGCTGGAATTGGCAGATTCACCCCCAATATGCAAATGGACCAAACTTATTAAAGTGGGAAACCCATGACCCATTGTCCATTTTTGGGTGGATTTTGTCTGCCCTAAATGTACCTGAAGGCCCTTCAATAAACAGAACTGCTTTTTCTTCTCTTAATTTAGCCCAGCCTCTGTTTTTAGGTAGCCTAAAAAGGCATCACCAATTTTCCAGATGCTCCCATAGCACAAACATGGACAGAACCAGGGAGAGCAGCAGCTTGGAGCAGTTTCCCTCTGCTCAGGTGCAGGGCTGAGGTCAGAAGTGCAATKATGTTAAATTATTATTGCATTTTCTGTGTCCAGCTCAGTCATTCTGGGAAAGCTGGGGACCTCTCTGTGCTTTCAATCTTTGCCAAGCTGGAAGCAGCACAGCCCTGACCAAAACCAGTCCCTTCATGGTGGCTGAAAGGAATTTTGCACTAAATTCCCAAGGGTCCAAACCAGCTCTTCCAGGTTAGGTTTGAATTACCCCGAGTTTCTGTCAGGTCTGAGCTGCTTTGGAGGAAAGTTCATTCCCTCCTGAGCACACAGAACATTCCCAAGCCCAACCTCCCAGTGCCCAGGCACAACAGGGGTTTCTTGTCGGTGTTCTTTCCACCCCCCAGCACCACCAGGGAGGTTGAAGAATAACTCAGAGGGGAAGGAGCTGCTGGGCCCAGCTTGTTCTGAGATTAAACCCCTCCACAAGGTGAATTTCTCCTTGAGTGCGGGATCTCCTCAAGCCAGCCTCAAATTTCCTACCAATGCAGAAGGTAGAAAGTTAAAAAGAGGGACCACAAAAGAGCAAAACCCAAGAGAGGTGATTCCCTTCCCAAACACTTTACTTCTGAAGCTGCAGTTTGCTAAGAGCAGGTGAAGAAACCAAGGTAAGCAAAGGATTTATGACACTACAAAGTTTTCCTCATTCTTACTTACTGCTGACCTACACAACACAGGTAAATACGCTGCAGGAAAGCTCCTTAGGGTGGTAAATCATTGATGGGAGACATTTGCTGATGGACTAAATCTGGACACAATAACATTTACATCTTAAATCTAAAATTATTAGCYCAGGAAAGAGGTCAAGGACTGTTTAATGAGCACGCAACCCTCCTTTGGCTACAGGACAAAAAATAAACTCTGAAAGGATGCAGGCATAATTAAACTGCTGCTGAGTCCTAGGAGGGGCTGGAATAAAACTCTGAGATCAGCCACAGGCTGCCTGCATGTCAATTGTATGATTCCTCCAGGTCCCAAATCCCCTATCCATAAAAGCTGGAGGACCTCCTGCTGTGGTTRTGAGGGATGCAAACCTTGCAGGGCTSTGAGTGCTCCTGCCAACCACCAGAGCATCCAGGAGAGTCGTGGAGCTCCATGTGCTGCTCTGCTGACGGCGTCATCCCTGAYCCAGGCCAGGCAGAGCTGCCCCTGGAGCTAARCCCACACTGCCCTTCCCTTCCCCAGCTGTGAGACAGCACCCAAGCTGGAGGTGGAGGCAGCTTGGGGCTGAGAGGCACCCTGTGCCATTTGGAAATCCAGGAGTGAGCCGCCCTCTCAGAGCCTCAGGCCCCCAAACACCAACACCAGCCCTTTTYCCTGGCAAACAAAACTCACCAGTCCWGGTYCCTGCTGGCAGATTGCAGGAGCCACTTGGCACTGCCAAACCAGCCCCAGCTGGCACTGGTGCCAGCTTGGGTCTGGGAGCCTAACCCTAGGCAGCAAAAGCAGCCTTGGGCTAAGGCTGATTCCAAGGAAAAAGCTGTGGAGGCAGCCATGYTGTGGCAGTTTTGTGCTCCCCTTGGGATGCCTTTTGCACACCTGTGTGCCTGGAGCTCTGGGCTTTGCGGTTTTCAGCACCCTGGCAGACGCCCTGCCACTCAGCACCACAGGCCCCTGAGCACCAACRCYRGCCCTTTTCCCWGGSAAACAAAACTCACCAGSCCAGGTTCCTGATGGCAGATTGCAGGAGCCACTTGGCACTGCCAAACCAGCCCCAGTTGGCACTGGTGCCAGCTTGGGTCTGGGAAGCATCCTGCGCATTACAGTTGAAGCTAGAAGTTGGTTTTCAGTTTTGTTGCAGTGGAAAATTCTGAGACCTTTTTTCTACCTGCAACTTTGCTGACTTGTTTGCCTGTGCTCTCTTTCTGCTTGGTAAAAACATCTTCTTGTTTGGGGTGGGTTTATCCTTTGCTCTAAGTCACAAAAACCCCTTCTAACTATCACACCCTTTGTCTTCTTGGTTATCCAGTGAGACTGGCTCAGCAATTCTTTTCTTCTATATCAAAACTTGCTTCCATCTCTCTCGGATAGCTGACTGATAATTGCTGCCCCGAGATGTGCAGGGTGTCTCTGCTTTGGCCTGCACAACTGAAGAACGAGTCTGGACTCTTCACTTTTCGGTCTTGAGGTTGTTTATTAATTCTTACCTATAAAATTTTCTTTCTGCCCAGCCAAGGTCTGCTCAGCAGGGCAGCCACAGGCACTCTGACCGCCCCCGAGGCGGTGCTGTCCTTTTATACTACAAACTACATATAACATATTTACACTTAATTCCCAATACCTGTCACCTATGTTAGACAGTGCACCTCTACTCTAAACCAATCCCAAAGTGCCAACATCACTGCAGAAAATGGAGAACAAGAAGAAGAAGGAGAAAGGCTGGACACACCCTGATTCCTCCACCTTGTCCCCATAACCCCCATACCAAAAATCCTAAAATCTACATTTTCACCCTGTGATCATTTTGTTGTTACACCATTCAAACCTCTGTGACTTTCAGGTCCTCATACAAAGTTGGCAACTTGCTCCAGGGGTCACAATCAAATCCCCAGGTGCTCTGGGCTGTGTGCCAGGGTCTCCGAGCCCCCCAGAGGGGTCCTCGGCAGCTCAGGACACCCGGAGGGATGCACTGAGTTCTGACACAYCTCTATTCCTTCATCAGACTCCACATTTAAAAATCTTTCTGCTAAGAATACATATCTGTGAGACTTTCTTGTCAAACTTCCATCCTTCCCAACAGGGCCTGACCTGGGTTCCTGGAGGCCTTTGACCCACACACCACACGTTGATTTCCTTGTTGACCACAGCCCCGTTATCAGCTCACACCTCCCTGGCGCCGCTGGCAAAGGTCAGCCCAACACTTCGGGCTCTGCAGGGGAATTCAGGAAGAGCTGGGCACAAGGAGAACCTTCTGAGCCTTATCTGTGTTTGCCTCGCCAAGAAATGGGTTTATTGGCAGCTTTTCTGCCCGTCTGGCTCCCGCAGGGGTGGGTTGGGAAGGATGGCAGGAAGGGCTGTTTGCTCTGCAGTTCTGGAGGAGTGATGGCTGCAGCAGATTCCTCCCAGGGAGCAGGGCAGGTTGGGAGGTATTTTTGGGCTTTGGTTTGTCAGAAATTGCACTGGCTGGCAGATGGGTGAGGGGGAGATTGGGAGTCGAGGCCTGTTGCTTGTGGTGGATAAATGTGGAATTTCCAGGTCTATCTTTTTCAGGGTCTAGTGCTCCCAAACAGCACAAGGCAACAAGGAAAACCAAGTTTCTTCTTCCTTAGTTTTGTTTCTTCCAGTCCTTCTAATGACTGGTCTGAAAACCTGATTTATTTTAAGACAAGATTTTTTTCCTGCTTAATTTCTTCTCCTTGTACAAAATATGGACACCACTTTCCCGGGACATGAAGAGCTAAAAACATCCAAGGTTGTCACATAATTTTTACATAAACACAGGGAATTCTCACTCCATGGCCACCAGCAYGTGAATCTTACTGGGAAATCCCAASAGCCCTTTGGGTAYCACAGTGAAAAAATACATTTTGGATATGTTTTTGTTCAATTCAAAAYATTTACAGCAACAAAAAAGCTGCATAAAACCAAGTGCTGCAACTTTGMAACTGCTTGTGAGTATTTCTGAGATCAATGAACCCCTGGGTGGTGTAGAGAGGAAATCTCTGCCCTTGATAACTAGGTTTTATAGCCTGTTTTATTTTCTCAGGAGAAGCCTTGAGGAAGAAAGGTTTATCTATAGGTTTTACAGTTTTGCACACGTTTCTAATCGTGGTAGATATCCAGGGGCTCAGCACAGCAAATCAGCAGGACCAGTGAATCAACAGGTCTGTGAGTGCTGGGCCAGGGTCCATCACATGAAGATAGGAGCTATCTCAGGGGTTATAAAGCGAATTAGAGAAGCAGGTGGAGTAAAAGATAAAAGCACTATGAACCTGTTAATTGAACACTTCAACAGTGCCAGAAATAGAGTTACTGTGTGAAAGATGAGTCAGCTCGGGGCTGCCGCTCGTCCTTGTGCCAGGGTGTGATTCACCAGCCAGGCCCTGTGTCTGTCAGTGTCACAGCGAATTTATCAGAGATACTCCTGCCTCCAGACTGATTTCCTGCTGCACTGGGTCAGTGAGACCATTGTAGGAGTGAGGGAGGGTAGGATGGTCGGGATGGACAGAGATGAGAGATCTCTGAAGCCAGGGCTTGGAATTTGGGGTTTATTGCAGAGGGCCTGGGTGCAGGGCCCTGCTGGGAGCTGCCAGCCACAGCTCAGAGCAGCCCCAAAGAGGAGCCCCAAAGAGAGAGAGAGAGAAGAATAAAAGCAACAGGAAAAAACAGAGCAAAGTTCCCATTGCAATGTGGGAATCCATAAAATCAGAGGGGTTTGGGAAAGCTGCAAAAGGCAGCCTCAGAGACAGTAGAACTGTCATTAGAGCTAAGCAGGAGCCATGAGATAAATCAGCAGAAAAATGATGTAAAAAGTAGAAAAGTGACGACAAATAGATCAATGGTCTGTGTATTAACRCTTGTCTAGAATAACTCCCTAAGCTACAGAAAACTTTATCTAGCAAGATATTAGGAAGTTTGAAGCTTAATAATGGAGCTCTGTGCATTGTGTTTTAAGGCTCACAAGCAGGTATTGTATTCAAAATAAGCAAGCATTGCTTAACCAAAGGTACCTGTGCTTATAGTGGTTGGATAGAACTGCTGTCAATGCGCTTTTGCTTTGTGTGATTGGTGAAAAATTTTTTAAAGTRAGTTGTAACATTAAGTTCTTGGTCTGCTGCCTGGGATGTGAGCTGGTGGCATCTTCCCATTGTCATAACCATGTAATGAGGCTGATGCTGGAAAATAAAACAGCTCAAGGCAGTTCCACAGCAGCCCTGTCCTGTTTGTGATTTGTACAGAGCCCCCAGCTGGTGACATCACAATACAATAAATCTTCTGTGCTGAATATTCTAACTCTCTCTAACCAATCTAGTCCAAGATACAAATCCTACAGCATTTACATACAGCCTATAAGAATCATTACATTACCATCCTGTGTTACATTTTAAACCCTAAAATYTCCTCTTTGGSCCCYTTCTGCCAAGCTGYAGGGTCTGCTCTGACCCTTGGRSCTGTCTGCAAGCAGAGGGTGTTGTTCCATCAAAAGGGGATCACCTTCAGCCAGCCACACCATTGTTTTCCAGTTGTTCAGTAACTGAGGCATCTCAAAGCTTGCTTTCATTTCAATCTCGCTTATAGTTTCCATAATCTCCAAATCTTTTGCCAGGCAATCATATTGATAAGGCTTTTCTGTTTCACCTTCCCCAACAACCATGATCTGAGGAATGATCTCAGGGTTCCACCCAACAAATTCAGGGTATCACCACAGAATGAATGAACCAGGCTCCAAGGTCAGTTCCAAGCTTTTTCTTCTCACAGCATTTCAAACTCTTTATCTGGAATACCCAGGTGTGGTGGTGTTCACAGGGGTCTGAGGATGAGGGAAGAGAYGAGGATCTGACTCCATGTTTCAGAAGGCTGATTTATTATTTTATGATATATATTATATTAAAACTATACTAAAAGAATAGAAGAAAGGATTTCATCGGAAAGCTAGCTAAGAATAGAAAAAGAAGAATGATAACAAAGGCTTGTGACTGACTGAGACAGTCCGAACAGCTGGGCTGTGATTGGCCATTAATTAGAAACAACCACATGAGCCCAATCCCAGATGCACCTGTTGCATTCCACAGCAGCAGATAACCATTGTTTGCATTTTGTTCCTGAGGCCTCTCAGCTTCTCAGGAGGAAAAATCCTAAGGAAAGGATTGTTCATAAAATCCCATGGCTACACCCAGGGACAGTCTGAGTGCCACAAGCAGCACCAGGAGCACCCTGTGGCAGAGGTGACACTGGCAGGTGGGACAACAGCTTCAGACTGAGGGATAAACAATCAGCAGCAATCATTTCCCACCCCAGGGAACCCAGAGCCTCAYAGCAGCACCTGATGCTCTCCAGGAGAGGCTGAACTTTGCAGAGGATGTTGAAAGGGCCTTTCCATCCTCTGTCAAGAGAGGCACAACTCAAAGAAACCCAAGGGAAACCCGTGACCCCTCTCCAAATGCCAAATGAATTGACCCTGCACTCCATCTCCCTTATCAGCAGTTCCAGGGAGCTCTCCTGATGCTTCACTGCTACTCCAGACTGTGCTGGGCTTTCAGGAGCTTCCACAGCACCCTGGAAAATGAGCACTCAGCAGCAAATACTTCAAAATGCAATAAACCCCGTGGTTGCGCCACTCCTCTTTTTATTAGATCTTTCCAATGAACTGTTAAAAGAAACTGTTACAAGAAACTCTGGTCTTTGCATTGATATCCTTTGGGTGTGTGTGTGGGGAAAAAAGACCCAAAATATTTTGAAACTCTGATTTTTTTTGCTTACAACTGAAGTTAAGGAAACAAGAGTGGGGGAAAAAAAATCTTAGAGCAAAATTCCCCGTGGGTATCTTTGGTTTGGTTTGAACCAAGCAAATTTACTCATTGAAATATTGCTACAATAAAAATTTGATTTGTTTTATTTACAGCTGCCTTCCACCCTGCCTTTTACAAATAGGATCTGGAGCCACAAGGCACAGAGATAACTTTGTCACCTCTTGGGGACCAGGTTTCCCTTGGGTATCAGATTTTTACCTCCATGGAGGACTGTTACGAACATATCTGCTGAAAACCTTAAAAACCAAAGCAAGGATGGGTTTTTTCAATGCCACATTCCCCAACAGGCAACCACAGTGACCTGCAGGATGGCAGGAGGGATATTAAACCATTAAAATCAGCTCASACAGCACTGGACACCAGCAGCTGTCTCTGCAGGAATAGTTTSAGTGTATCTTTGCTCAGAAAAATCACATTTGTAGAGACCTTTGAGGTCTCTGCCAGCAGAACTTAGTGAGTGTATTTAAGACATGCACAGGCCATGTAGGGGTGCTGGGCAAGGCTTAAAAGAATGGCTCTAAAATGCTTGGAAAACTCACAAATATCCTTCACATSAGAGATCAAACGGCTGCACAGAACACGTTGGTAAAATGAGGGCCTGATGCCACATGTGGTCTCCTGTTTATTGYTTTATTGACTTAACAACAAAAACCACAAAATCAGCAACACCAAGAACTTCAGCCTCCTTCTCCAGCCTACAAATGACTGATAATCCACAGCAAATGTGAAAATATTTCAAGGTTAAGCAAAAAGAATATGGATTCCTCATCACATATTTGACCCAATACATCCTTAATTAAATTTGTGTCTGTTCTGACACTTCAGGTAAAGCTGCTCTGTCCCAGACACCCCTTCCCTCCCCAGTCCAACCTCATCCATTGCCCAGGATAAGCTCAGCTCCTCCAGGAAAGGAGTTGGTGGCTGTTTGACTGTGCAGAACATGAAACCCTCCTGCTCCTGGCCCTTCAATGCTCTGAGAGTGCAGCTCCTCCTCATTCCAGCTGCAGGGCTTCATCCCAGGCATCCAGCAGTCAGAAGAGGCCTGAGCTCCCCAGGCTGGCTTGATGTTTRCTGTCTGATAGAGAAATGCAGAATAAAAGCAGAGTGGAGATCCAGTGGACACCCAGAGCCACCACTACAGCCAAATCCAAGGGGAATAACCCAGGACAGGACCTGCAGGATCAGCTTCAGGCCTTTGCAAACCCACTGCATCTGAATTTCAAAATAATGCAAATGATGCTCCCATAATTACACCAAGCCCACACTGTTATTAATTTCAAACTCTGAGTGTCACAGCCTAAAAAATTCAGCAGTTGCTGGAGGAAAATGTTCAGTTCTGAAGAAATCCTGCTTATTTTAACTCCTGCTTTATTGTCACAGACATCTTCTATGAAAAATCCTGTCCTTAGGATTTTTTCTCCTGAGAAGCTGAGAGGCCTCAGGAACAAAATGCAAACAATGGTTAYCTGCTGCTGTGGAATGCAACAGGTGCATCTGGGATTGGGCTCATGTGGTTGTTTCTAATTGATGGCCAATCACAGTCCAGGTGGCTCAGATTCTCTGTCCGAGCCACAAACCTTTGTTATCATTCCTTCTTTTTCTATTCTTAACTAGCCTTCTGATGAAATCCTTTCTTCTATTCTTTTAGTATAGTTTTAATGTAATATATATCATAAAATAATAAACCAAGCCTTCTGAAACATGGAGTCAGATCCTCGTCTCTTCCCTCATCCTCGGACCCCTCCAAACCCTGTCACACTTTATTTACTGCTCTAAACCAGCACACACAAAGAAAAAACAGCTGAATTACCTGAAYTGCCAAGGGCTGAGGGTTGCTGCAGATTCACCAAAGCTTCCTTGATCTCACCCAGGGTCTTGGCAAGGGGGGAAGCTGCCACCAGACCCTCCACCTCCAGCTCAGTCAGATAAGCCAACTGGAGATCTGAACCTGCAACAAATTGGGGCATTTTTAACCCTAAAGAGGCTCCTCATGGCTGCAAAATGAAATGTTGTCCTGGGCAGAGGGAATGCTGAGAGGATCACAGAATGATGGTGTAGAATCTGCCTGGCCTCCCCAAATTAGCATTTAATTATTATAATGACATGCAGACTCTTCCCTACAGGCGGTCACTTAATATAAAGGTGTGAAGGGTCTGTAGGGATAGAAATTCCTTGACTTCTCTCCTGCAGACAAGGAGGTAAAGGGATGGAAGCTCCTTGACCTCTCTCTGCTGGGSGACAGAGGAGGCAGAAGGGGCTGCTCTGAGCTGACACCTCACCAAAAAGAAATTATGTGAAAGTAAAAAATAGAATAAATGGGGAAAAGTAATTCTGCATTTGTTGTATTAGCAAACTTAGACATCCCCTTTCACCCTCTTAGCACAGAGTCAGCCTCCTGAAAGCATCCCACAGCTGGGGCATGCCCTTACCATGCTCTTCATGCCCAGGCAGGCTGGAAAAAGCATCTTTCCTGCTGAACAGCTCCCAAAGCTGAGTCAGCTCAGGATCCTAAGGGAAAAAATGGGCTCAGAAGTTAAAGACATAGAAAAAATCCCAGAAAGGTGAGAGATGGCGCAAACCCAGACAGCTCACCTGCCCTTGTGGCTTCTTCTCACTGGCCAGACTGGGCAGGGGGGGCACAGCTCCCACTGCAGCCTCTGCTTGGACCTTGGACTCCTCCTCTGGATCTGCAGCTCTGCTCCTCTCAGGAGGGCTCCCAAGCAGCGCTTCCAGAGCTCTCACTAACTCTGCCACCTCTTGCCACAGGGCACCTGAGGAACCCAAATCATTTCAATGGGATTCCCCAGAACCACTTGGAAAACCATTACTAAATCCAGAACAGCAACAAGAGCAGGAGCCTTTCTTTGGAAACTTCTCAGGATGCCTCATTTCGTACAACATTTCCAAATGCCCCTCATATAATGATGCCTTGAAAAGGCTGAGTTAGAACAGTGGCTACGGAGAGYTRMAGAAWAAAGCAGGGATTTATTAAAAGGCCTCCATGGATCCATCTTGGGCAGCACAAGAGCTCAGCCAGGGCTGCACCCAAGATGAACCAAAATGGTCCCAAAATGAACCCAAGATGACCCAAAATGGTCCCACAATGAACCCAAGATGTACCAAAATGGTTCCACAATGAACCCAAGATGAACCCAAATGGTCCCAAAATGAACCCAAGATGAACCAAAATGGTCCCAAAATGCACCCAAGATGAACCAAAATGGTCCCAAAATG
>JACDOX010000639.1:113056-141400 GCA_014549065.1 Cardinalis cardinalis | reverse complement strand
GGCTGTTTCAGAGTGGCTCCAGCAGTCCCTCTCCATCTCCTACTCCCTGACACTCCTTACCTTTCCACTTCCCCCTTCAGCTCTGCCACTGGGCTGAGCAGAGCWTGCACCTGGTCCTRCCTCACCCAGGCGTTATTTCTGCCAGCCCCAGTGCCAGKGCCTGGCTCCAGCACTCCCTGTAGAGTTTTGCCATTCCAGCGAGGCCTTCCTGGAGACCTCTTTGGATATCACAGTAAGAGGCTTTGCAGTAGTGCTTCTAAACCATCCCAAGGCCCCTGAAGCTTTCCAGGGTCATCACTTTTGTGTTCCARATRTCTCCTGTGAGCACAAGAGCTCTGGGTGGTGGGTGAGRAGGGGAATGSCCGTGTCCTCCTGCAGARGCCATGGCACTSRTGTCCCYGTGGTGCTGGCTTGGAGCTGCACAAGCAGCAYTGTCCCMTCTGCAGCCCTGAGGTTTTTGCCTTGTCCTCCTTCCCTTTGCCCTCCCTCACACCCGCCTGGCTCCCAGGCTGATGGTTGCATGGTTTCTATTTCTGATGTCCTTGCGCACCCTTGGGATCGTAACTGAGTGATGGCAGAGAGCTTCCCTTGGTGGCCCTGGGAACACAAGCATCATCTTCTGGGGTTCTTTGGACATCTGTGATGGAGAGGAAGAAGTATGAGGCCAAGGATGTAGAGCAGGTGAGGTCAGGTACCATGTGCTTCCCACTCTTCCTTACTTCTCCAAATCCTTCCCTTGCACTGTACTTTCCAGGCTCTGCCCGTTTACAGCCACTTAATTCACACCCAGCATTTTCCCAGACAGTTGAAGGGAGTAGGAAAATCTCTCCCTCCACATTGCAGTACCCTGCAGTGCACAGCTGAACCTGGGATTCATTTCCTGGGAATCAAGAGCCTGGCAGATACTTTTAGTACAGGCAATGCCTGCACTTCTTCAGCTCTTGTTCTGATGTAGGAGCTGCTGAGGCTTTCCTTGGATGCTGCTGCTTTGGTGGCTATATCCCAGGATACTTCCTTGGACCCCAGTTCTTTAGCTGTTGTTTCCTTGCCATTTACTTGCCCTTATTTCCTTGGATAACACTTCCTTGGAGGCAATATTCTTGGCTTTTTCCTTAGTACTGCTTCCTTGACTATTTTCTCAAATTTCCTTCACAGTTATTTCCTTGCCTTTATTTCCTCAGATGTTGTTTCCTTGTTGTCATTCCAGGTGGAAGATGCCTAAGGAAATGCTGTTACCCAGAGACAAGATGCTCCTGCCTGGGCCCTGCTCTGCATCCAGCACCCCAAGATCTGGGCCGCTGACTCCATGCCCACTCTCTGCAGAGGAGGATGCTGCTGGTGGCTGCCATGCTTAGGACACCCCAAAGTCCCCTGGGRACTGGGACAGGAGGAATCCAGGAAGCCCAKGTGTCCTAAGCCGCCACCGCAGCTCAACCTCTGCAGCCACACCTTCCCAGGGCCACGACATCTCCTGGGGACATCCTGCACATGTGACAGGGTCCAGGTGTGTCCAAATGTCTGTCCAGGTGTGTCCACGTTTGTGTCCAGCTGTGTCCATGTGTGTGTCCAGGTCTGTGTCCAGGTCTGTGTCCAGGTGTGTAGCTGTGTCCACGTGTGTGTCCCAGTGTGTCCATGTGTCCAGCTTTGTCCAGGTATGTGTCCATGTTTCCAGGCGTGTGTCCAGCTGTGTGTCTCGGTGTGTCCATGTGTCCAGCTGTGTCCAGGTGTGTATCCAGGTGTGTGTCCATGTGCCCAGCTGTGTGTCTTGGCGTGTCCATGTGTCCAGCTGTGTCCATGTGTGTATCCAGGTGTGTATCCAGGTGTGTGTCCAGGTGTGTGTCCAGCTGTGTCTCCTGGTGTGTCCATCTGTCCAGCTGTTTCCAGGTGTGTATCCAGGTGTGTGTCCATTTGTCCAGCTGTGTGTCCAGCTGTGCATCCCGGTGTGTCCATGTGTCCAGCCGTGTGTCCAGCTGTGTGTCCCGGTGTGTCCATGTGTCCAGCTGTGTGTCCCAGTGTGTCCATGTGTGTATCCAGGCGTGTGTCCAGCTGTGTGTCCCAGTGTGTCCATGTGTGTATCCAGGCGTGTGTCCAGCTGTGTGTCCCAGTGTGTCCATGTGTCCAGCTGTGTGCCCAGCTGTGTA
This sequence comes from Cardinalis cardinalis, assembly GCA_014549065.1. Taxonomy (NCBI): domain Eukaryota; kingdom Metazoa; phylum Chordata; class Aves; order Passeriformes; family Cardinalidae; genus Cardinalis; species Cardinalis cardinalis. The sequence goes on along the minus strand of JACDOX010000639.1, from coordinate 139,259 downwards.
TTCCGGTGTGTCCAGGTGTGTGTCCAGCCGTGTGTCCAGCTGTGCGTCCATGCGTCCAGTCGTGTGTCCAGCCGTGTGTCCTGGTGTGTCCAGCCGTGTGTCCATGTGTCCAGCCGTGTGTCCAGCCGTGTGTCCATGTGTCCAGCTGCGTGTCCCTGTGTCCAGCCGCGTCTGGGCTCCCGCGCGCGGCCCCGCGCGGTGCCCGCGGGGCGTGGCCTGGCGCTATAGATTCCGCCCCTCCGCGCGATGACGTCATGATGGGCGGGACGTGCGCGTTCCCGGCACTTCCGGGTTTCCCGGCCGGAGCCGCGGAGCCGGTGAGCGGGGGGGTCCGGGGCTACCGGGGCGGTGGGACCTGACAGGAGGTGCGGGGTGAGCGCGGCCCGTGCGCTGCGGGGCTGCCAGGGGGTGTGCGGGATGAAGGCCGTGAGGTGCGGGGCGCTGGGGGTGTGCGGGGTGAGGGCCATGAGGTGCGGGGCGCTGGGGGTGTGCGGGGTGAGGGCCGGGCCAGGGGGGCGCTGGGGGTGCAGAGTGACGGGGTCTATGGACGGGTGCCGGGGTCAGCCGCGGTGATCGGGGTCTGGCAGGGGGTGCAGGGCTGCAGGCGAGCGCCGCTCCCCCCGCTCCCCGCGGCTGCTCAGGCCCTGATCCCTCCTYGTCTGCCCTCGCAGCCCCCAGCCCGCCCGTGGCAGGCCCCGCACGCCTGGGCTGTGCTGCCCAGCCAGCAGCCTCGGCCTCTCATTCCTCCTCTCCGTGTCCCCACGATGGGGCACAGCGGGTCAGATGTGCCTTTCCAAGGGGCCCCACTGGGGGTTGGTGTCTGGTCCTCACTTCACCCCCAGGAGTGCTGACACCCCAGATCTCTCAGCCTGTTCCTCTCACCAGCCAGAGATCCCAGCACCTGTGGAATCCTTACAGCTTTCCCTGRTTTATCAGGTGTTACATTCTCAATAAATCACGTCTTCTCACATCAAATGAGCAGTTGCAAACAAGGTTTGGGTAATTAAAAAGCCCTTTCCTCCCTTCCTTCCTTGCAGACTGCCGTCCCCTGCCGAGGGATGCGAGCCGCCCACCCAGCCGGATGGCACCGGGAACATCCACGGGGAAACTCCAGCACTGGCAATCCAAAAACAAACGAAAACTGGGAATAGAGACCTGGGAACATCTTGCCTCAACACGCTGGGGCTTTCACAACCTGCTTGGCCTGTGCATGGTGGCTCCAGTGCTGTGGAAAACCAACCCCAGCTCTCCCTGCGGCTCCAGCAAATTGTAGCCTGGTGCAGGAGGGGTATTAGGCTGAAGGAAATTCCCAGTTTGGAGTGTTTGGGAAGCACAGTGTCACCACCCAGCCTGGGAGCTCAGTGGCTGCTCTTCCTCCCCCAGTGCTCCTGGGCCCTGCAGGGCAGAAGCTGGACGGGTGCATCAGAGGTGACACTTCTCCAGCCACCACCAGGTTTGTCAGCTGTGGCAAATAGGGACGAGGGTGGTGTGATGGTCCCGTTCCTCACTCCCTGCCTGTGTTCCTGCAGTGGGAATCACAGCACTGCTACATCAGGCTGGGCACAGGGAAGGAGCCAAAGTCAGACCATGAGGGGTCTGTCCTAGCCCTTGCCAAGCTGTTCCCAGGGGTTTTATCCTCCAACCAGCCAATCCCCATGACATGCCACTGGCTTTCCTGCTCCTGGGCTTTCTCTGGGCCCAGCTTGCACTCAGCTCTGGGTGAAAAGCAGGAACTGTGTCAGAGGAGAGGGCTGTCCCCACAGCAGCCCTTGGACCCGCTGTGCCATCAGAGCCCCCATGTCCCCAGGACACAGGGTGACTGGCACAGCACTCGTGCTTGGAAAATGACTTGCTTTGTGTCCAGGCCTTGAGTCACCCTCACGCTGCCGTCGTGGGCTGTTGTTTTCCATCCCAGAGCACAGGCAGTGACCTGCTGTTTATTTATAACTCACAGAGCGTCGCTTCTTGGGAGACCAAGGAGCCAAGCTCTGGGACAGAGGCTCTGCTCTGCTGCTATGAACCTTGATTCCAGCTGTTTCCAAAGAATCTGGCTGGTTTGCAGCAGTTTGGGAAATCAGCAGCTCTGCCCTTGCACCGGGACTCTTCTCCTGGGTAGGTCAGGCTCCGTGCCTGGGGTTGTTCCTCACCTGTTTGTCTTTCCCTGCTTCACCCAGGGAGCCCCTGGGGTGGTGACTGCTGGGAAACCTGGTGGGTTTTCTCTGCTGTAGCTGTGCTTGTCTCTGTCTTTGCACATCCATCCCATCTCTTATCTTCCAAGATCACAAGGAACAGCCATGGCTTTCCAGGATCTGCCTGGAAGTGCTCCAGAGCCCTCTAGGTCTTTCTAGACCCAGTGCCGTGTTCCAGTTTCCCTGCGTTTCTCCTAAAGATTTTTTTTTGTGAAATTCTCCTCAGAGCTGCTTCCTTGCACTCCTTATTCAGGAAAGTTCTGTCCCACAGAAGTGGTGCCATGTGGATTTGTGGTGCTGGAATAAACTGGTTGGACTGGTCGTGGTGGGAGTGGAAAAGTCCCGTGGTGAAGGTGGTGGGTTGTCCTCCTCAGCTCTCTACTCCTGCAGGCTCTCATCTCCTCCTGGGAGAAGTGATGCTGGCAAAGGAGAGTGTTTTGGGGGAATAACTCTCACTTTGTAAAACTTACACGAGATGTTTGTAAAACTTAGATGAAGTCTTTGAAAAACTTCTGCTGTCACCCCTTTCCCTGTGACCAGCTCAGGAGTCCAGGGTGGTCCTGGAGCTGGAACACCTGTGCTGCCTCCCTGGGCATGAGAAATGCCACCCTGTGCCCCTCCTCGAGTCTCCCACCCTCAGAGCTCCCTCAGGTCTCTCACCCTTGAGTCTTCTCCCACACCTGGGTCTCCCCTCACTCTTGGATTTCCCATCCTTGGATGTCCCACCTTCATTGTCCCAGGGAGAATGTGCCTCTTGTCCTCAGGATTTAGCAGGAGATGGTGGGGAAAGGGGCAGAGGCTGCCCAGCCCTGAGGAGCTGGAGCCTCCCAGGTGGGAGGCAGAGATGGGGGTGGCTCCCTGCAGTCCTTGGAGCCCCTCACTTCCCCAAGCCCCCAGCAGCCCCTGAGCCAGTGGTTAACTTTCCTGTCCTCCCCCATTTCTGTGTTGCAACACAAGGAGAGGAAATCTTATGATAAGCCACAGCAAAACCAGTTTCATTTTCTCTGAAATCATCTGTGAACCCTGGAAACACTGAGGATCTGTCCTGGGTTTGGCCCCAAGGAGTTTTTGTCCTACTGCTCTCAGCAGGGCCAGCTGCTGTGGTACCTGCACAGGATGCTCTGGGTCTGGGATGTTCCAGGTCTGGGATGTCTGGGTTTGGGCTGCTCCAGACTTGAGCTACGCTGGGTTTGGGCCACTCTGGGTTTAAACTGCTCCTGATTTGGACATGCTGCCTTCAGGACTGGCTGTGGCCGTGGAGGAGCTGCTCAGCAAACCATGGTTCTGCCCAGGCCTGGCAGGAGAGGGGCAGGTTGATGCTGTCAGGTCTGCTCAGAGAAGGCTCTGGGGATTTTGTGTTGGCTTGGAAATAAAATCTGACACATCGATGCCATTCCAAGCCTGTTGTCTGCCAGAGGCAGATCCAGCCCTGTGCCAAACAACTGGGCTCTCCTTCTCCATTTGGATGGCAAGTTCCAGCTCAAGGGAATAGTTTGATAGGACAAGGTAGAATGGTTTCACACTGACAGAAGAGAGGATTAGATGGGATATCAGGAAGAAATTCCCCCCAGTGAGGGTGGGCAGGCCCTGGCACAGGGTGCCCAGAGCAGCTGGGGCTGCCTCTGGATCCCTGGAAGTGTCCAAGGCCAGGCTGGGCAGGGCTTGGAGCAGCCTGGGATGGTGGAAGGTGTCCCCGCCATGGCAGGAGTGAAACTGGATGGGCTTTAAGGTCCCTTCCAGCCCAAACCATTCTGGGACTCTATAAATAAATTCCTTCTCCAGCCTCTCATATCCTTTGGAAGCTGTGAGCAGTCACAGGGGCTGGAGGAGCCCTCAGACCCCTCTTCATGCCAGGCCCTGCTGTGCCTGGGAGGGATCCAGCTGTGCCTGGGGAGGGATCCAGCTGTGCCTGGAGAGGGATCCAGCTGTGCTTGCAGAGAGATCCAGCTGTGCCATGGGTGTCCTGCTGACACCGCGTGTTCTGCTCAGAGGCTCCAGGCACAGCTGGGTTTTGCAGACAACCCTGAGGGAGGAGCAGGGCAGGAGTCAAAGGTCCCTTGTTGTCCCTGCAGTGGCAGCTGACCTGGCCAGGCTGCCCAGACTGTTCAGATCAGGTCTTTGCAGGGTTTTCCATATCAGGAGAACACTGTTTTTTTCTCTGTCTCCCCCCAAAGCAGCAGAGCAGCCCTGGCACCCCCCCAGCATGGGGAGATGCTGAGGTTCATCTGCTTCATGGAGAACCTGAAGCCTTCCAGTACCTAGAGGGGCTTTTAAAAAATGTGGAGAGGGACATTACATGGGCAGACAGTGACAGGACATGGGAGAATGGGTTTAAACTAGAAATGGAGATTCAGACTGGATATTGGCAAGAAAATCTTCCTGTGAGGTTGGTGATGCCTTGGCACAGGGTGCCCAGAGCAGCTGGGGCTGCCCCTGGATCCCTGGCAGTGTCCAAGGCCAGGCTGGACGGGGCTGGAGCCGCCTGGGACAGTGGAAAGTGTCCCTGCCGTGGCAGGGGTCAAACTGGGTGGTCTTTAAGGTCCTTTCCAACCCAAACCATCCTGGCATTCCGTGATTCTTTCCCATCTCCCCAGGCAGCTCTGTGCTGATAGGGTCTGTCCCAGCTGGAGCAGCATCASTCCTCTGGCATGTGACAGAGCTGAACTGCTGTCACCTCTCCCCAGGCTCTGTTGGGGGTGACACCCCTTGTCCAGGCCACCTAATGCCACTCCCACTTGGATTTTGGGTGCCTTTTCCAGGCTTAGGCATTCCAGGAGACACAGGGACAAGGGGAGCAGTCCCTGGTGTGCCTGTGGCACTGCTGGCCAGACCTGCCTGGGGCCCCTCACTGGGGTTCATTACTCCCTCCTGGTCTCTTGGCCATGCTCTAGTTTGCCTGAAACTCTCCTGGTCCCTGGGAAGTGTCCCCAGGCATTGTCCCTGGAATCACAGCACCTTTCCATGTCAGTCACTCCCAGCTCAGATCCCACAGTGTCCTGGCCGTGAGCACCTGCAGAATGCCTCAGGGCAGGATCCATCCCTTGTGGGTGGCACCAGGAGCCCTTCCCCTGGCAGGTGAGTTGGGTGGAACCCCTGGGTGCTCAGCCATGCCCTCCTTGTCCCACAGGTGACATGTGAAGGCAGCGTGGGGAGCAGCAGCAGCAGAGATGCATTCCAGCCACCCCGAGGACCCCAAGGAAGCCATCCAGGTGAGCCAGAGCCCTCAGTGCTCCCCAGACAGCTCCCAGTGCAGCTCCAGGCACTGCTGGGAACAGGTAGGATTTGTGGGTCCTGCCAGCTGGGATTAGGATGGTTTATACTGGGATTGGAAATGGATCCTTGATGATTTGTCTGGGTTGGGGGATTAAAGGAAATAAGGAGTTAAATCACACTTTGGCCTTTGTAAGACCTCATGTGGGGCAGGGAAGGTGCTCAGCTCTGGTACCTGGATGAAGAAGCATTGTCCCTCCCAATTTGGGGTCTCTTCACCCAACTTCAGGAGTCTAAACACATTCAACAAGCAAAATCCAACATCAGCAGTTAAACCCAAGTGTTTTATTCCTCCCATGGATGAATCCATGCKTGACTGATAAAATCATCTGCACTCTTTATTCTTCTCTGCCCTCAGTGCTCCTTCCTTGGAGCAGCAGACCTGGGGGGCAGCTGAAAAAGCTGGAAAACAGCACCCCAAATAAGGGCACACTCCCCTGGCTGTTGTCCTTAAGCTACAGCTGCTGGGAATCTTATTTAGATGCTGAAAAAAATATCCCAGGCTGGAAATTTAATATGGGTTTGTGCAAGCCAACCCAGGCTGGAGTTAAAATGTGCAGAGCCCTGCTCAGGGAACATTCAGCCTTTGCTGGCAATGCTGTGTGGTGCTGAAACAGGGATTGTTTGGTTGGAATTTGAGGAGGAATTTGTGGTGTTTTCCAACAGTGCCTGCTGGGAAACACAACCTTGATTTAAAACAAAGATAAAATAATGATTGGTTGACATATCCAGGCTCAGCTGCTTTAAGAAAAATACTTTCCACTGGCATGAAATTGCTAAATTTGCCAAACTTGCTGCTTTTGACTGGTGGAAGAGGAAGTAAAGCTGCTGGAAGGCAAAATACCCTCATCCCAGAACCCACTGAGTCTCTCAGAGGGCAGCAGCTGAACCCCGATGTCCTTCCAAACCCCAGCGTTTTGGGGCCCGTCCCCTGGGTGTTTACCCAGCACAGCCAGTGAGGTCGATGGCTTTGATTTCTGCTGGCAGCCCCGTGTCACATGTCACATGCTGCTTGGGCTGACCTGCACGAGCTCAGGGGATCCATTCCCTCCTCTGAGTTTCTCCTTTCTCACTCACACTTAATCCTCGTGTTTTCCCCAAGAGTGCCTGGAAAGAACCAATTCCTTTTTCCCCATCCCCTTAATCCAGTTCCTGTCTGCAGAGGAAGCACCACACACTCTAAAGGCAGCCCCAGTTCTGAAACAACAGCTAAAATTGCATAAATTATTATTTTTATAACAAAATAAGCCAGATGACAGGAGTATGAGTCCCCAGCTTGACCGGTTCAGCCGCTCCAAAGAGTGAGGACGAGGCAGGAGTCGTGTGGTGCTTCACTGTGGATAAGCCTTACTGTTTTTTGAGCTCTTATACATTAAATCCTTCTTAATAGTTTCACTTTTATAATCCAAACCTGCACCTCCTGTCTTGCAGCTGATCAAGAAGCAGCTGGTGAATGCCATCAAGGCTCTGCAGAAGCAGTACGTGAGCTCGGACACCGTGGTCACCAGCGATGACAGCAACGCCAACACGCTCTGCAGTGCCCTGGAAGCTGTGTTTGTGCACGGCCTGAAGGCAAAGCACATCAAGGCAGAGAGTGGGGGGAAAGGGAAGAAATCAGGGGGTCGAGGCCCCCTTCCCCAGCCAGTCTTTTGGGGCCTGCTGAAGAGCATCACACATCGGTGAGTGCCTCTTGCTGCTGGCAGGGATTCACGGGCTCAGGTTTATCCCTTCTTTTGGTGCTGTCAGATTCAGGGAATGAGGAGGACGGCTCAATGGACAGATAGATCTCTCCCCATCTGTGTGCTGAGTCCCCTCAGCTGCAGGGAAGCATGTTCTCATGGGGCTTTGGGGTACCTGCCCAGGAGCCTGGGAGATGGAAGTAGCAGTGAAGCCCCTGCGGTGCCAAGAGGGGCTGAGCCCCCACATCTCTGCTCAGTGTGTGCTGGGGGTGAGCTGATGTCCTCAAACAGCTGAGAACTGAAACTGAAGGCACACCCCTTTCTAATTTATTCCTGGGTGCCAAGCTGGATTTCTGGGTCCAGTGGAGCCCCAGTGGCCTCCAGCAGTGGACACTGGTCTCCAGCAGTGGCTGCTTATGCACAACGCAGGGATCTGGGCTCTCTCCTGGCCTGGATCTGCTGGAACTGATTGGCCCCGTTTCCTCATGTCCCAGCCAGCCTTTAAGGAGGTCTCTCCTGAGTGATCACTGTTTACTGGGTTTATCTAGCCACTCCCTAAGTCAAGTTCACACACAGTAAATGACAGCCCACACACAAATTGTTCTGAAATCCTCATCCAGTTCCATCACCAACTCCTGAATTATGAAAGAGTGGATGAAAATAACTCTTTCACATGGTAAGGGGGATATTTTTGTGCCCTTTGAAGGTTTTTTCTTCTGTCTTGAGAGACAGATTAGGAAAGAAGTCTTACAAAACCTTTGCTCTGGTTTTTGAGGTGTGTGAGTGAGCTGGGAGCAGGGAGGATCAGGGAGCGTGGTGTCGCTGTTGGATTTTAGGGAAGAGCAGCTGAATTCAGGAGTTTGGGATTACTTGAGCTCAGCCCCAGTCAGGTTGGTTTTTTGGAGCTGCCACAACATTTTTCACTGTGTTTTGACTGCTTTTAAATTTGAAGTTAGAATTTAGACACATGGTTGTCACCAAGAAGGATCCAACCAGCACAAATAGACAAGGACAGCAGGAATTCTCTGCATCATTCAGTGCAAGCAATGGGTGAGAGATGCCTCCAGTCAGAGAGAATGGTCTGCCAGAGGCACTGCAGGGCTGCCTGGGGTCCTTACCAGCATATTTAGTTGGGGCCATTCAGGAGCCATCTCCCTCCATGGAAAACCACACTTTCCATTAAGGAGAGAGATTTTCCACAGCTTGTTTTATCTCAACTCCTGAACTCCCTGTAGCAGAGCAGGTTGGGCAGTGTCTGAGGAAGGCTCTGACCCTGCTGCACCCCACAATGGACCAAAACAGAGGCACTCACTCCTGTTCTGTTCCTTTTCCTCTTTTCCTAGGAATATTGTCTCGGAGCTGGAGCAGCTGATGTTTATCAACACGGACGTGGGGCGCTGCCGGGCCTGGCTGCGGCTGGCACTGAACGATGGCCTCATGGAGTGTTACCTGAAGCTGCTGCTGCGGGACCGGGCCCGCCTGCACGAGTACTACCAAGCCCCAGCCCTGCTCCTGGACAGCGAGGAGTGCGAGTTCCTCCTCTGCTACTTGCAGGGTTTATCCTCCTTAACCTTCGAGCTCTCCTACAAGTCAGCAGTTCTGAACGAGTGGACCATCACCCCGCTGTCCCTGTCGGGTCTGTGTCCCGTGTCCGAGCTGCTGGAGCCCCTCACGTCCTCTGAACCCCACAGGAAAGCATCGCTAGGCTCCATCTCCCAGTCCTCAGGGTCGGATGAGATCGAGATCCAAGCCCCTGTCCTGGCCATCAGCAAAGCCAGCAGCAAGATCAAGCTCACATCATCCTCGCTGAGCCTGAACACCACGAGCTCATCGCAGCTCTCGTCCAGCCTGGGCTCCGACAGCCTCCCCCCGGCGCCCTGCGCCCGCAGCCCCGAGCGCGCCGAGGAGCCGCTGTCCTGCGACTCCGACCTGGGCACGGCCACCGCCGAGGACCTGGACAGGTCCCTGCAGGAGTGAGTCTCTCCCCACATCTCCTCTCCAAAGGGGTTTTTGACTCTCTCTGAGCTCTTGTTATTTTCTCTTTCGAGGCAGGAAGTCTTTCTCCCTGTTTGTCTTTAACAAGCTCTTTTTCCCTTCTGGAAGGAGCTTTTGTTCTTTGCGTGAACTGCTCAGCACAGCTTGTTGAGGCGCTGCTGCCAGTGCRGATGAGCTCATAGCCACTGAAGTGTGTGTGTCCTCTTTACCAGGGCAGAAACATCAGAAAAAATGCTGCTCCCTGGTTTCAGGAATGTCACATCTTCCTGGAGTACGCTGGGGGATGCTCCAGGGCTTTCCACAGGGGGAAAGAAATTAGTTTGATCACAGGGAAGGGTTGTAATTTGTGGCTTTGACAAATCATTCAGAGAGGGAGGTTGTTGGTTTGTCATCCTTGTGATTTATCCCTGCCAAGCATCCAGCACAAAGATTTCCAGGGTTATATAAGCTCTGAGTAAACTGTAAATATTTTGCCTGTCACCTTTAGAGTGTGACTCTGAGGGAGCCGAGCCTCGGGGTGATGCCTCTTCCCAGTCTTCAGGAAGAGTTGGAGCTGCAGASTCTGCTTCCCCATCTATAACAGCATCATTCCCTACTTCCAGGATTTTGCATCTTCCAATGATCCTGGAAGAGCCTGCCTTGATTGGATTAAACTCGTGATGGAGACGCTCCTTTGAGTTTTAATCTTGGGCTGGCTTAATTCTGGGGCTGGCAGCAGAGTGGGACCATGGGAACAGCCAATCCTCTGGCCAGGCTCCACTGTTAATTGCTCATTAATGAAAACAGTTGGAATTTGGCATATGGTCTAAGGCTGGATTCGTGTCCAGGAGCTGTACATGGGGCTGGGGCTGTGGGGAACACCCAGTGCTGTCCCTCCATCCACCAAATTAAATCCCAATTCACGGATGTAGTTGGGAAATGCTCCCTTCACAGGCTCCATGCCATGGGGCTGGCAATGCTCTGTGGGGCACAAATCTCACATTTTTCTGTTGGCATCACTGGGATTTTCCAGCCACGCCATGCTGCCATCCCACAGAGGCCAGCAGTGACACTGAACCCTTTTTACATGGTTACAACTTGCAATAACGGGGCGAGGGTTTATAGGTTTTGTTATTGAGCTGCTTTCAAACCAATCACTTTTCATTTCCAGGGTGCTGTCCGAGTTCAGCAAGGCCAGGCCCAGCCCTGACGCCCCGGAGGGACGGCTGCTCCCCAGCGTGCTGGGCTGCTCCCCCCAGCCACCCCCAGGCCCCCCAGCACCATCCAACAGAGCACAGCAGGAGCCTCCCCCCGGCAGGGACACCTCTGCTGGGACAGCAGCCCCCGGGCACGGGCACAGAGATGGCAGCAGCACCTCCGGAGCTCCGGCCCCTCGGGAGGGTCTGGGCAGAGCCAACAGCAGTGGCAGCGAGGGGGGCCAGGCTGTGTGCAGCCCCACGGCCCAGCAGCTGCTCTCTCCCCTGCCGGGGTGTCCGGTACGTGCTACAGCTCCTTCCCATCTCCTTGGGTTTGTATCCTGTGGTAAAGGGAAAAAAACTGGGGACAGCTCCAATAGGTGCTGCTTTTCTAGGATATCCGGGAATCCCAGAATGGTTTGGGTTGGAAGGGACTTAAAGTTCATCAGTTCCACCCCCTGCCATGGGCAGGGACACCTTCTGCTAGATCAGGTTGCTCCAAACCCTGTCCAGCTGGGCCTTGGACACTTCCATGGACAGATTTCTCCAAACTCCCATCTTCCATGCTGCTCCCGCTTGGTTATCAGTGATGATTCCCACCCCATGGAGCTGTGGCCATGCAGCTGCCTCAGGAGAAACTGGATCAAAGTCTGTGTTCCCTAATGAAAGAGGCACCAAAGCTTTTGAAGCCCTGCCTGGCCTGTCAGTCATCCCTCTCCAGGAGCAGCTGCTGCAGGAAGTTTTGGTTTTGTTAGGGATATCTGGAGAGGAGTGAGCTCTTGCACAAATCTGGCTGTGGGCTGTGTGCAAGTGATAAAACAGCCCCAGAGATGAGATTCTCATGGGGACTTTTCTTCATTTATGGGCCACGTAAGAGGAGGGAAAAGAGTTGACTGGACAGGAAACAAACTGGTTTCCCAGTGGGAAAATCCTGCTGCAGCACATCTGTTCCCAGAGTGGGATGGCATTCCCGAGTGTTGGTCTTGAGCAGTGGCGGATTTCCCCTGCTGCCACCGGGAGCTGATCTACATCCACTGGCCTCTGCTTGTAGGAAACTCTTTGAACACCCCTGTCCTAATTCCTCACTGACTGTYCCGTCCTGGTTCCCATTGTTTCCATGCTGGTTCCCATCCTTTCCATGCTGCTGAGGGTAGGATGTACCTCACACCCCCCAGACCATTTCTCCTTTTGCTCTCTGCTCCTCTCGGTTCCCTCCCGCTTATCCCGTTTCCGCTGCTTCCTCGTGGCCCAGAGCCAGTTTGACCTAATCTATGTATAACATACTGTGTCAACAGGAAATTCCCCCTGCTCTCCATGACTCATGGAGCAACCTGCATTCCTGCCCCAGGAGTAATGCAGGAGCTGCCACCCGTGATCTTCCCCAAAGGGTGGTGATAGATCTTCTGCTGTCACTTCGGTTATTCAAAATAAAAGGCTCCTGGGAGGCTGCAAAGGGGAGTTGAAAGGACATCCCTGTTGGGATGCAGCCCAGGAAGGGTCTAGGAATGCTGCTCCCTTGTGCCAAGGCACTGAGCTGGGTTGTTTTTTCCTCCTGGTGTTTGCTTAGGGACCTCGTCCCAGAACCTTGCTCCTTTCAAGGAGGAATTTCTTCACTGAAAGGGTGGTCAGGCATTGGAAGGGGCTGCCCAGGGAAGTGGTGGAGTCCCCATCCCTGGAGGTGTCCAAGGAGTGCCTGGACATGGTACCGAGTGCCCTGGTCTGGCTGCCACGGTGGTGATTGTGCACAGGTGGGACTCGAAGGGCTTTTCTCCCTTAATGATTCTGGGATTCTTGTAGCCAGAAAAGCTCCTGGAGGAGCTACGGCCACTTTTTTTTTCAGCTCATGGATCTTATCCACTCCTGGCACATGCAGACAGAGGCTTCTTTTGCTTTCCCTGCCTTATTTTTCCCCTGCACAGCCCAGGCCCCTGTAGCATCCTCTTGTGAGCAATAGGTCTCTGTTTCACCCTGGACATCTCTGTGCCTCTCCCCATCTCTGTTCTTCCTGGTGCTGCTGCTCCAGCTCATGCCCTTCCATGGCAGGGCTGGAATTTCACCCCCATCAGTAAAACCCCATGGACCTGTGCTCACTGCAGGGAATGTGCTCTCCTTCCACAGTGATTTTAGGGAGAGAGAACTGATCAATTTTGAACTCAATTATCCCACCAGAATACAGTCTCAGTACTTTCCACCTGTTAACACAGTTCCCTGGATCATTCTCTGACTGGAGGGAGCAGGGGAGCCATCCACCTGGGAATGTCTAGCAGAAAATCAGTCAGTCATGGAATGGTTTGGGGAGGAAGGGACCTTAAAACTCATCTCATTCCCAACCTCCTGCCATGAGCAGGGACTCCTTCCATTAAATCCACACATCAGTGCCTGGGATTCGGGCTGCGCAGGAGCATCCCCCGAGGAGGGGTTGCTGTGAATGTGTGTGTTAGAGGGGCACAGGGTGTTGGATGAGCTTAATAATTCATAGTATTTCCATTTTTAACAGAAGAGCTGGATCTCAGAAGATGATTTCTACAGACCTCCCCCAGGAGAGAGCAGCAGGAGCACTGCTGACACCAACGGCTTCGGGCCAGAGGGGGACAGTGAGGGGCCAGCCCCGGGGCTCATCAGTGCTCTGGACTTGGAGCGGCTCTCAGTGCCATCCTCGGACACTGGGAAGCCCAAAATGTCCCCAGAGCAGGAGCAGAAGGGCTTCAGCGTGGTGCACCGCAGGCAGATGGGTACGTGCCACCTCCTGCTGCCCTAGGGGGCTGCTGCAGGTGGGGATGGGCTGACTGAGGAGGGCCCTTAGCTGATGGGAGCTGATGGCAGCACTGGGAGCTACAGGAGGCAGTGGAGCAGCTTCCCAAGGCCTTGCTGAGCCCAGGGAAGCTCTGATGGGTGGGAGAAAGTCTGTCCATCCTGTGGGACACCTGTCCTTTATCCCACTTGTTCCCAGCCTCAAAACCCAAATGCAGGTGGACAGTGATAGAGACCAAGGTCCCGCCAGCTCCTGCCCCAGCCCACCATGTACCAGCACTGGCTCTCACCTCTGCCACGCCTCTGGGTGCTTGCTTTGAGCCCCTCTTGGCTTTCCTCTCCCCACTATCTTCCCCTCTCTCACTCAAACTGAGCCCTCTCTTGCCCCAGGTCTTTCCAACCCTTTCCGCGGGCTGCTGAAGCTGGGCAGCCTGGAGCGGCGCGGAGCCATGGGCATTTGGAAGGAGTTTTCCTGCGAGCTGTCCCCGCTGGAGCTGCGGCTCTTCCTGGACCACGAGGAGAGGATCTGCGTGGAGACCTTCTCCCTGCTGCGCTGCGAGTCCCTGGTTCTGAGCCAGGATGGCCGTTTTGAGCTCGTGTTCCTGGGCAAAAAGCTCTTTCTCAGAGCCCCTTCCCAGGACGAGGCCGAGGACTGGCTGGACAGGATCCGCGAGGCACTGCGCAAGTGCCGGCCGCAGCTGGAGGAGGAGGACTGGGAAACTCTGGAGTGTTCCGAGGATGTAGGTGAAGCCCAGCTCATCCAGGGAGATTCCAGTGCTCTCCAGTACAGTGATGTGCCTGGGAGCAGCTTGGACTGGAGTGCAGCTCCAGAAGCAGAGCTGGATGCCATCAAAGAAACTGTTCTGTACATGGACGTGGACAAAACCTGGGTCCCGTTTATTTTTTCCCTGTCTCTAGAAACTCTGAAGTGCTTTAAAATCAGAAACAATGACAAAATTTTAAGCAACAGTTACGGCATAGAGACCATCCAGGACATCCTTCCAGACACCAGCCTGGGGGGACCCTCCTTCTTCAAGGTGATCACCTCCAAGGCTGTGCTGAAGCTGCAGGCTGAGAGCGCGGAGGAGGCGGCCTCGTGGCGGGAGCTGGTCCGAGAGGTGCTCATGTCCTACCTGGAGGGTGCTGAGGAGGCACTCACCCTGGGGGGCAGCTTGGATGGGCACTCCCAGGTGGTCCTGAAGAACATCGTGAAGGAAAATGGCTTCTTGCTGCAGTACCTGGTGGCCATCCCCATGGAGAAGGGCCTGGATGCGCAGAGCTTCATCTGTGCAGGTACAAATTGTGGAATGGTTTGGGTTGGAAGGACCCTAAAGCCCCCCCAGTCCCACCCCCTGCCATGGACAGGGACCTTCCACTATCACAGGGTGCTCCAAGCTCTGTCCAAGCTGGTCTTGGGCACCCCCAGGGATGGGGCAGCTGCAGCTTCTCTGTTCTCCCAGGAACCCAGCAGCGCAAGATCTCCTTAGTGGGGCTTCATGTCTCAGTCAGGGGCACCTTTGGTGTCCTGTGGGCACAGGGTGAGCCCCCCATGCTGAGCCCCCATCCCACCCCAGCCCAGTCCAACTGGGATGTTACTGGGCTCCCATTTAAGATGATTTTGGCACAAACAGTGCGAACCTGGGGTTGAAGCAACCTTAGGTAGATCAGGAAGCTCAGGACTCTCTTCCTGGGCATTTTGAGGCCCCAGCCTATGGGGAAAGCACAGTCTGGAGCAGTTTTTCCAGTAAGGCAGCACGGGAGCGGGGATTGCCATGGGTGTGACAGGCTGATTTTGCAAAACAATCATTTACCCTTCCCCTGACGCCTCTCAGCACACAGGGAGATTCTGGTGGCACCTTCACTGACCTCCACAGGAGCTGTAATTTGCTCTTTACCTTGCTAAGTTAATTAAATTTCAGATTTCTCTCCTGCTTCAATTATATTTCTTGTACCCTCCAGCAGGTTGCAATTTTTCTTTTAATCTGTCTCCTTTTTTTATATACTTTTTTTTCTGGTCTATTTGGTCTCTGCCTTCACTTCCAAGCTCTGTCCCTGCATCTTCCACCTCCCCACAGCTGGAAGCCATAAGCCAAAAAGACAAATTCCCAGTTTTTCTGTGTAGGTTTTTTTTAGGGATCTGCCTGCCCTGCTTTCACCCCCTCCCAGCCTGACACCTGATGTTTCCCTTCCATCTCAGAGTAATGAGCAATAAAGGCTGGTTTTTGTTATTAATTCAGAAAGCAACACATGATCTCCATGAATATTTTGGGGGGATGAGCTCCAGCTATTCCAGAGTCCAATGGATGGGGGTGGGAAAGCCAAGATTGGTTCCCCACTGCTATAATAAAGGGTTTTTTTGGTTAATCCATCCTGATCTCATCCCTTGCAGATGAGGTTTTGGTACCCTGTGACRTTAGCAGAAAAGAAAAAGGCTGAGTGAAGGCATAATAGTGCAAAGCTACTGGTGAAGGTGATGGGACAGCAAGTGAGATTTAGGTTCTTCCCTAAACCACTGGGATGTTGGCAGATTTCACTTTTCCTAAAAAAAACCCAAACAGTTGAACGACCTGATGGATAAAAGTGGGTTCACAGATAGTTCAGCCTCCTTTTTATAGAGAAAAAGTGAAGCAGGAACTGTTGAACCATCACAGGCTTAAATCCATGGGGGCTGGAGGCCTCACACTGAACATCCTGCAGGTGCTTTAGTTGGTCTCTGCCCTTTCCCAAAACTTCATTGCTCAATTCTACACTGCCAGAAGTTCCTCCCCATCCAGCAGTGGTGGSAGAGGCTGTGGGCAGCAGTCCCCTGTCACCCCCTGCTCCCACAGGCTGCTCCCGGCAGATCGGCTTCTCCTTCGCCAGGCCCAAGCTCTGCGCCTTCTCGGGGCTCTACTACTGTGACAGCTGCCACAGGGACGAGGAGAGCATCATCCCCTCCCGCCTCATCCACAACTGGGACCTCACCAAACGGGGGGTGAGTCCAGCATCTGCTTCCTGAGGGTCCATCTGGGCATTCCCTGCCTGGCAGTGCCCAACCCAAACCTCCCTCCGAGCTCTGGGGCTGCTCCATGCTCTGTGTCCAGCTGTGCCCTCTCTCCGTGCCCCAGGTGTGCAAGCAGGCCCTGAAGTTCCTGACCCAGATCCGAAACCAGCCTCTGATCGACCTGAGGCTGGTCAATGAGAGCCTCTACGAGCACGTGGAGAGGATGGGGCGGATCCTGCGCAGCCGGGAGCAGCTGAAGCTCCTGGGGGATTATCTCATCATGTGCCGCAGCGGCGCCCTGAAGGAGCTCAGCAAGCGGTGAGCTCCCTCCCAGG
Organism: Cardinalis cardinalis; assembly: GCA_014549065.1. Taxonomy (NCBI): domain Eukaryota; kingdom Metazoa; phylum Chordata; class Aves; order Passeriformes; family Cardinalidae; genus Cardinalis; species Cardinalis cardinalis. Next base: position 122,882 of record JACDOX010000639.1, on the reverse strand, counting down.
GTGGCATTCCCCTCTCCTGGCACCCCAGTGGGCTCCTGGTCCCCCTCCTCACTCACCATGGGAGCAGGGAGCSGTGCTGCCAAGGCTCACGCTGGTTTTTCCCCCCATGTCATCTGCTCTAAGGAGTTATCCATCTGTTGGCTGGGTCAGCACAATGAGCTGGGACTCAGGAAACACCTTCCTGGCCGAGGAGCTTCTGGCTGGACAGGAAACACCTGGCAAAATAGATGAGATATTTATTTTCTTTTTTCCCCCCCTTTGAAATGCTCTCACATGATTTCCAGTGGCAGGATTTGGGATGTGAAAATGAGCTCTGCAGTGATTCACTTTAAAAGGCTGCTTCATCCAGGTTGCTCCCTGCTTCAAAGCTCTGGGAGGTGTGGTGGACACCATCTACCCCCTTCTTCTCTGTGCTTCTTTGCAGGCTTGATCACAGGCATTACCTCCTGGAATGTCCCCACAAATACAGCGTGGCTGATCTGAGGCAGGTGAGATCTGTGTATGGTCATAGAATCGCAGAATGGTTTGGGTTGGAAGGGACCTTAAAGACCACCCAGACCCACCCCCTGCCATCCAGTTCCACCTCCCACTAGACCAGATTGCTCCTAGCCCCCTGGCCCAGTTGTTGGGGTTTTCCAGGTGAAAACACCCCGGTGTCTGTAGGGATGCCACATGCCGCTCCTTCAGCAGGAGGYTCCCAGCAGTTGGGTCTTCAGTGATCCCCAAGCCGGGAGCCCCATCCTGGCAGGCTGTGGGTGCTGCTCTCAGCAGTCCAGGGTCCCACTGCACCCCAGCCTTGTGGGCTGGAGGTTGTTTTGGAGGACAGCCCTGCCTTCAGGTGGGTGTGACAGAGCGAACACTGACCCCTGTGTCCCCCAGATCGCTGAGGGCGCCTTCGAGAGCTTCCTGCAGTCACTGCTGCAGTTTGCATCCCACCACGTGTACAGCTGTGACCTGTGCACCCAGCGAGGCTTCATCTGCCAGATCTGCAACAGCAGCGACATCATCTTCCCCTTCGAGTTCGACACTACCACCAGGTGAGTGAGCTTCTCAGCACCCCTGCCCGTCCTGCTGCAGCCACGGCACCCAGGGACACAGCCTGCCTTAGGCCAGGAGCCCCAGCCAGCCCAAGTTCTGGTCACACACCCCACTTGCAAGGCACGGGGGGAACTGGAAATGCTCTGAGGTGGTTCTCCATCCTCGTGATGCCTGAAACCTTGTGGTTCCCATGTGGTGCCCATGTCCTCGTGGCAGCCACATGTGCCCATGCCCCTGTGGGATTTGCATCCTTATGGTGCCATGTCCTCATGGAAGCCCTGTCTTGATCTCCTACATTCTTGTGGAAGTTACATTTTCCTGGTGCCTGTCCTCATGAGAGCCCTGTCTTCATGTCCACCATTCCTGTGGGAGCCACATCGTCATGGTGCCCATCTCCTTGTGGAAGCCCTGTCTTGATCTGCATTCTTGTGGGAGCCACATTCTTGTGGTGCCCATGTCTCCATGGGAGCCCTGTCTTCATGTCCCACATTCTTGTGGTACCCATGTCCTCATGGTGCCCACATCCTTGTGGTTCCCCCATCCTTGTGGGACTCATCCTCACATGGCCACATCTTTATGCCCATATCCTCATGGAACCCATCAGCTCCAGGGTGCTCCAAACCAAATCCGGGCTGTTTGGGGCAGGAGCAGATCATTCTCACAGAGTCAAGATGTCACCAAGAGAGGTGGCTTTGCAGACTGAAGATGCAGCCACCAGCACCTTGCTGTCAGCCTGCAAAGGCCTTGCTGGGTGCTGGGTGCTAGGGCAGCCAAGGGGCTGGAGGGAGGAGGGAGGAAGGTTCTGCATGTCCCTGTCTTGCTCACCTGGCCAGTGCCTCTCGCACTCAGGGTCAGTCTGACCCCTTGCAGGGGCTGCAGGAGGGAAGGGGAAGCAGCAGTGGGATTCTCCTACATCCCTCTGCAGCCACGGAAGGAAGGAAGGACACATGGACACAGATTTCATAGAATGCCAAAATGGTTTGGGTTGCAGGGACCTTAAAGCCCATCCAATGCCACCCCCTGCCATGGACAGGGACACCTTCCAAGTCCTGTCCAAGCTGGCCTTGGACACTTCCAGGGGTGGGGCAGCCACAGCTGCTCTGGGAGCAGAGGTGGGTGGGAGCAGCACTGTGGGATGTGCTGGGAGAGGCTGAGGATGTTCCCAGCAGGAGAGGGGTGAGACTGGCTCTCACTGGGGCTTTCCCCTGCCCACAGAGCTCCCATTCCTCACAGGCAGAGGGACCTGTCCTGCAGTGGGGTCAGCTGTGGGTCGAGGTGCAGCAGCTGGACAGGAGTTGGAATCAGGATGGGGATGGTGCTAGAGGGGAATTCTTATCCCCACCACCATCAGGGTTTGCTGAAGTCAAACCCTTCCAGACCAGGAGGCTGCTCCACTGTAGTTGGAGAGATCCACATCTCCATGGTTATACCATAGAATTGTGGAATCATTCAGGCTGGAAAAGCTCTGTAAGATCATCGAGTACAGTTCACCCAGCACTGTCAAGGCCACCACTGACCCGTGTCCTCAGGTGTCACATCCACAGGGCTTTTAAATCCCTGCAGGGATAGTGACTCCACTGTTTGCCTGGGCAGCTTCTGCTAGAGTTGGACAACTATTTCAGTGAAGAAATTTTCCGTAATATCCAACCTAAACCTCCCCTGAGGCAACTTGAGGCCATTTCCTCTTGTGCTGTCTTGGCCTATTTGGCATTGAGCACAATCCTGGCAGAGACGTTTCACAGGCTCTTGGGCTGTGTGGTCTCACTTTGCCTGGCAATCCCTAAAAGTGAGCAGCAACACCCAGAACCTGCAGAAACCACCACGGATACCGGGATCCATGGGTGCTCCATGTGTTCTGGGTTGCGAGTATTTCCGTGGAGGAGGAGCAGCGCTGCTCACTCCCCACCACAGGGACAGCACTGAGCTCATTACCGAGGACAACATCCCCAGGGGACCAATTTTCCCTGGCAAAAGAGCAGCCGGGCTCTGGAAAGTGCTGGCACGCAGGGCTGAGCTGGCTGGCGGCCGGCCGGAGGTCTCGTGTCCCGCGGAGCCRAGCTCTGAAGTTTGTTGACGTCTTTCTTTCTCACCCTGACGGAGGAGGTTGTGCAGCAGGAAAGCGGCTCAGCCGACATCCTCGCGGAGCTGAACGCGGCTTCCTGCCCCTGTGCCCGCCCCCGGGTCACACCAGCACTGCTGCAGGATGTGCCTGCAACGCCTCAAACAATGACCCTGCCAGCACAGGACCCTCTCCTGCTCCGGCAGCTCGGGGGGACCTGGAGGCAGGAGATACCGATTCTAGCTCGGAACCACACGGGGTAAAACCCAGCTTCCAAATCCCCCCCGTGCCTGGGGAGCAGCTGCCACCACTGCTGATCTGGAGAGGCCACATGGAAGTGTGTTCCACCGGGGGAATGGGTATTTTCCATCCCAAATCCTGCCTGTCCATGCACGAGCCTTTCCCTGTCCTGAGTCCCTCAGGGYTTGCAGCTCCTTTCCAGAGCAGGATTTCACCCCAGCTGTGATGCTGTGGTCCCTTTCCTGGCACTGCTGGGTGTTCTCTGCCTCTGTCCCACATATCTTTTGGGGAATTAAGGTGTTTCATGCTGTTTACACATGGATTGTACACCAGGTATTTGCACAGTGAAGGTAAATCCGGCTGCCCCGCTGGCATGTGGCTGAGCCACATTTTACTGCCACTGAGGAGCTGGGGATCACAACCCAAAAATTGACCTCAGTCCTTGTCACAGGGACATTTCTGCTGGTGACTGAGCAGTGAAACTCCTGCCTGAGCTGGAGTCCTTCACAGGGTGTCACATTCCTGCTGCTGCTGAGCCAGATCAGGGAGCTCTGACACCTCCACAGAGCCACCTGCTCAAGGGCAGCTCCCTCCTGGCTGTCTGTCCCTTCCCTGCAGCTCTGCTGTCCCCACATGCAGGTCCTGCTCTCAGGGTGGCTYTCCCACCCCAGCCATGGCAAGCAGAGGGTCCCCAACAGCAATGCTGTCACAGGGGTTGGTATAAGGGCTCAGTGTCAGGGGTGGTGTCACAAGATTGGTGTCAAGGGATCAGTGAAACAAGGGTGGATGTTCAGGGTTTGGTGTCACAGGTTCGTTGTGCAGGGGGTGTTGTCACACTCTCGAGCTGCACTCAGTGCTGGGAGAGCAGGGCACAAACCTCAGCTCAAACCTCATTCCTGTCTCTCTCACACAGTGGCAGCGCCCACCACGCTCCTTCCGGCCCAGCTCACAGCTGCTGGGGAGGATGAGGAGCTGCTGGGGAGGATGAGGAGCTGCTGGGGTGTACATGAGGAGCTGCTGGGGAGGATGAGGAGCTGCTGGGGTGGATGGGGAGCTGCTGGGGTGGATGAGGAGCTGCTGGGGTGGATGAGGAGCTGCTGTGGGGTGGATGAGGAGCTGCTGTGGGGTGGATGGGGAGCTGCTGTGGGGTGGATGAGGAGCTGCTGGGGTGGATGTTCCGCTCGAGCAGCTGCTGCTCCTGCGCTGAAGGTTCTGCCTGAGCCGTGGCTGGGGCTCTGCTCAACGAGTGCTCAAAACGCACCAGGACAGGGAAGTGTCCCCTGGTTCAGTGGGGGAAGTTTGCTCTTTGTTCTGACGTTCCCAACACAGCGGGTTTCGTTTTTTCCTCCTTTTCCCAGGTGCAGTGAATGCAAAACCGTCTTCCACCGGGACTGCCACGCCCGGGCCCCGGCGTGCCCGCGCTGCGAGCGGCGGCAGCGCTACCAGCGGCGGCTGGAGGCCAGCACAGAGCCCAGCCCCGAGCCCGGCACTTACCTCGACACTGCCCTGGGAGCGGGGCTGGCGGCAGGGACAGAGCAGAGCCCCCCTGCCTGAGAGCCCGTCCTGCGCCTGGCCCTGCCCTGGGCACRGGGACAGTGTGGGGTGGGTGCTCCTGCCCTGCGGAGGGACCTTCTGCCCACCCAGGGCTAAAGAAAGGCTGGAAAAATCCATCCCCCTTCACACTAACCGGGTGCTGTTCCCTGTCACCCTCCTGGTGCCAATGTCCCCTCCCAGCGGAACCCAGCCGCTCTTCAGGGTGTCATCCCAGAATTCCAATCAAGGGTGTGGAGAACTGACATTGATCAAAGCTCTAGTTTTTTAGGATACTGAAAACTGGTATTTTTTTACATGGGGGTTTTGCACAACTGGGCTGCTCTGGGTGGTGGACCCACGCAGGGAGGGGACAAAGTGACACTTGTGCCTTTAGGGACCTGCATGCCCCAGGGGTGCCCCGAGCATCTCCTGCTCAGACAGCCCAGCCAGGGCTGTGGCCTCCAGGAAGAGCTGGGGAGAGCTGGGCCGCTCCTCCCGGCCTGCTGCTGCTCATCCTTGGGAGAAATTTTATTTTCCTTTAACCCCTCCCCACACAAAGATAATTAAAGTCTATTTAACAACAAGTGAAACGATTTCTGAGTTTGTTTCTCCGCAGTGGGACCTCATCACAGTTTGAACCTGACACAGTGTCTGTGGGAAGAGGATTGGGATGGGGATGCTGCCAGTCCTCCATCCTCCCTGCCCATCCCCCATCCTTCTTGCCCATCCTCCATCCTCCAGGGTTTCGCTTGGACAAGTGGTTGGGGGTTCCTTCCCCATTTTCCCTGCCCCATTTTCCTTCCCAGCTGCTCCCCACTGGCGTCAGCTTCTCCATTGTTGTTTTCCCCACCACTCGTGGTTGGAGGACTTGGGATGTGCCCACCAACACAGCAGAACTCCCAGAGGTGCACGAGGACAAAAACCAGGGCACGGCAGCTCCCATGGGGCCCCCCTAATAGGGTCCCCATCCCACTGCCCAGGGAGGCCGTGGCAGATCCGGCAGCAGCGCAGATCCCGGCAGCAGCGGGGCTGGGCCCTTCCTGCGGCAGGAACCTCCCGAGGAGCCGTTTCCTCGTCGGGCGGCTGCGGGTCCCCCCCGCCACCGTCCCGTCCCGCCCGCCGAGGGGACAGGACGCGCCCAGCGCCCCGAGCAGCAGCGGGGGCCGGGCACCCACCCGCCGCGGAGCCCGGCCCCGTCTCTCGTCGAGGCGGCGGCGGAAACCGGGCGAGTCGGGACCGGCCCGGCGCGGGCACGAGCGGCACCGCGGGCGCGCCCCCGCCCCAGCGCCGGCCGCAGGTGAGAGCGGGGCTCGGGCGCCGCGGGCGCGGGGACCGGGAGCTCGCGGCTCGGTGGCTTTGGGGTCTCGGACGCGGTGGCGGGGATGGTGGCGGTGACCCCAGGGTGTTCCAGCAGGTTCGGGCGGGTTGCGAACCTGCCGCGTAGGGCGGCAGCTCAGCGGGGACCCCGAGGGAGCTGAGCTGGGGGGGTGCTCGGCCCAGGAGGGGTTGGGCGCTGCCGTCACCTTCCCCTGCCCCGTGTCCCGCAGGCGGAGGCGCGGGGAGGCCATGGAGGCGGCGGAGCCGGCGGAGGAGGCGCTGGTGCTGGTGGAGTACGGCTTCGAGTACCGCGCCAAGGACGGCACCTTGGTCTCCATCAAACCCAACGAGCGCTATGTGCTGCTCAAACGCACCAACTCGCACTGGTGGCACGTCCGCAGGAGCGGGGACGCCCGGCCCTTCTACATCCCGGCCCAGTACGTGAAGGAGCTGCCACCCATCGCTGCCCCAGCCCTGCTTGACCCACTGCCATCGGGACATGCTGCGAAAGAGCCGGCCGTGCTCGTCCCTCAGCCCCCGCCAGCCTACGAGTATCGGTTCATCGGCGCCGCCGAGCCGGGGGAGCCGGCGGGAGGGTGCCCGGTGCCCAGGAGGGACTCGGTGCCCAGGAAGGACTCGGTGCCCAGGAAGGACTCGGTGCCCCGGAGGGACTCGGTGCCCCACAGGGACTCGGTGCCCAGGAGGGACTCGGTGCCCCGGAGGGACTCGGTGCCCCGCAGGGACTCGGTGCTCCRGAGGGACTCGGTGCCCCACAGGGACTCGGTGCCCAGGAGGGACTCGGTGCCCAGGAGGGACTCGGTGCCCAGGAGGGACTCACCACCATCACTCAGCTCTTTTCGGGTCCTCCCGGGGCTGACCCCGCACCCGGCCGAGCCCGTGAGACCTTCGCACTCCCTGGATGACCTGGCGCGGGTGACACCGGCGCCTCGCAGTGCCGCTGCTGCCATGGGGGCTCGCGGGGACCCCCCAGGACMCGCTCGGCCGCTCGGGAAGAGCCGCTCCGAGACCCTCTGCGCCTCCGGCAAGGACAGGGACGCGGCCAGGAGGTGGCCGGGGAGCGGCCCCGCGGCTCAGGTACGGTGACATCGCCGCTGCTGTCCCCAAAAGCTGCGCTGGGGGGGGTTAGCGGGTAGCGGTGTTGAGCCTGGCCCCTTCGGCTGATTCAGTGGCCGTGTCCCCGCACCAGGACCCTGTCACCCCCGGCACAGAGCGGGGTGACACCCCGGCACCGCAGCCACTGCTGGGACCCCCAACGTCTCCCCACCGAGCTGACCCCAYGGGACAAACCTGCAGGTGACCCCACCATAGGGGCTTGCCAGAATTAACCCTTTTGGAGGTGTGACGGACCCCACTCACCCTCCACCCTCATCGCCTGGCCCGTGCCTCAGTTCCCCCACCCTCATGGGCGCCCCTGGGCTCTCTCAGCCCCCTATTCTGCAGAACCCCGTGGTCACTGGGGGGTTTTGCAGTGATCCCTCAGGTTCCYGGAGCGTTCCGGGGTGGGAGGAGGCAGAAAGGGTTAACAGGGAAGCGCGGCAGCTCCTCCCTGCCGGGGCGGGAGCCTCACCTGGGCGCAGCACCCATTGACCGAGGTGTGTGCTGGGTGCTCCCCGGCACAGGCCAGCGCCCCGACACCCCAAACCCACGCTCACCCCACACCAGTAAGTAGCAAAGGGCTCTGCCCAGCACCCCCTGGGCTGCACCTCCCCGAGGGGGGCACCCAAGGGTGGGGGTCCCCGCCGGCCACCAAGGCGGGCCGGGGTACCCGGGCTGAGGCAGCGCGGGCAGAGGGGTGGGGCCAACCACGACCTTGTCCACTCCTCACTCGTCCCCAGCCCCTCACTTCGGAGTGACCCCGGGCACCTGGAGCACCCTGAGCCTGGGCGTCCCCCACTTCAAGGGGGGCTGGAGAGATTGTGCCACCTGGGGGAGTTGCTGGAGGAAATGGGGTATTGGTGGTGGGGGGTTGTGTTTTACATCCCATTTCCACCCCATTTCACCCCATTTTCACCCTATTTTATACCTTGTGCCTCCAGCYGTGCCCTTTGCACACCCAAAGCCACTGAGCCCCCTTTGGGGGTGACCCAGCATAGTCCCCAACCCCAGTGCCAGCATGGGAACATTCCCCTTCCTGCCCAAATCCAGCCAGTGCCAAAACCATCGGGCATGGCAGTGCCATGGTGGCATCGGTCCTGCCACCATCTGCGCCCCATGGGATGGGATGGGACAGGATGGGATGATTCCGGTGTTGTGGGGACACAGCAGCTCCAGATCAGCTTCCATTTGAGCAGTGGGGCACCAGATGGGCACCCAAAATCACCCCGGTGCGATTCCTGCTCAGCATCGCCCTGGAGCAGCTCCTGCTCGGGTGGCCTTGGCTTTGCCGGAGCGGGTGACGAGTGGCAGGTTGTGGGTGACGGGTGACAACAACCCCAAGAGGAGCCGGTTCCGCCCTGGGCGTCTCTTCCGCTCCTCGAGCCCCGGCAGGAAGCGCGGTGGGTGCAGGGCCCGGCTCAGGGCGCCAGCGGYGGGACCGGAGCCTCGTGCTGTCCCCACGGCTGTCCCCACGGCGGTCCCCACGGCTGTGCCCACCCTGGTGCCCCCAGAGCTGCCCCGGTGTCACCGCCATGGGTGACCGGGAAGCAGGGGGGTCGCGGCAGGCCTGGAGCAGGGCACGGCAGCTGCTGCACCTGGGGAAGGTAGGCAGCACCCAAGGGTGCTCCCAGCGGGGGGACAGGGGGGTGTTTTGGGGTCGCCCCTTGCCAGGTGCCCCCTCAGCTTTCCCTGGGGGTTTATGGGTGCTGGAGGGTGCCACAATGCCCATCCCAAAGCGGGGAGGGGCACCCAGCCCCCCCTCAGGGGTGAGAAACCCCCAGGGATGCACCCATAGGGGACAGAGAGGTGCTGGGGGGGCTCGGTGCCAGGGATGCCCCGTTGCCACCCCCATGTCCCTTGTCCCCAGGAGAAGGGCAGACCCCCCAATAGTTTCTGCTCACCAGCGTGGGGGGGTTGTGGGGTGATGGGGGGAGGATGAGGGGTGTCATCGAGCTGCTGTCCCACTCTGATCCAGGGTGTCCCCAAGGACAGTGCACCGACTGTCACCTCCCTCGGGGTGATGGGCAGGGCTGCAGTTGGGACCTTTGTCCCCGCAGCCATTAGTGAGAGACTCGGGCTGTAAAGCTGGGGAGATCGAAGGGTGRCAGGAGGGGGTTCCCTGCTGGCAGCACCCTCCTGGTCCCAGGGGACACATCCCCCTACCCCAGCGTCCCCACGGGTGGGGTCAGCCCAGCTGAGGCTATTTTGGGATGTGGTGATGGGACTGTCTGGTTCAGCATCCGGCTCTGGGCGGGAGGCTGAGGCTGTGGGTGCTGGAAATGTYCCAGGGTGCAGGTGATGAGTGCTGGGGTGCAAGCGTGGGTGAGATGGGTGTGAGTGTTGGGGTGCTGGGAGAGKTGGGCACAGAGGCTGGGGGTGCAGAGGATGAGCAGGTTGGAGGTGTTGGAACCACAGGTATCAGTGCAGAGGTTGTGGGTGTTCATGGTTTGGGTGTCAGTGCTGTGGCTGCTGCGGAGAGCAGGTGATGCAGGTAACCAGTGCTGTGGGTGCTGCATCCAGGGG
>JACDOX010000639.1:13548-82369 GCA_014549065.1 Cardinalis cardinalis | reverse complement strand
AGCGCCCACCCCCGAGCGGCACCGCCCCGGCACCGGGACCACCCCCGGCACCGCCCCGAGACCCCCGGACCAACCCCTGGCACCGCCCCAGAACTCCGGCACCGCCCCCTGCAGTGCCCCGGGAGCCGGGGCCCGTCCCCGGTACCGCCGCAGACTCCGGCACCCCTCCCCGGGACCCGGACCCGGCACCGGCATCCCGGGACTGACCCTGGTGTCGGCAGCGGCGTCTCAGGACCCACCCCCGACATCGGCACCGACCCCCGGATCCACCTCGGACTCTGCTCGAGCCCCGGCGCTGACCCCGGTACCGATCCCGACCCGCTGTACCCATCCCCGGTACGGCCCCGAGACCCGGACCGGGACTCGGCACTGCCGGGCTCTCTCCGGTACTGGCACTGCCCCCGGTACCGCACAGGCCTCCCGGGACCCATTCCCGGCTCCACTCCGAGCGCCGGGACGGGGACAGGGTACCGGCACCAGCATCCCACGACTGCCCTGTACCGGCACCAGCATCCCGGGTCTGGCCCTGTACCGGCACCGTCACCCCGGGACTGGCCCTGTACCGGCACCAGCATCCCGGGACTGCCCTGTACTGGCACCGTCATCCCGGGACTTGCCCTGTACCGGCACCAGCATCCCGGGTCTGGCCCTGTACCGGCACCGTCATCCCGGGACTTGCCCTGTACCGGCACCAGCATCCCAGGACCCACTCACGGTACTTCCTTGAGCCTCAGCGTCGAGCCCCGGTACCGCAGCAGCATCTCGGGACTGGCCCTTGGCACTGCCCGATCCCCCGGTGCCACCCCGGTACCGTGACCCACCCGCGGTACCGGCACCAGCCCCGGTACGGATCCCCCAGCAGTGCAGCAGCCCCGGGGCCCAGCCCGGCGCCAACCTCCCCACGGCCCTCCCGGGGCACCCCGCAAGGGCGCACGGGGGTCCCCAAAATCCTCCGTGCCCCCGCAGACCCCGGTGCAGCTCCGKGGGGACACAACCGCACCCCGAGGGCAGCGCCGATGGCAGGGCAGGGATTTATTGTCCGGGGGGAGCAGAGGGGGGCCGGGGTCCCACGGGCACGGGGGAGGATGGGGAAGGCGAGCGGGGTAGGGGTGGGCACGGGGGGACCCTGCTAGTCCTGGGCGCTGCCGGGCTCCTGGGCGCTGCCCGGCGCACGGGGGTCCCCAAAATCCTCCGTGCCCCCGCAGACCCCGGTGCAGCTCCGTGGGGACACAACCGCACCCCGAGGGCAGCGCCGATGGCAGGGCAGGGATTTATTGTCCGGGGGGAGCAGAGGGGGGCCGGGGTCCCACGGGCACGGGGGAGGATGGGGAAGGTGAGCGGGGTAGGGGTGGGCACGGGGGGACCCTGCTAGTCCTGGGCGCTGCCGGGCTCCTGGGCGCTGCCCGGCTCCTGGGCCTGGCCCGGCTCCTCCGTGTCCCCCTCGGCAGGCGGCCGCGTCCTCTTGAAGAAGCCCATCTGCAAGGGGACACAGTGACAGTCGGGCCCTGGGGGACCCCGCGGCAGCAGCCCCAGGGATCCCACAGGATCTGCCCCCCAGGAATCCCTGTGGCACCACCGCGGGGACCCCATGGCATCACTCCTGAGGGACCCCTGCCTCTGGGGACCCCACAGTGTCACCCGTGCTGCTGTCCCCGTCCTGGCCCACACCCCCACCCCCAGCACTGTGTCCCGTGTCTCGTGGTCCCTCTGGTGCCAGTGAGGCCCCACCACCATGGTGGATGTCACCAGTGTCCACAGTGTCCCCCTGCACCCACTCACCTTCCACATGAGGAGGATGAGGAGGGTGAGGAGCAGGAGCCCGGCCAGGACCCCCAGCACCACCCACCCCACGGGCACAGCCCCCTCGCCCCCGGGGCTGGTGCGCACCACGCAGGTCTCAGTCTGCAGAGGGACAGGGGGGTGACAGCGCTGCCACCGCCGCCTGTCCCCGTGTCCCCACAGCCACGGCAGCCCTACCTCAGCCTTGCCGCTGGGCAGGACCCGGGGCTGGACGCGRTAGGGCATGGCCGAGGTGTTGAACCACGCTTGTGACTGGATGCGGAATTCCAGGAGGTGCTCCCGCTAGGGCCAGCAGGGGGACATGCAGGGGACACATGGGGACACATGGGAACCTGGCATCAGGGATGCTGGCAGCTCGCAGGGCACCCATGACCCCACACATGGTATCTCCAGGGTGCTCTCTGGGCACCGCCGTGCAGGAGGGGACATTGCAGGCGTGCCCTGAGGCCCCAGTGCCACCCTCTGTCCCCAGGGGGGGGCCAGTACCTGCTGCAGGGTGTCCATCCAGAGCAGGGCGTGGACGCTGACCAGTGCCCGCTGGTCCTTGCCCAGGCTGGGCACGTGGCAKGTGATGTCCGCGCACGTGGCATTGTCACAGTCCTGAGGGTGGCGTCCAACACGGTGGGTGTTGGGGGGCCCCCGCCCCAGGGGACGCTCCCAGCCCTGTGCCCGCCATGGGCTGCAGGTCCCCAGGGTCACCCAAGGGATGCGGGCAGCCCCAGCCCGGCCTCCACCGCAGCCGGCCGGTCCCCAGCGTGCCCCGCTCACCACACGGACGAGGTCCCCCAGGCCCTGGTCCCCCAGCCCCGCTCCCGGGGGCGGCTCCGCCTCCCGGCGCTCCCGGTGCTGGCTGCCGTTCGCGGGCGCTGCGGCCGTCGGAGCGGAGATCTCCAGCTGGAAGGGGACACAGCGGTGACACCACCCCCCTGACGTGTCCCAGCGCCCCCGGCGGGACACAGCGGTGACACCACCCCCCTGACGTGTCCCAGCGCCCCCGGCGGGCAGGGTCCCGCCGCCCGTACCTGGGCGGGGTTGAGGGCGGGGTGCCGGGAGCAGTTCGCGCCGCCCTCGGTGCCCAGCTCCAGCAGGTAGAGCAGGACGTGCTCGCCCAGCAGATGGGGCACGGCGAGGCTCAGGGTGACCCCGCTGACGGTGCCGGGACCTTTGTTGTGGAGCTGCGGGAGGACGGTGTGTGATGCCCAGCGCAGGAGATGACGCCGGGCAGGGCACAGAGGGGACATCCCCTGAAATCACCTCGTAGACGTGCTCCACCCTGATGCCGTRGTCCTCGAGCCGCCGGCTGCCCGGCGCCCCGTGCCAGCTCGTGGGCAGCACCATGGTGGCAGGCAGGGAGTTGCTGGTGGGAGAGGGGGGTCAGTGTCCCCCTTCGTCCCCCCGGTGTCCCCGTGTCCCCCAGGGCCTCACCCTCGCAGCTCCATCTCTGCCTCTGCCTCCACGGGCACTGTCACCGTCACCGAGCCGTGGCTGGGGCTGTTCTTGCTGTGGGGACACAGCGGGATGAGACACGGACACTGAGTTTGGGGACATGCTGAGGACACCGAGCCCGAGGCGCCGGTGTCCCTGCAGTGGGTGGGGGACAGGGGACAGCACGGTGTCACCTCCGCAGCTGGAGGTGGAAGGTGATGGCATCCCCCATGTCCTCCAGCCCGGACACGCTCAGCTCCATGTCCACGGTGATCTGGGGACAGCAGAGGACAGGGGCAGGTGGGTGACCGGCCCCAGTGGGTGACAGGCACAGCAGGGACCCCGCTGTCCCCTTACCCGGGCTCCTGCTTTCATGGGATTGCCCAACTCACAGAGCACCACGTGGGTCCCGTTCTCCTTCTTGGGGTTGCAGCTCAGCTTCTCCTGCCCCTGCGGGGTGGGGACACGTCAGGGACCCCACCAGGAACCAGCCACACTGGGGACAGGAGCTTGAGCCCCTCACCCCAGACACCCCTGAACACCGTCACCAGTGGGGTCCCTGTGGAGAGTGACAGCCACCAAGAGCAGGACAGGAACCCCCAATCCCTGGGCACCCGTCCCCACCAGGCAGCCCCATGGAGGATGGACACAGTGTGAGCCCCCGATTTGGGTCACCCCTCTGTACCCAGCACTGTCCCCATTCCCAACCCTGTGAATGTCCCCTCTGTTCCCTCTGCCATCTCCAGTCTCTCCCCAGGATGTCCCCGTGCTGTCCCTGCTCCCTCCTTGGCGTGTCTCAGGGCATGTCCACAATCGTCCCCCTGGATGTCCCCTCTGCTGTCCCCATTCTTCCCTCGATGTCACCTCCCTCCCCTCCATCCCTGGAATGTCCCCTSTGTACTCTGCACTGTCCCAGAYCTCCCCTCCGGGATGTCCCCTCTGGCCCCTCCACCAGCTGGGCGCCCCCTGACACCCATCCCTGCCGGGCACCCCCATGGAAGGTGACAGCACCAAGGACATGGTTTGAATCCCCCCACCCTCCCTGGGCTCCCCCTGACACCCATCCCCGCCGGGCACCCCCAGAGAGGCAGGTGATGCCAGCAAGGGCAGGACGTGCCCCCCCCGCCCTGGGCACCCCTGTGACACCCCTGGTCCCCGCTGTCCCCCGGTCACACCCACCGGGATGGTGCTGCGGGCAGCCTGGTAGTGCGTGCCCGGGGGCAGCTGCACCCTCAGCTCCGCCTCGAAGGCGCCTTCGCCCGCGTTGGTGGCGTTGGCCCGCAGGGACAGCACGGCCTCGGCCCCGATCAGCAGGCGCTGGCTGGGGCTGGGGGACACGGGGACACGGGGACAGGGCTCAGCGCCCCGCGGGGACAGCGGGCACTCCCTCAGCCCCTGCCGGTGCTCACGTGTCGGCGGCCAGGCGCAGGTCGGGCACGCAGAGGTTGTCATCGCCGCAGTCCTCCAGGGTGATGTGGGTCTGGGAGGGACAGCGAGGGGACAGGGAGGGGACAGGGGGACCCCCATCCAGGGTGAGGTGGGAGACGGGGAGTCATTGGGGACATCCCAGGGAGGGACTGGGCTGGTGGAGGGGCCAGAGGGGAGGTCTGGGACAGTGCAGAGTACAGAGGGGACATTCCAGGGATGGAGGGGAGGGAGGCGACATCTCCGAGAGGGAAGAATGGGGACAGCAGGGGGACATCCAGGGGGACGATTGGGGACATGCCCTGAGACACGCCAAGGAGGGAGCGGGGACAGCACGGGGGGGACGGAGGGGACATCTCGGGATTGGGAATGGGGACAGTGCTGGGTACAGAGGGGACATCCAGGGGAGGGATTGGGGACTGCAGGGTGAGCACAGAGGGCAGAGCAGGACGGGGATGCCAGGGAGTGGCAGGGACAGTGTGGGGCACATTCCAGAGGGAATAAGGGACAATGGAGGGGGTAGGAGCCACATCCCGGTGGGAACTGGGGAGAGTGGGAGGGGGACAGGGGCAGTCCCAGGGGGATGTTGGGGACACTGGCACAAGCTGGGGACCCCAGAGCTGAGCTCACCCAGGCTGGGGGTACCCACACATGCCCTGGTGGAATGAGTCCACCCCGTGTCACCACGGTGATGTCCCCCCACAGCCACGTCCCCCCTACCTGTGCCTGCACCAGGGTGTCCCCGTAGAGCACCAACCCCGGGGCCTCTCTGGGCAGCGTCAGGGCCACGCTCAGCGCCACCGGGCTCAGCTTGTCCTTGAACTCAGCCTTGTCCTGGGGACACCCATCGGCACAGCACTCTGGAGGGCATCCCGTGCCCACCGCACCCCACTGTCCCCGTCCCTGTTAGCCGCCCTCCTGGGACAGGGAGACTCTGTTATCCCCAGCCCTGTCCCCAACYCTGTCCCCATCCTGGCTGGCGATGCCACATCCCCATTCCCGTCCCCTCCCTGGACTGTGCCCCCCTCTGCCGSGCTGTCCCCGTGCCCGTACCCGCAGGTAGGCGGTGAGGTTCCTGCACACGGGGGGTGCCCCCGGTGCCACCACCAGCGCCTCCTGCCAGGACGATTGGTGTCCCCGCAGCAGCAGGACCCGCCGCGACGCCCGGGGCTTCAGCCGGTCCAGCTGCAGCTCAGCCTCCAGCTCTGGTGGGGAACGGGAGGTGGCACTGGTGACACCCGCGCTGACGCCCCGGCGGTGGCCCTGTGCCAGCGGTGCCCGCAGGGTGACACTGGCACTCACGGATGCTCCGAGGGATGTCCTGGCCCGTCACGCTGACACAAAACTCCACGTGGAAGCTGCGGGGGACACCACAAACAGTGCTCAGAGACCTGTCCTGTGCCCACGGTGGTGTCCCCATAGCGTCCCCATGGCAGTGTCCCCATGGCAGTGTCCCCTCACCAGCTGACGGGGACGCTGGAGTTGGGCAGGGAGCAGTCCAGGATCTCAGGGTTCAGCCCGTCGGGGACACTCAGCCGGGTCCGGGCCACCACCACGGGCAGGCCCCTGGGGCACGGGGACATTGCTGAGGTGCCAGGGGACCCAAGAGGGAGCCCCGGGCCACCGCAGGGACGGGCACTCACAGGTACACGGCCGCCTTGGCCGCCCCGTAAGCCCCCACGAGCAGATCTGCGGGGACAAGCAGAGGGTCGGTGCCGGGCGGTGCCGGGCGGTGCCGGGCGGTGCCGGGTGGTGCCGGGCGGTGCCGGGGCTGTACCCGCGTAGCCGTTGCCGTCCAGGTCGGTGGCGCCGCGCAGCGCGAAGCCGAAGGCGGCGGGGCCGGGGAAGGGGCTCTCGAGGCGCTGCGTGGGCGCCGGCGCCAGCCCCTCGCTGTGCCCGCGGAAGATGAACACCTGCCCGCTGCCACCGTCACCGCCCTGCGGGGCSCCCACGGCCACGTCTGGGGACAGAAGGGCCGTGAACACCCCCGCGCTCTCCCGCCTCAGTTTCCCCCAGGCGCGGCCCCTGCCCGCCCCGCCCGCTGTTACCGCCGAAGCCGTCCCTGTCCAGGTCCCCGAGGCTGGCGATGGCGGCGCCGAAGCGGCCGTAGGGGTGGGTGCCCGTCAGGGTCTGGGGGGGCYCGGCGAGGCGCTGCCGCCCCAGGTAGAGGTAGAGGCGGCCCAGCTCGCTGCGCTGCCCGTCCGAGCGCCGGGCCATGAACAGCGGCGCCCCCACCAGCAGATCGTCCCTCCTGTGCCCGGCGCGGGGTCAGGGTCAGGCTCCGCGGGTTTGGGGGCCGGGGGCACCCAGCGCTGTGCCAGGCACCGGGCAGCACCCCTGGGTGTCGCCATGGAGGGGGGGGACTGTTCCCACTCTCACCCGTCCCCATCGACATCGGCCACTGCCACCGTGTGCCCGAAGTACGAAGCCACCTGGAAAGGGTGAGGGTGGCACCGGGGGGTGCCAGGGGCACAGTGGGCGGGGGGAGACGGGGCTGGGGTGCTGTGGAGCAGCGGGGCTCTGGGGGTGTCACAGGGCAGGGGTACCTAGGGGTACCTGCTCGCTGGCGATGCCCCGCAGCCGGCGCAGGGTGTCCCCCGCAGTGAAAATCTCCACCTGCCCAGGGCAGCGTCAGACGCCAGGCCCAGCCCGGGGTGACACGTGGGGGTGTCCCCTGGTGTCCCCTCGGCACCGGGCACTCCGCAGCACTCACCTCACCCCTCGTGTTGCTCTTGTTGGGGACCCCTACCACGTATTCTGTGAGGGATGAGAGCCCTGAGTGCCCCGGTGGGACATTGAGGGGGGCACGGAGATTCCCCGGCACTGGGGTGGGCATGGGGATACCCCTGGTGCGACATGGGGCCGTGAGGGCACAGAGATGGACGGGACCCCTGTCCTGGCACAGCCTGTCCTGCCCCCTCGGGAAGGGGAGCGAGGTCACTCTGGAGCCCCAGGGTGCCCCAGGCCCCTCAACCCCCGTTCCCTGCACCCCTCTGCCCTACCTTTGGTTTTGGGGTTGCCATCAAACTCGCCCACAGCCACCGAGTATCCTGCAGGGAGATGGGCGCTGGTGACCCGGGGTACCCCAGCAGGAGCCGGCAGTGGGGCAGGGTGCCCGTGCCCGCTGCTCACCCCGGTACCCGTCCTCGTAGTGCCCGAACACCGGCTCCGTGGGGCGCCCGGGGCTCCCCAGCCACAGCAGGGACGTGCCGAGGAAGCGCCTGAGGATCTTGTCCAGCTCCACCGAGTACACGAGCCCTGGGCACACCGGGGCAGGGAGCACCAGCCCTGACGCTGCCCCCCGCCCCAGGCTGCCCGCGCCGCTGCGGGTGGCACTCACGGGGTTCCGCATCTGGGGCGGCCTCCCCCCCGCCGTGCCCACCCCGGGAGCAGCAGCCGGCAGGAAGGACTCACCTGTGTGGGTGGCACCGCCGGCAGGAGGGACTCACCTGTGAAGTAATACCCGCCGGGGGCACCCAGCACCAGCGTCCCATCCTGCGGGAGGAGCTGCCTCAGCACCACYCTGGGGCACCCTGGCACCCCCCAAAGCATCCTCACCCAAATATCCCCACCCCGGTATTTCCCATCCTGGCAGCCCCACCCCAACGTCCCCCCCGCTCCCAGGACCTCTCCCGGAATTCCCGCTGCGCATCCCCCAGCTCAGCATCCCCACCCCAGCGTCCCCCGCCGTGACACCCGGGTACCATCCTGGCCGCACCCTCTGCATCTCTGTCAGCCCCCGCTGGGCATCCCGGGGGGCACCGCCCGATCCCCCCAAGGTGCCCGAGTCCCTCGAGCCCCTCCATCCCCTCTCACCGGGGTGACAGCGGCGCTGAAGCCGATCTCGCAGTAGCGCTTGTCGTGCGCTGCGGGCACAGGGCAGGGTCAGAGGGACGCGGGGCTGCGATCCCGGGCTGGGATCCCCCCGCTCCCCGCTCACCGTAGCTCGTCTGGCGGTAGGTGCTGGCCATGGTGCGGTCGCGGCACGGCGAGTACCACACTGCGCGCTCCGGGCTCCGCACGAAGCAGGTGCCCGTCGGGGTGCGGAACGCCTCGTGCTGCCCCTCCAAAGCGTTCCAGTGCTGCAGCGGGGCGCAGACCTGGGCACGGCGATGGCGCAGGCTGGGTGCTGCCCACCCCGTGCCCGCCCAAGGCTGCCCACATGCCCCCCGATGCACCCACCACCAGGTTGCCTTCCCAGCTGGTGACGGACGCTCCCAGCCACTGGTGCGATTTGTAGGTGCGCAGCTCCAGGGTGCCCTGGCTCTCGCTYTCGTCCCCTGGGGGAGCGGGACAGGGGCGATGTGCGGAGCTGGCACCCCCCGCGCCCGCTCCCCGCCCCACGGAGCCCACGCACCCGCAGTGTCGATGGGCAGGGGCTGGCAGGGGGTCCTGTCGGGGGGCCAGGAGCAGAGGAAGACGGCGCCGGGCTGAGCCACGCCGGGCTGGGAGGTGTTGGCACGGGGGGCTCCCACCGCCACGCTGGGCCTGGGGGCAGAGCGGGTGTCAGGGTGGGCGGGCGTGAGCCGCGCCCGACCCCCGGTGCCTGCCTACCTTCCCTCGCTCCTGTGGAAATCCAGGGCGAAACCGAAGTAGCTGCCGGGGGGTCCCTCGTAGATGGTGGGGGGCTCCTGGAGAAGCCCCAGCGTGGGGGGCAGGCGCAGCCCCCCAAGGAGCAGCAGCGCCCGCAGCAGCCCCATCGCCACCCCAAAATGTGGCCACAGGCTCCGTCCCGGGGTGTCCCTGGCTTATCTCGGGGGACGCAGCTGGGGCCGGGCCCGGCAGGAACGGGGAACACAGGAAGGGCCCCCCCGGCGCGCATCCGCTCCTGCGGGGAGCCGGAGAGGTGCGGGGGAGACGGATGTGGCCGGAGCAGGGCGGGGAACAGGAGGTGGCAGTGCCACCGGGAGACGCGGTGACAGCGTGGGGGACACGGGGACAGCAGCCTGAGCCTATCGCCCGCGGGCAGCCAGTCTCGGGGTGGCTATTTCGGGGCGCAGGCAGTCCCTACCCGCGGAAATGTGGCGAGGGGGGAGGACAGCAGGGCACAGGGCCCCTCCATCGCTCCTGGTATCCCCTCGGCAGCCGGATGGAGCTGACAGCACCGAGCCCGCCCTCACTGGGCATCACCCCCCAGTGTCCCCTTCCCAGGGCAGGGACACCCCAAGCCCTGCCAGGGCTGTKCAGGGCAATGGATCTGGCAAGGGGCCGGGTGGGCACAGCCCACGGCCAAGTGAACCAGGCGTGTCCGTGTCCTTGTCCCCGTGGGAGAGCCCGTCCCTGTCCCCTGTGCCCGCAGCCAGGCCTGGGGCAGCCGCGGGGCTCAGCCCAGCCCGGAGAGCGGCGTCAGCCCTGAATACACCTGCAGAATTAATTTAAACTCCATTAATTAAGGACAGTCAGACTGCCCGAGGTCTCCTGGTGCCAACCAGCGCCCGTGACCAGGAGAGGCCCTGGAGCAGCTCCCTGGGAGCCGGCCCGTSTGAAAAGCGGCTTTTCTCCTCCGCCTCTGAAGCTGCAGGTGGGAAGCAGGACAGGACAGGGACTCGGGGGGCTTTGGGGGGCACAGGGGGTCCCTGCAGGGCACCTTGGCCCCTGCAGCGGRGTCTGCTCCAGCCCTGCGGAGCAGCTGCGGCTGGAAGAGAGCGGGATTTGCCCGTGGCACAGCTCCGAGGGGTGGGAAGGGTTTAGCTGAGCCCGGAGCAGYTCCGGGAGAGGACACCGGACTCAGGGCAGCTGCTCCTCCTCGGGAGGTCTCGTCCCCAGCTTGCTGCAGCATCTGAACCCAGCTGGAGCACACACCAGAGCCCCCGAGGGCCATTATAATCCTTTCTTCTGTCCAATTACTTCATTTCCTGTTTCTTTCAGCACTCTGCACCATCCCTCATCAGCCACCGCCAGGGAAGGGCAGGTGGCAGCCTGGACCCCGACCCTGCTGGCATGCAGGGGGGTGGGTGGTCTTCCTTTAACCAAACCAGGGCTTTGGTTAGGAAAAGAGAGGCTGGTGCCCTGCACAGCAGCTCCCCACCACCACACAGCATCACATTTCTTTTTCCACAAATCATTGCTTTATTAGAAAGGTTTTTTYCCCTCATTTTACAGCATATATATATATTTATATATATATCTTATGTGACAAAGTTAAATACAGTCTGTTTATGCTTGTAAGTAATGACAGGTTAATTATTTTAGCGCTATCCTGAAGTCCAAAAACAATCCCTGCCCACAGTGCAGTGGGGCCAGGGCACAGATGGGCCCTATGAAGCTCAGCTCTGACAGTAACACTGAATTGTCTGGTATTTACAGGAAATTGAGTCCCTTTTTTGTGACTGCTGTCACTCTGACCTGCTCCAACTTCTCATTTACACGGTGAGGGAGCTCAGGGAGTTTTGATCCTTTGACTCTGCCTGGCCTCGTGCTGCGCTCCAGGAGGGGACAGGGAAGAGGATGAGGATGGGGAATGGGACASGGATGTCACCACATCCCCACACTGCTCTGAAATCCCTCCCTCCAGCGGCGGTGGCCCAAGGGCTGTGACACCTGCAGTGTCCTGTGAGTGGGGACAGCAGCAGTGGGGACACTGGGCAGGCTCCCACCAGGCAGTGTCACCTGARCTGGGCGATGCTGGGAGAACTGGGAAATCCCTTATGGACTAAGCTGGGGTAACCCTCTGTGTGGGATGGGTTAGGGTCCTCCTGCACCAGCAGGGTCTGCACATTAACGCTTCCAAAGAGGGGGAAAAGAAAAAGAAAAAAGGGCTCCWGTTCTCTGGGAGCACCCTGAATTCCTGCTGCTCCCCAGGCTGCTCCAGTGCCCATTCCTATGGCAGGGAGGAACACAGAACCTGCCAGAGTCACTGCTACCCCCACACCCCTCACCTCGCCCAAGTCTCACCTGTTGATTTTTTTTCTTCTGCAAAATTCTAAATGAAGATTTTTTTTTTGTTTTTACATTTTATACTACATAAAAACTTCAAAAATACATGAGCTTGATAAAATATACATGCTTAGCTGTTCTGCATCTAGCTGAAACTATAAATTGAACCTTTACAAGTGTCTTGGGTCACCTACAGCAAACATATTTACACAGAAGCCACCAGAACAAGTACCACTAAGAACTGGCTGTAAAAAATATTATTGCGATATACTACAAATGTAACCTTTGATAGGAGCTACAAAAAGCAGCATCTTTGTTTACAGAGTTCAGTGCAATTCTTTACATTAAAAAAAAATCCTATAAATTAATAAAGAAACCATCAGTGTTACAGAGGAAAGAACACGTTTTACATCCAGGCCGCGCTCCCCCGTCCTCTGTATTGCTTCAATTCCTAACAGGATTTGCCTTCTCTCTCCCATCCCAGTGCCTCTTTCCCGACCCCACAGAAGATGGAATTYAAAGTGATTTTTTCCCCCCTTTCAGGAGAAGAGTGGTCAAAGCCCAGACTGGAATCCCAGCCCTAGAACCTCTCTCCAGTCTGGGATATCCAGGCATGGTCCTGGCGCAGGAGAACATGGATGCAGGATGGGGAAGGAAGGGAGCTCTGGAAGCTCTGGGCACACACACAGAGCTCCTCCTCCTCTTTACATTAAGATCTTACTTCCATCTTTGCTGCTCACACCAAGAAAAACCCACGTCTGCAGACAGGGGCCAAGGAACCTCGTGCAATGCCTGAAAGCTGAGGCCTCCAGCCCCTCCACAGCCGGCAGCGCCCGATGTTCCAGGACCGATTACAAGCCGGATTCAATCATGCTATTKTAATTAGATGACCTCATTAAAAGGAATTTTAGAGATCCTATTAGTGTGTATGAAACCTCATTTATCATATACAAGGTGGCAGAAGGAAGATGACCAAGTGTAAGAATCCAGGGGGGAAAAAAAGCCTTTCCAAGTGTCTCGCTGTTCTAAAGGTGAAATGGTTCTTGTGGAGCAGTGCTGCTGCGTGCACGGAGGAGTCGGAGCGAGACTTCCCTGGGGTGCAGCCAACTGCCCAGCCCTCGAGCCCCCGGCTTCTTTGGCTGCTCAAGAGTGAAAGGAAATGCTCAGGCCTCACCTGCCCGCTGGCTCGACTCCAGCCCCTTCCCAAAAGGCCAAATATTCTCCTTCCTCCGAGGTTCCTTCATTTTGTCCTTCATGTGCCGTGGCTGGGTGGATGCTGCAAGTCCTGTCCTGAGAAAATGGGGTGCAGGAGGGGGTGGAGGTGCAGGGCTGTGGCAGCAGCAGCAGCTGCTGGCCTCGGAGCCAGGAGGGTCGGGTAGAGAGCGTGAGGGACAGGGTGGAAGGTGAAGGGGCCCGGGTGGATGGCGGACGCCGGAATGATGTGGATGGGGTGGCTGGCCAGGAACGTGGCGGGGTGCCCCGGAATAATGGAGTGGGTCAGGTGGGACAGGGAGATGGGTGTCAGGTGTGGCTGGGGGATGTGGTGGACCTGAGCGAGGGGCTGTGGGTGCGGGTGGGGGTGGATGCCGATGGCAGCGGCGGCAGCAGCAGCGTGGTGCTGCAGGATGGCGTGCTGCACCGTCGTGATGGACGTGGCCGAGGCTGCCGCCGGCTGCTGGATGTGGATGGGCTGGAGCGCGGGGGCAGCCGGCGCCAGGGCGGCCGAGGTGGGGAAAGCCTTCACTTGCTTGGCCAGCAGCTGCTGCTGGATGTGCTGCTGGGCAGCCTGCTGCAGCTTGCTGTACTTCTCCATCTCCTCGGGCGTGAAGGTGATGGGCTGGCTCTCCAGCGGGGCTAGAGAGGAATCTTCTCCCCCCTCCCGATCTCCTTCCATGCTCGGCTCCCCGCTCTGAGGCACRTAGCCAGGAAAGTGCTCAACGTCTGGAACTAAGGGCATCATACTGGTTTCCACTGGGACTGGCTGGTTGCCCCCGTCCATAGGCTCCAGCCCATCACCATCGCTCGGATCCGAGAGGAAGTTGTGTGGCATGACCAGATCTCTGGAGCCAAAGCACTCGGGGAGCGCCGGCGTGTCCAGGGGAAGGGATGGCATCTCCACAGAGGCTTCATCACGTTTCTGCTCATCCAGAGGCTTGTCCTGAATTACCATCACCACATCTTCCAGGAGAGACTGGCCGGCCAGCTGACCCTCCTCCGTGCTTTGGGAACCATCCTCAGCATCTGACAGCTCCTGCTCCTCACCCCTCTCCAAGCCAGACTCTTCATATCTTTTCGAGTTTGGTTTCCGAATGGTTGGCAACTTCCCAATTAAGGGCAGAACCGGTTTGTTGCCTAAGGAAGGAGGCAGTTTGGGGCCAAAGTAGCCCTGGGGAGGATCTTTGAGCTTTATGCCCACTTTGTTTGCCCCTGACAGCATCTCGTCAGTGACACAGGGCTTCTTCTCAACCTTCCTGGACTGCACCTTTTCCAAGAGCAGCTTTGCAGTGACGGAGTTCCTCTCCTCAGGGCTGCAGTCCCCTTCCGAGGCCCGCCCCATGCCAGAGCCGCTGCTGTTCTGGGACAGGGAGCTAGATCCTTTCAGATCCTCTCCTTTGCCATCCTCCTTCTTCGGCAGCACCCCTTCACCTCGGCCTGTCCGGAAATAGTGAGGAGACTGGGAGCGATAGATCTTGGACCTAATGAAGTCCCTTCTGCCAGACCTTCTYTCCTCGGGGCTCTCGTGGCCCCGCGAGCCCTTCCGTGACAGGGACCTCTGCGAGTGGCTGCGGGTGCTGCGGCTGCGGTCCCGGCTGTAGCTGCGGCTGCGCTTCCAGCTGCGCCCAGTCCCGCTGCGGCTCCTCCTCTTGCTCCGACCGCGGCTGCAGCTGCTGCTGCGGCTCCTGCCCCGGCTCCTCGATCTCGACCTGCCCCGAGGGTGGCTTCGGCTCCTGCTCCGACTCCTGGACCTGCTCCTGCTCGAGCTGTAGTCATCTTCCGACGAGGAGTATTTGCGCCGCTTCGAGCGGTGGTTGGAGCCATTGTAGTCAGAGTCATCCTCGGAGTCCTGGGAGCGCTTGGAGTGGCAGCGGGAGCGGTCGCTGTAGTCGCTGTAGCTGTCATCCGAGTAGCTCCTGTGGCGGCTGTAGCGGCTGTGCCCCGAGGACGCCTCCGAGCTGCTGGAGTAGGACCTGTGTGAGGAGCGCCTGCGGCCCGAGCGGGAGCGGCTGCGGGAGCGCTCGCTGCCCGACCCGTAGTCATCATCGCTGTACTGCGACGGGGACTTCTGGTGGCAGTGTTTGCCAGGGGAGCCCTCGTCACTGTCGTCCTCACCGCTGCTCTGCCGGCTCCGGCAGCCGCTCCGGGGCTGGGACAGAGCCGGGCAGCGCCTCCTCGCACCAGGGACCTGCTGCAGCTCAGCCTTGTGTCTTTTGCTGCCGTGCTCTTGGCAGGAGTTACCCCCGTCCTCTTTTTTAGTGCTGCTTCCCTCCTCGGCAGACAGGGATTTCCTCTGGGACTCCTGCGAGCATCGCTTTTTCTTCTGGAAATGGCTGCAGTCTTCAGACAGTTCAGGTTTCAGTGCCCGGTCTGACTCTGTCGAAAGGGAGGATTTACCTTTTTTGTGCCTGTGCCTTTTCCGTTTCTTGGGTTTCTCTTCCCCCAGCTCAGCTTTCCGGGCCTTCTCCTCAGCTTCCTCCTTGTGTTTGCGTTTGTGTCTGCTGGACTTTTTGTGCTTCTTTTTCTTTTTGTGTTTATGGGACCTTCCAGATTTACTCTTCCCCGTCATACTCTTACTGCTGTCTTCCCCCTCTCCCTTACCCATGCTCCCCAGACTGGATTCCTGCTTGCTCTGGGATTTGTTTTCCATTTTCTGAGCAGAACTGTTCTCTACACTTTCAGTCTCCTTGGCTTTGCTTGCTTCACCAGGTTCTATGCTCTGAGCGTTGTCTTTACAAAGCCCTCCTGGATCCTTGGATTTCTCTGCCCCTTTCCCTTTTGCATCCTTGTTACGGGAGAGTTTGAAGTCAAAGTACAGGGGGTTGCAGCTGTAGGACACAGAGGGCTCAGCTTTGGTGAAGATGAGCAGCTCTGAAGGCCACTGCAGTGTCGTGCTCTCATCCTTACTCAGAACAGGGAAAAAAGGTCCCGTGGGGTGCTTCGGTCCCTCAGAGCCATCTCTGCAGCCCGAGGCAGGAGGAAGAGCTTCTTTAGCAGTGTCTGGCTCAGGGGGATTGCTCTCTGGAAGGTGCTTGCTCTCCTGTGTATTTTCATTCTCTGGGATGTCTTTTTGTTCTGTTTTGCCTTGCTGGGCTGCAGTTTCAGTAGTACTCTGCTCCTTCTGCTGCCCTGTGCTCTCGGCAGCCTTTTCCGTGTGCTTGCTGGGTTTGGGTTTGGGGGAACTCCCCTTTTTCACTTCGTGCGCGTTTTTTTTGTTCACATTTTCCGCTTCCGTTTGTTCAGTAGCCTTCATGAAAAGCAGGAATTGAAAGTTGGGCTTTACTTTACAGTGGGCTGGGGGGATGTAGTGGTAATATTCTGGTTCCACAGCTGTTGCTCCATCTTCTCGCCTCATCTTCTTCAGTTTGGATAAGGTGCTGGCCAGAGCCCCGCTGTCCTTGTCRTGCTGGTCATCGTCCTCCCCCTTGCCATCAGCATTATTGGTGCCTTCACCCTCCCCAGACTTCTGCAGGCTGCCAGCCTCTGAGGACCCCCTCTCATCACCTTTTGCCCCATCTGCAGAATTGGACTCGTCCACGTGGTCCTTGAAAACAGAAGCGATGGTCTCCAGCTTCACTGGGGTCTTCTTGGCAAAGGAAAAGGACACCCCGATCTTCTGCAGCGGAGTTCCCAGAGAGCTCTTAATGCCAAAGCTGATGGCCTGTGCCCCCTGTGATGCCTGGCCTGGCATCACAGTGCCTTGCCCAGTGTTCAGGAAGCCTCTGTCCGTGGTCATCTCTGTGCCCTGGCTGGAGCTGGTCTGGACGAAGGAGCCGCTGTTGGCTGCAGAGTCATCATCATCTCCACCTTCCTCATCCACAGCCACCGTGGTGGTCCTGAACATGGGCCCACTTCCAGGAGCACTGGAACAGGGGAGAGAGAAAACACAGCTTACTGGTGTCCCTGTCCCTCTGCAGGAGGATCCCATCCCTCAGTGGAGACAATCTTACAAAGCTAAAGTGTTCTTGCACCCAGACATATGCATTAAAATATCATTATACAGCCACTCAAAGTTTTTCATAATATTAAATTATTGAAGAAAATGTATTGCTGGATAAAGCAATTTGGGGATGCTCTGCACGATCAGTTTAGTGAATTCACTCCTACCAAAAGCACAGCAGTGTGAAGCTTTGCCCTCAAATCCCTTGCAGTATCCCAGAGCAGGAACAGCAGCCCAGCCCAGGGGTGCTGGGGCCCACCCAGACTCACCACTCAGGCTGCCTCCTCTGCTCAGCCAGCTCGTGCAGGCGCCGCAGGGCCTTCTCCTGCTTCCTCTCATCCTTCCGAGATCTCGACGACACATTGCGAGCAAATTCCCTTTGCTTGAGATCTTTCAACCTCTGAGGCAAAAGAAAGCATGGATGGATCAGATCAAAGCTGTTTGTGGTTTGTCCAAGAGCAGCTCTTTGCTGTAGCACTGGAAATTGCTGTGTCAAGCCCCTCCCCAGGGACATTTATTGAGCCAGGATGGAGCAACAGCATCGTAGCTCAACAAAGCCCACGGAGCACACTGCCATCCTCCCAGCAGCTGAAGGAAAAGACAACTGGTGGTCACTTTTGGCTATGACCTCAAGTTCAGTGCGTATCCCTTTCCAATCAACACTACTGGTTTTCTTTAGCATGGACAACAAAGCTGATTTCRAAGCAACAAGCAAATTCTGGAAGGAAAAGGGGAAAAGAAGAAGGATTGTTTACTTTGCTGCTCTTGCAGCGTGCAGATGTACTTGACAAACAGTGCATGACACGAGTCAAAAGCATGGGCCAAAGGACAGGAGGGATTAGCTGGTGCCAGAGCTACCCAGGAATGACATCTGACAAAAGCAATGTACCATTACATTGGAGAAGGAGCCAAAAATCCCAGGCAAATGATTTCATAAGCAAACCCAGAGTACAACATACACCACAACCAGTTACTTGTTTTCCTGACAGCAGTTCTGAGGGGGTCAAGAAAAAAACTGCTCTAAAGGCAGGAGGGTCTCTTGGGGTTGAATACTTTGTGGGGGCAGAAGTACCAAGTTCCCCAGAAATCTTACCATGAGGGAGCAAACCCAATCCCAAGGAATTTCAAACATCCTAATAGCACTGAGGAAGTCTAGGTAGCCAATTCTAATAGAAAATAAACATCCAAGACTTCGGAACATTTTGGAAAGTCCTTGTCTCAGAGMACTAGGAGAAGAGGCTGATGGTTTTTCTTGGAATATATGTGGATATTCACAACATTTTTTTAGAGTGCTCTACAGAAATTTAAGTAACAGAAAGCAACAAAGACAGACCTCTACCATCCTAAAGAGATTCATTGTTTTTTTAAAGTGCACAATTCAAAACCCTTTCAAAGGGCCCAGTTCCAGAACGCATCCTGTACTCAGCTTTTGGAAAAAGTTTCATGTTTTTCAGGCATTTCATGCAGGGCCTGGGAGACTAACGAGACTCAGAGCAGGAGTCACTTTGRAACAATTCTTGTACAGGATGTACAAATCACTGGTGAATTCTAAATACTTCTGGCTGGCTGACTCTGCCTCTTTCCTGGAGCAGAGTCAGACTGCCACACACAGAAACAGTGGAGCTGGAAACCAACCCAAAGCTCAAATTAGAGGAATTAAGCTGGCCCAATGTAAAGAGAACATTGCTTTGTGAAAAAGGGAGAGATTGGACAAGACAGAGGATTCTCTTACCTAATTGTATTTACTAAATGTGGTTGATTGTTACCAAAATCAGAGGGGAGGACACACAAAAAAGATACAACTACAGACACCAGTAGAAAGAAACTCACTCTTGTGATCTGGACTCCCAAATTAGAAGGGTTTGCTTTCAATACATCAGCTGAAAACGTCACATCACAAAGAAAAAAAGAAAGTAAAAATATAACAAGAGTGGAAGAGAGGAAAAAAAAACTAAAAAACCAACAAGCAAGCATGACTAGAGAGCTGTGGGGGAGTGTGCCAGCTACTCTACAGAGCAGGGGCACAGGAGGAGCTGGGGTCTGCAGCAGGGACACACGGACACGCACGGACACAGCCATGATCCCACCTGGAACAGCAGAGCTACTTTCACCAGGACAAGTAAAGGGCTCAAGGGTTTTGTGGTGTATGTTAAATGTTGAGAAGGAAATTTTTTTCCAAGAGGAAGGAAAAAAAAATACATGGACTGAGCAATGCTATCAGCTTTTTCATGCCGATTTTGAAAGTGYGTCTGAAATGCTCTGTTACAGCCACCAACAGCTGACAAAACTATTTAATGGGGGCTGATGCCAAGTCTCGAGATCACTCACCCATTTGGAAAAAAGTATGACCCAGCTATTTACACCAGACATGAACTGTGACCTTTTCCTCCCCAGAGGAAGGTGCAATGGTGCACTCAGAGCCCCCTGTGCCCCAGGCACGGTCCTGATCATSCCCCAGGACACAAACTGGGCTCAGAGCTGTTGGGAACATGCAGCTGCCCCCAGGCTCTCCTGCCTCCATTACATGGCAATTTGAATGCAGACAGAATTAAATGCCCATTATTAAATGCTGACCTTTGTGTGTCTCKGCTCCCCCAAACCTCTCACTCTCAGCACTTCTAATTTAGAGGTGTGAAGCAAATGAACTACCCCAAAGCACTGYAACCCAGAATATGCACCACAGCAACTCCCAGCTGCACCCAAACCTGGGCCCTTGAGGCTGACAAACCACTGGCCCTGGTGTCAAAACTGTTGAGAATTTGGTACTTCCAAAATTGGGGAACASTTGGTCTGGTTTTCAAAGGACCAAGAGATCTCAAGGCTGAGTTTCTTTTTGTCACACRGGAGTCAGGAGGAAAAAGAATCTTGCTGGAGAAATACAGGATAGAAAAGCTCACAAATGCACTGTGCCAGCTCCTTGGAAATGCAAAATACTGAACAGAACACAGCTCAGCTTCTYAGACTGACCTAAACCAAGAGATCTATAATCAGAAATGACTCCAGGTGTGCAGGAGACCTGGCTGGAGATCATCACCTTCCCTAAATGCACCCTGGGGGAGGAAAAGGGGGGGAAACAGGAGCGAGCCCACATTGCTCATCTGTAAGAACAACCTGCTGCAGGAATGAAAAATACCCAGAACTTTTCAAAATAACCTGTAAGTCTCCCCTCACTGTTTCAAATATGCCACTGAATCCAGGGATTCATCCCCTCAGAGCAGAGAACCAGTTCACTACAGCCATGCCCACCCTGCTCCCCAGTCCTGACTGGGAAGGAGCAATCCAGAGACAATTTCACCAGGTGAAGGGAGCACAAGGAGCACTGAAGTGCTGCTCACACACTTCCAGGTGTCAGCCTGACCAGGAAATCATTTGAACTAAACAGATATTTAACAATTTGAACTAAACAGATATTTAAGCTCAACTTACATTAAAGAAATTTTCATCTAATCCTGAGGAGAGTGTTATTCTAATCCCTCAAAAACCTCTAAATGACTTTTTGGACCACACCACATGTGTGGGTGTGGGTGAGGCTGGAGGTGCATGGAACTGCCCCTTCCCCAGCACCATGGARAAATTCCAACAAGGATTTAACACAGCCACTCAACCATCCTCAGGGAGCTTCTCCCCTCCACAAGGAGCCCTGGGAACTCATACTTTTGGGGTGAATCCTCCCTTTTAAAGTCTTCCCATTGTGCTTAGCAAGACAATGATTTTTTTTCAACAGGATTAGAGCCAAACCTGTATTAAATCAAACACATGCTTCATGTTATTACATGATTTCAAAATTAAAGGGCATTTTCTTCTCCCTGGGCAGTGTATTTTCTGAGGAAACACCAGTTTATCCAAGCAGCAATATCCTTTCCAACTGCAGATCATGGGGACCATAAAGCCAAGGAATATTCCGCTGGTTTATTACTTCAGCTGTCACAAGGGCTACACTGCAGTGACCAGCAGTGACACAAATCACCAGCACTTACATAAAATTTCTCCACATTTCCACACGCTGTAGGCAGTAGTTCACTACCTCCAGCTTTCCTGGGCTCTATTAATAGCTGCCACCCCCCTCAGCTTTGGAACAAAGAATTGTATTTTAAGTTTCCAGCCTTGTTTCTAACAAAATTCCAAAATTGTCTCTGCATTTCCATGGGAGTGCAAATGGAGTTATTAAACAGCAGGTTTGGTATCAAATCTGCAGCTACCTCTGCTCTGCAGCACAGAGAGCCACAGTGCTGGATTATCTCCCAATCCCTGCGTGCCTCAGGAGAGGCCAAACTGGCAACCACCAGTACCTTCCAATTCTCACAGATCAGCTTAACCCAGCTGCACCACAGCACTGCTGAAAAGCTCCCGAGAGCCCAACCAGGCTCAGCAAAGGGGGGAAATCCGGGGGGTGAGCAGGACGCAGGAATTGCTGCAGCGGGAAAATCACGGGATCATCACAGAATGTCCTAAGGATCATCCAGTCCCACCCCTGCTCCTGCACAGACACCCCAACAGTCCCACCCTGGGAGGGCTGTCCAAGCACTCCTGCAGCTCTGGCAACCTCAGGGCCACGAGAAAACTCAGCACACCCCACATTTTGCTGATGAGATGGTACCAGGTAAGACTTTCCCTGAACCCAGCTGGGGTGCAGAGCTTTACAGGCTCAGGACCAGCAGTAAATGGATTTTTAGATTTTCTCCATTTAAGCTGACAAAGCCACAYAGCATCACTGAACTGAGGCCCACTGAGACACATTCTTTGCCTAAAAGTGCAGAGCAGAAAGAGCCCCTGTTATTCTCACAAGACAAAAGCACTGTCACCAGACCTGAAGATGTGAGACTTTCATGGCAAACCTCACACTGAGATGGGTCAAAGCAGATCCACCTCTGGGGCTCAAGGCAGGAGGCAGCACCCATGACATCAGAGCTCCCTCCTCCCTTGCCATTGTTCTCATGTCTCTCTGCCAACCCACATTAAATAAAATAATAATAATTTACTTTTCATTCTGTGCCAGCAGATTTCTTGCTTTCTGAACTTTTTGATGTCTGCTTGATTCTTTGCCCCAAAAGCTTTTGGGAGTGAATGACACCATGAAACAGAAGCTCAAAGGATGGGAACCTTGATCATTTTCCTGAAGTGGGAACACAAGCCTGGCTTATCTTTGGTCATCAACATTCTTTGCACGCTAATAAATGAAGTGAAAAGAACAGAGGGGAAATGGCCTGCAAATGCTGTTTTATTCATCTTCATTTCCTCCTTGGAAGAAATCAGTATTTTTCTTAGCTGGGTTAAGAAAAAGATAGAATGGGTTGGAAGGGATGTTAAAGCTCACCCAGTGCCACCCCTGCCATGGCAGGGACACYTTCCACTRTCCCAGGCTGCTCCAAGCCCCARTGTCCAGCCTGGCCTTGGACACTGCCAGGGATCCAGGGGCAGCCCCAGCTGCTCTGGGCACYCTGTGCCAGGGCCTGCCCACCCTCACTGGGGAGAATTTCCTCATCATCTCTAACCCAAACCTACTCTCTCTTCAGTTACATCCATTCCCTTTTGTTTTGTGACTCCATGCCCTTGTCCAAAGTCCCTCTCCAGTTCTCCTCCAGTCCCTTTATTGGTAACTGGTGGGTTTTCTGAGGGCAGAGCATTTCTGGAGCAGAAGAACCTCCCCTGTAACATCAAGTATCTCAGGGATTCCCTCCTCAGCCTTCTCCATTCTCCATGCTTGGAGGGCCCAAGGTTTTAGAAATCTCAAGTCTCCCCAAAACACAAACTTCAGGGTTTGCATTCAGAGTATTCCTCAACCCCAGCAGCAACTGTCTTGGTAATTTTATTGTGTTTGAACAGATCCCTCCCGCTCAGCATGAGAAGCAAAGATGCAGCTAATTAGGGCACAAAGAGAACTGCACATCTCTACCTTCAGTTCTGAGTTCCACCCTCTTTCCCAAAGAACTCCTTTATGGAATACACTCCCTTTGCCCTTTTACAAAGAGAATCTAGGCAGAATTAATCACCTACACCTCAAAAACACCACACACTTAGGAGAAAAAAGCAGCTACATAAAATCTGCATTTCAGCGCTGGTTTGTGCTCTCCCAGGGAACCTGGCACAGGTTCACTCAGCACACGTTTGTTTTTCACAGGCAATGCAGAAGGGGAATGTTTTGATTCTGTTGGGTCAGTGACTCAGTAAACAGCTCCAGCCCTCAGCAGGCACACGAGCAGAACGAGGTGATGGTGGGAGATTCTCCAAGTTCTTGGATTGTTAAAAACTCCCCACAGTAACAGCTGACTGTAAATGCTACATAACTTACACACAGGGTAATTCCAACCATAACTCTTGCAAGCTGCTTCAGGTGCTGGGCCCTGCACATCCAGGTTTATTTGACAGGAACACACAGACTGGGCACAACCCAGACAAGGGGCTCACACTCCTCTTCACACAAATCTAACACAAGGTTTTTATCTTAATGTCAAAACCCCAAAGCAAATAAGGAGCCCTCACAGGTGTAATGCCTTAAGGACACATTCCCACTGAGTCCAGAGTGTTCYAGGACTGTGGGAGCTGCCAAGGGTCAGGACATTGTGCATCTGCAGGAAAGCAGCACAAAAATCACAGACTGGTTTGGCTTACAAAAGATCTAAAGATTACTTTGTTCCGCCCCCTGCCACGGGCAGGGACACCCTGCACTATCCCAGGTTGTTCCAAGTCCTGTCCAACCTGGCCCTGAACATTTCCAGGGATATACACTGGCTCCAGCTTCACCACCCAAGCTCCTTCTTAGCTGCAGAAGTTTTCCTTCTATATTTGCCACCGTCTGTTAATTATTATTAATTATTACTCTGCTGACTGTCAGGACTGGGCATCATCAGGAGTGGGGCCCTTCACAACCTACCAAGCCTTCAAGATCAAAATCCTACAGCTAAAAAAAMCACCATTAAAGACATCAGCAGCAGCAGAAGTTGTGAGATCAGCCTTTTCCAGCTGCTCACTGCAGGGTGTGTGAGAGAACTGAGCTTATTGTCCCTCCTGCAGGGCCACCTGCACCCACTCCAGCTGCCTGCAGTCCCCTGAGAGGGACCGGCCACGTGCTGACCAGAGGGTCACTGCTCCTTATAACAGCTGCACTTCTCATCAAGTGTCAACCTAATTAAAACCAGCTCCAGAACAACACTGCACACTTCCAACACAATGCCTAAAACATGCCAGTGGTTTGGGAGAATAAATGCAAGGATCTTTTCCCAGGTAAGGAAATGCTGCCTTTTGGAGAAACTTGGTGTTGAGGTTGATTCAGATGTAGCCAAATAGTCTATGAAACCAGGACAGGCAGGAAGTAAAGAGAATAAACCTCCCCTTTAATTGTTTGGTGTTGACACAATTTTGGTGGGTCCAAAATTCATCCGGTTGGGATCAATACACTTACCTATCATCCCTGTTGGGCAATAATCCCGAGTTCCTTCCTGGAATACAAGACAGTGTCTTTATAACTCGGGAGTGGAAAGGGATCTGAGGATGGAACATCTATTTACAGGGACAGCCTAATGCTTGCAGAGCCACAGAGGGATAACCAAACACTTCAACGTCAGCGGGATGTGGAACTAAAAATACTTAAAAGCAAAAATGCTGTGGAAACTGAGCCAAGAAAAAAGCAAAAATGAGCTCTGTTGCCTCAAAAATTACCACTGAGACAACAAAATCTTGCAGATGATGTATACCAAGCTGGGTTGTTGTAACTAAGATACTGTAATGGCCYTTCTTTCCAAGAAAGCCAACTGATGGCCTACTTTTGGGAAAAGTTCATGTWTTTCCTCAAAAACTTGAAGCTCACCTTTCTACAACCTCATCTTCTTGTCCAAAGAGACAAACTACAAAACATCAACGTGCAACATATCAAAAGCACAGCTTTCTTTATTTTTAAACTATTTTAAAATTCAGGCTGGACTGCTGGGTGTGAGCCTCCCTGGAGCAGGAGGGAGCACAGCAGAGATAATGTTCCTTATGCAAATTCACTTCATTCTGTCTCGGGGGTTTCAAGTTCACTCCCTGAACGCTGACCCAGCGGGGTCAYACACATTTCAGCCCGACAAAGCTGGACAAGCAATTTTTTTCCCTAAGCAAAGCATGATTGCTTCTTTGTTTAAATCCCTCTGTAACTAGAAATTAATGCTGGGTGATGCAGCCAGAATTTGGAGGCTCATTTTCTCCAAAGCCTGCCTGAAATGACTGCAATAGATGGAATTATCCAAGAACATGATTCCTCTCAAAATAATCAGCAGTACCAAGCAACCTCCAAATTCCTTCTCCTGATGAGATGACCCCACCCTGTGTGCACACAAGCCATTTTTCTCTCAGGCCACTCCTGCTGATGACTCCTTTTACTGCTTTCCACAGGTTGGCTTCCTCCTCCACAGCATCTCCAGCTGCTGGAAGAGCTCAGAGCCTGGCCAGGCTCGTGTCAGTGCCCCAGCAGCTCATGGAATTCCACGGTGTCAGCACACCAAGAATGTGACACAAACAGGTCCTGCCACCTCCCACATAAATGCAGGTCACTGCACTTGGGTTTCAGCCAAACTCATGGAGACCTTCCAAGGAAGTTCTCTGCTCTCAGGTGTCACGACTGAGCTTGGCCAAAACCACCCCTCTGCCCAATAACCAAGGGAATAAATGAATTTCTGCTCTCGATTCTACCAAACCACTCCTCTTCACAGAGCCCAACTGCCCTGCCATGAGAATTCCTGACAAGACTCCCTTAGCTCAAAGCAGATTCTCTGTCATATTCTACACTTAATACACACAAAAATCATACTCTACAGCCACATTCTTGTTTTTAAGCTGTTTTCACTGCTATTTTGCAAGCTCTACGGCACATCCTCCTCGAGTTACCAGCATTTTGTTGACTGTGTTGTTAGAATTTATGACTAGGAACATCAAACCCCTCCTCTGAGCCCTTCCAGCCCTGGAGGAGCCCAACACTGCTATCTGCTGTGCAGTTACATCTCATTTAGCAGCTTAAATGGTCAAACAGATCAGGCTAACACAAGAACTTCCATTACTTACTGTGCAGCATGAAGCACCCTGCAGACACTACAGTACATCCCTAGCTTGGGAAAAAAGCCAGCTCCACTCTGAACCCACCTTCTCTTGAGAATTACAGAATTTGGGAAGTGCTCCTTTCTTAGGATTCCTTTGACACAGCCCATTATTTCCTAGGCTGTTTTCAGTAACTCCACAGAACACAGACTCAGGTAGTAAAATCTGGGGAACCATCACTCCCCAGAGCTGTACTAATGCTAAAAGCAAGCTGGGAGCCATCCACCTCCACGTGTACTCTCCTCAGTTTTATACCAGCACATCCCTGCCTGTGGGTCTTTGAGAAATGGGGCTCCTTGATRCCACCCATGGAGTGGGGCTTGGGATTCTTCTGGTTATTGTGTTCTTAAATGAATGATGGGTATAAAAATCTTACCCAGTGACATAAAACACCTATTCCAGGACCAGTAAGGAAAACAGATACACCAGGGAAACTCCAGGTATTAACCACAAACAAGACCACCACAATGAACATCAAATGGATGAACTGTGCTGTCTACAACTGRTTACCTGCTTGTGAGCATGGTCATAGGAGTTTATGTGGTTGTCAAATTCTTGGTGCTTCTGATACTGCTTGTCACAGAGTTCACAGTAGAAGTTTGCTCTGAGGTCTTCCAAAGCCTTGGCAATGGCCTTTTCTTTATCAACATAATCCTGAAAAATTAACAAAAAATTGCTTCTGGTAAGTGTCCTCTAGAACAGCCAGGAAGAGGATGGGTTAGTTCTTTAAGGAAAAATAGTGCTTAATAAAAACTTAGTGTACATTGATTATATTTATTACAGGATCACTGAGGTTGGAAACGCCCTCCAAAATCACTGGGTCCAACCTGTGCCCAATGCCCACCTTGTCCCCAGCCCAGAGCTCTGAGTGCCACATCCTGGACACCTCCAGGGACRGGCACTCCAACCCTCCCTGGGCAGTTCCAAGGCCTGACCCCCTTTCCATGGGGCAATTCCTGCTGTGCCCACCCTGAGCCTGCCCTGGCCCAGCCTGAGCTGTTCCCTCTGCTCCTGTCCCTGTTCCCTGGAGCACAGCCCGACCCCCCAGCTGTCCCCTCCTGGCAGGAGCTGTGCAGAGCCACAAGGGCCCCTGAGCCTCCTGTGCTCCAGGCTGAGCCCCTGCCCAGCTCCCTCAGCCTCTCCTGGAGCTCCAGACCCTTCCCAGCTCCATTCTGGGCACTCTCCAGCCCCTCAGTGTCCTTCTTATTATGAGATGCCCAAAACAGGACACAGCACTTGAGGTCTCTCAGCAGTGCCAGCTCAGGGGACAGTCACTGCCCTGGTYCTGCTGCCACCCCAGTCCTGGGACAGGTGCCATTGCCCCCTTGTCCACCTGGGCTCATGTCCAGCCTCTGCTGCCCAGCACCTCCAGGTCCTGTCCAGCTTTTCAGTCATTTTGCCCCACCTGGACCCTCCCATGGGGTTGCTGTGACCCAAATGTAGGTCCCAGCACTTGGCCCTACCAAGCTGAGCAGCCTTTGCAAATTCACAGGTGGGATTCCAGAACTCTGCAATGCTGCCAACCTCAGTGCTATTTGTTACCCACAATCACAGAATATTCYGTGCTGGAGGGGCCCCACAAGGACTGAACACCCCCTGGTCACAGCAGGAGTGCCACTAAAAGAAGACTGCTCCAAACAAGGCCTGCAGAGCTGATGGGGTGAGGCAGCTCTGCCTCAGGGGAGCCTCCTGGATTGTGTGTGCTCCAAGGAGAGGTTCAAAGCCTTGAGCTAACCCAGAGAGCATCACTGGCATCAAACCCAGGAGGATCCTTGCCTTGGGAGCAGAACCTTACACCTCTAAACTGACACTGCTCCATTTTGAGTGCTAAGAGATATCTGCTTGATCTTGGCTTGGCTGCCTGAACTCAGGAGGGAAGAACACGGCTCTGGCTGGGAATTACCCTTCAGAGCCTGCTGAGCCCAATCCAGTCCAGTGAAATATTCCCAGGAGCAGAACTGTCCCTCAGGCTGGGCTCAGACACTGCAGTGGGCACAGGGAGCTGCATTAAATGGGAGGGAGGGAGGGAGGGGAGACAGCCCTGGGGTGCTGACAGGGTCTTTCCCCTTCTACAACTGAACACCTGCACAGGTGGAAAACCAAACCTCAGGCAGAGATGAGGTGTCTCACCTGGCAACAGCCACATCCTTCCCCCTTTTGTTCCAGGTTTTGAATATGCACTGAGCTCTGGGACTGGGGAAATCCCAGTCCCTCAGGTGGCTGCACTGCCTGGAAATCCAGGTGTGGAAGGAGCCTGTGCTGTCCCCAGGGCTGCTGCACACCTGGGGGCTCCGAGACACACCTGATGCTGGGACACAGCAACCTCAGGGCTAGGCAGCTGTTCCCTCTTGCCAGGCTGTATCAATTACAACCCCCCCAGCAGAATTAATAAAACATCACCACTCTTCACGAGCTCTCTGGGGAAGTTTTACCCTGAGGAGGTGGAAGGTTTTACTCAAAATCAGCTACAAATGCTGCATCACAAAGCCCACTGTACTCACTGCAGCACTCCCCATATAACCATTGACCACAGGCATTTCAACTGGAATAAAGAGAAATTATATAAAAAAACAGCCTAACATTAGAGAAAAAGCACTTAAGGATCTTTTTTTCCATCTTCAATACAATCTCCTATGGGAAGCTTCCTTCCTCAGCAAGAGGAGGCAGCAAGCATTTAAGACAGAAAACTTTGAAAGGTTTTTCCTTTGAATTTCAGATCGTGTTTGAGGCAATATGGTTTATCTCCTAGTTACCACATCAAAATGGCATTAAAATAACATTACTGAGCGTGTTTTATATGATAGAAAATTTATATTAAAAAAATTCAACACCCAAGGAGAGGAAAAAAAWATCTGAAAAATGTTAGTGCTCATGTTTGGGATTGTTTTCAATTTCAAGCACTGTTCACTTCTAAATAAAAAAGGAAGTACCTTCCTGCTTCCATCTATTACCAGATGCCCTTGACAAGGGAAAARAAAAAGAAAAACATCAACAAATCTGGAGTTTTGAGCCTGAGGCAGGTCCCCAGGAAGACAAGAAAGGAAAACAGAGCAGCGTGAGCTCCACAGAACACGGACGTTGAAAGTTCCTCTGAATCCCAGACAAGCTTCCTGTGCCATGTGTAGGTTTTTTTGAGCAAGCATCCTGTGGCTAAACAATGAAACCCAGCCATTTGAGTGATCAGAATTTACACAAAAGAAGGGAATTAAAGCACACTTCTTGGCTGCAGAGTTATCTGAAATTCTCTGAGGCTCCCTGAATGGCTGATCAGGATGCACTGCCATCGGCACTTACATAATGGACTCCTGTGGAGCAGCAAAAAGTAATGGCTGTAGAGATTTTTCACAGATTAATTCCAAACTGCAAGGGGATAAGGATG
Source organism: Cardinalis cardinalis (assembly GCA_014549065.1). Taxonomy (NCBI): domain Eukaryota; kingdom Metazoa; phylum Chordata; class Aves; order Passeriformes; family Cardinalidae; genus Cardinalis; species Cardinalis cardinalis. Next base: position 53,243 of record JACDOX010000639.1, on the reverse strand, counting down.
AACTGAGCTTATAAAAACCCACTGGAGCTAGGAGAGACTGCTACTGCTCCAGAGCTCCTGAAAAAACCTGTGCTGGAGGAGGGCAGCAAGAGGAAAGAGTCTCAGAGCAACAGAGGTTGGGCTGTGTTAGGAAAGATAATTGTAAACCCCAAGAACTCCAGGATCACAAAATGGTTTTGGCTGGGAGGAACCTTAAAGCTCACCCAGTCCCACTCCCTGGGCAGGGACACCTCCCACCAGACCAGGTTGCTCCAAGCCCCATCCAACCTTCCCAGGGATAGGGAATCCACAGCCCCCCTGGGTACCCAAACACCTGCAATGCACTCACCAAGCAAGTCAAGGTTCTCAAGAAAAAAAAAATAAAGAGGAGAGGAGGCTATAAATTTTCATAGCTGAACAAACTGCCTGAAGAATTAACTTCAACTGGGGAAATGGAATTTTAGATTTGCCGAGGTTATGTTTAATTTTAATGGCATTGAAACTGCTTTCCCATTATTTCTCAAATAATTAAAATTTATGCAAGACTGACACTTCATTTGGATGTCTTGGGCTCTTCCTCAACCCTGGTACTCCCCAAATCTCTGGACAATTGAACAAGTAGGCTTTCCTCAGAGCTGATGGACTGCAGGGCTGGGAAGCAGAACAGTGGATTAAAGCATGAGCAGAGACCATGTCTCCACAGAGAACCTGGTTACAGCTAATCCAAAAATGCTCCTGCATGTCACGCTCAATCCCAACACCACAGCTCATTTTTATCAGCCCTTGGCTTACAAAATAACCCCACAGGTTTTGTAAATCAAATAGAAATACAGAATTTATCTTTTTTTTAATGCTGCCTGAACAATTCTTCCAAAGAGCTCCAGCCATCGATTTCTCCAAGCTGGAGCCATGTCCTACCTTTCCAAGCAAGCAGGATTTATGCACTAACATCACAATGAACTGCTCACTCCTCACTCAGCACAACACAAGAGCTCCTCTCCCAGCTGGTAACTGCCCCTCTACCACCTGCAGGTTTTGTCCTGACATGGCAGGCTCACTCGAAAAATCTAGCATCCCTGGGTGTAGGGAAGGAAATGTCCTGCTSACCCCAAGACTGCTCCTTCCAGAACAGGAGCAAAGCACGTGGAGAAAGCCCTGCTGCTGTCTTGGGGCTCTTCAGCAGCCAAACAAACAGGAAARTTGATGCCAGGAAGTGAAAAACCAATGTGCTAAAACATAAATCATCTCCACAATGACCAAACCCAAGAGCAGTGAATTCCTACCACCATCACTGCAGCAGGATGAGAACTCAGCCCCATTAGAAGAGATCTTTTCCCAACCAGCCCACAGACTCTGATGKTGCTGCCCCTCTCTCTGTACCTTGTATTTCTGCCTCAGCTCCTCGGTGTCCTCCTTCTCCACCTCCAGCACTCGCCTCCGCTCTGTGGCATCCTCGGCGTAGTCCAGCTGTTTGAAAAAAAATAAAGAGATGCAATTTAGTCCACAAATACATTGCACAACCAAATCTACCAGAAAGCACAACTTAACTTCAGCTGAAACAGAATCTATGCAAGTTGTACTTCGCTTTCCCTGCTTTGTCACCCCAAGTGTARAACAGGTCATTAATCCCCCTGATGTGGAGGGCCCTGGCAGGCCCATGACAGCTTTGGGGAGGGGAAATCTCAGAGCCCAGGGATTTTGGGGAGCATCCAGAACACAGGCTCACAGGGATAAACAGAGGATGCATTTTGCAGACAAGGATGCATTTTGCAGACAAGTGTTTTCTTATTGCACTGACTCAAGAGCAAGTTGTTCTTTGCCTTGGATGCACAAACTCTCACTGTAAATGCCTTTCCCACCCACTCCCCAGAAGCCCTGCAGGGCTGAGGGGAGCTCACCTCCATCTCCATCCGGCCCATGCCCATGACATCATACTTGACAACGATAGGGATGGGATCTGTCCTCCCTGGAAGAGAAACACACAGAGAGGGGTCAGCAGCAGCCCAGCACCACAGCTCAYTGTACACATTGGGTTTGGGTGGTTAGAGATCTTGCCTTGGAGTGCAGAGACCAGAAAGCTACAGTGAACCAAACACAAGCCATTCTCACAGCTTACAGCCAACCCTGAGCCCAGCTCCCAACGGCACCCAGGATGATAAATGCATTTTTGTGAACATTAACTGCTCATGTAAAAGCTTCTCATGGTTAATGTTCCCCCATGACAAGCCCTAGGGCAGGGCTGATAACAGGACTTGAGCCTTCTCCTCAAGGCTTCCACATCAGGCTCCTCATCTTCCCATAAGAGTGAAGAAGCTGCTAATCACATTTCACTGCTGCAGCTCATGAATAATCRATTAGAACTTCCCTGTAAGAAATGTGGAAGCCTCTCTCCCACCAGCTTTTGCCCTCCCCAGGAGCAAGGAATGCTGAGGAGAAGGATGGCACAGAAGCCAAACTTCCCCCATCCCAACCACCCAGCCTGGGCCAGGGGTGGGTCCCTGCTCCCCCAGCCCTGGAGCGATGCTCTGGCCCCGCTGTGTCACCTGTAAGCTGTGAAAAGGACTGGTTGCGAAGAAAATTGACTTTGAACTAATCAGACTATGCTGGAGATTTATTTTTTTTAAAAAACATATCTTTAATCCACTCATAACCAGCCAAACAAAGCAAAATGGGGCAGACAAGCACTTTACTACCACAGCTTTTTTTTTTTAATTATTATTATTTTGATTTTTTACATCACAACTGGCACTGGTGGTTGTGATGTAACCCACTGACAAAGTACTTACCTTCTCCAGTGCAAACCTTGAGTGAAAAAACAGAATGTTTACTTCCCTTATTATTGCTCTTGTTTGGTGTAAACAACTCTTTTGTTATACACACATACACAGGTATTATACCTTTGGGCTAAAAGATCGACACGCTGGAGTCATGCCGAAATTATCCACTGCCATCCACATGTGCAAAAGGTTAAAGTCTTTAAAACTGCCTCAGAAAACCYGGATAGGTGTGAACTCTTTGCCAGCATCAGCCATAATTCCTGCCAAAATCACAGCCCTAGAGGGGCTTTTGAACCTTAAAGTACAGACATGTGGTTTTATGCAGAAATAAATCCATTTCATTAACTGCTTTATGGTTTTGTTGATATGCCTAAGAATTTCATAGGCAGGTATCCATCAGGTCCAAAAGTAGTGATCACATTGATCTGAAATGGTTTGGACTGAGCTTTCCTTTGGATATTTAAGGCTCATCTTTGACAAAGTTTCTCTTATGCCCAATGGTATAATACAGTAAGCAGTGACTGCAATTTTTAGCAAAAGGACCAAATTAAAGACAGGTTATAAAAATGACTTCCTAGGTGCAATATCACTTTCATAACGTCTCAGCCAGGGATTTACTGGTAAGTGGTGAACCCAAATGGAATGGCTGGCACCAAGTGCCAACAATTTATTGTTCAAATTTTTTTCAAGCTTTTTTCTTTTGGTTTGGTTTTGGGTATTTTTGGTTCATTTTTGTTTTGTTTCTCCAGCAATTGAGATCTTTCGATGCAGCCTCATTGGCCTGGTAAACCCCTGTACACAAACAATGCATCAGTACTTTTGCCTTCTAAGGCAGTCAAAGTTTGTTGGGTTGTTTTTTTTAAATTCAAAATCTATTTGGAAATTGCAGTAGCAAGTGCTAGTGCCCATCGTGTTGGGGGAAAAAAAATCAAGTTTGGACAGTATTAAAAATTTATGTTTAAACTGATTTTGGCAGTTCTAACACAAACAGAAACATCCCTTCTTAGCAATACCCTTTAATGAACAAGGATCAGACAAGTGTGCATAAAGAAAGGAAAGGAAAATGAAAGACCAAGCAGAAGGATGATGGCTACAACAGAGAAAGTAAGCCTAACATTGGTGCACTGATGACAAAGGAGTAATTCAGTCTGAAAATAAAAAATTACCACTGCTAAGTTTACCATCACCACAACAAGTCCAGGATCATAACGCTGTAAAAAAGAAACACCATTTGTTAGGCAGAAACCATTAGGGGCAGAAAATAGGCCGTTTGGCAGGGAGGATGGGTAAAAAAAAATAACAGGAGGCTTCTTGCTCACCCCTCCACCCCATGACCGTGCTCTGCCCTGCAGAACCAGAAGCCACTGGAGCAGCTCTGACTCCTGCTGGGTGCTGGGAGAGCTCCTGGTGACGGCCCCGCTCCAAGGAGGCCCTGAGGCACATGTAAGCAGGCAACTTAAAAAGGAAACAAATCAGGATCTTAAGGAATAACAAATATTCTGGGCCAAAAGGAACTCTGCTTGCAGGTAAGAGGAGAATATTCCATGCAGAAAGCGATGCCTCTGTTTTAAACTGAACCATCATTCCATTATGAAGGGAACCTCATGTGTGACATCCGGGTGACAAGTGGCATATCCAGGCATGCAGCACAGCTATGGCAGCAGTGCCAACCCCACATGGATGCCCCTGGAGCCAGCTGGGCAGCAGGACCTGCTGCTGGGCACTGGGGTGACCTCACTCCTTGTCCAAGGAAAGCCACGATGGTGAAGGGACAGGGACAGGCTCAGGGCCACCCCTTGCCTCTGGCTGCCAGGTGGGACATGGGGAGCAGCCAAAGGGGGAAATGGGACTCTCCAAGCTCAGCTCATGACTTCTCCTTTGAAGGAACTTCCTCGAGGAATGTTTGTCCTACTGCTGGCTATGACAACAGGATCTTTCCCAGCAGGTAAACGTGGCGTGGACCTTGGGAGCCTCCCAGGTTTGGGGTCCCTGCTGAGCCTTTCCTGTACCAGCAGGCTTTGAAGGGAACATGAGCATCCAAGGCCCAGAATTCCCACAGTTCCTGCCACTCAGCAGGGCTGCAAGCWGTGCCACATGCAGGGCTAATTCCCAGGGCAAATCCTGCTGTGTCCCTGTCCCAGCCCCCTGCACCTTGTGACATTTATTTTCTTTTTGAGGCAGGTCACAAACTCCTTCACAGACTGGTCACTGCAGACCCCAAAGCAGAGAGGGTTATTGCACAAAACATTCCACACACAGGGAAAACCTCATGGAGAGGACAAAGCAGAAGCCTCCATTAGGATGGAAAAAATAAACAGCTCACACAAGAGTCACACCTTAGAAAACCCAATCTCAAAGGAAATTAGGTTAGTAATGATTCCCTGCACTCAGAAATGAAATGAGATTCCCAAACTGACCTGCTGTACCTGTTTTGCTTTCCTCTCCCCAAGAAATGGGAAAACCTTTCGCCCAGCTTGTGAAAAATTGCTCAGACCCAAACAAACCCTGACAGCCCAGAGCCCTGCAGTGGCAGGGAGCACGTGGCCAGGCAGGCTTCTCCACATTCCCTTCTTTTTAACTGCATAAAGCTATTGGATATGAGCAAATACTTTCCCCCTGGTGTTATAAATGAATAAATCTTGAGAAAATTCATCCTAAGGCTTTGGTATCAGACACAGGGCACGCTGCACATGGAGSACTGTGGGGTCAGGGCCATGCTCTGGCTCTGGATGTGGCAAGGATGCTGCTCTGCCCTCTGGAATGGGAATATCCCAGCTGGAGCTGCCATCTGAGCCTGCCTGGAAATGCCAGCATTGTCAACACCAGCCCGTGTTTTATCCTGTTTTTAACAAGTCAAAGCAGAAAATAGTTTTCATCAGATTTGCAGATTCAGAGGAACTCCTCCCTCCAAAAACAGCATCATGGCAACAGAATCCCAGAATGGTCTGGGTTGGGAGGGARCTCAAAAACCAGTTTCTCCATGGAACAGGGACACCTTCCACTGTCCCAGGCTGCTCCAAGCCCCAACGTCCAACCTGGCCTTGGACACTTCCAGGGATCCAGGGCAGCCACAGCTGCTCTGAGTACCCTGTGCCAGGCCCCATAACAAACACAGGGAAGYGTTTCCTCCCAATATCCAATGTAAAACGATCCTTTATTTAATTTATAACATCTACTTCTTGTCCTATCCCAACAGATAAATTTCTCCATTAAAGGGGCATTCAGACATAACAGGATGAAAAAAAGCACCCCAAGAATTCTATGTGAACATAATTCAATCAAATCTCTTCCACTGTGTCCCTTATGCACAGTGTGTAAGCAGCACAGATGCAACACAAGAACTGTAATCCTGTTTGTTTTGTTGACATCCTCATAGAAATTCCCCCCAGGTACAAGCTTTGGAGGATCCAATCCTAGAGGAGTGATTGGTATCACACTTGTCACTGAAGGAGAATTTCATAAACTCAGCATCTCCAGAGGACACAGACAACAGCATCTGATCTTGTTGGACATGGAAGATTTCTCCTTGTTTGTTATCTTTATGCTGCAACTGAAACCCACAATGAGACACAGCCTTCCAGTGGCTTTCAGCTGCTCCTGCAAAGGGACTCTCACTCAGCTGTGTGCAGGGCAGGTTCATGACCACAGCACAGGGTGGATAAGGGCTGGTTTGTTCAGTCAGCACAAACCCCACTGCAGGCTCTGCAAGGGAAACAGGTGCCTGGAGTCTGCAACCAACACCTGGAATGGATCCACAGGGACAGGGCTCACCTTCAGCTGCACTGTCTGGGAAGAGGGAGACAGGGAGGAGTCCCTGTGCTCATGAATGAGTTGCATTTTTAAAGATGAGAATTTTGCAACACACAACACTCCCGGGACTGTTTTGATACAGCATGGGGGGGCTGGCTCTGCTTCCAGGGACAAGTGACAGGACAAGAGGGAACAGTCTCAAATTGTGCCAGGGAAGGTTTAGGTTGGTTACTGGGGAAAGTTCTTCCTTGAAGGGGTTGTCCAGCCTAGGCAGAACCTGCCCAGAGCAGCGGGGGAGTCCCCATCCCTGSAGGGATTTAAAAGCTGTGTAGATGTGGCACCTGGGGACAGGGGTTAGCGGTGGCCTTGGCAGCACTGGGCTCTCTAAGAGTCTATGAGAAACCAAGAACTGTCTTGTTGAAAATTCAGACTCCTCATTCAAAAGGGGAGAGAGGAGAAAATCCACTCATTTTCACGGATGCACAACCCTGGGGGACTCCTCACTGGCTAAAAGCGAGGCCATGTTATCAAACTCACTCCAGCTGCTGCAAGAAGCAAATGAACAAACAAGGGCAAGCTTTAATCCCAGTCCCCTTTGGGAATTAGATTTGTGAGCTCATCCTGTTTATGTCAGATTTCTGGAAGGGGTCAAAAGAATCAAGAGATTCAAACAAAGGTCCCTCATCCTTGGTAGCAAACAAAGTTTCAGAGAGGAGAGAGAGTTCTCCAAGAACACAGAAACTGCCCTGTCAATTTAATCCTTACTAAGCAGGGGAGAAATGACGAGAGAAAGTCAAGTTGTAAACACCCCAATCACATGGAAAACTTCCAGTGGGAGCTCAAAACTTTGCAGATACACAAACCAAGGGTGCCACAAGAAAGCCAAGCTGAGGTTTGATACTGAGGCATCAAGCAGAGTTCCTTGAACTTTTGCAGGGGAAGGAATGTAGTGGAATCTGGGTCAGAAAACATCCCAACCCCAAATGCTGGGCAATGGATTAAAGAGCAACAAAGAAGYGTTGGAGAAAAACCACAATTCCTGGTTGATTGAGGATAGGAATTCAAGGTAAGAGTTGAAGAGTTGCTGTCTGTGTTCATCTTGGTAAGTGGACAGGGCTGAAGGGTCTGCTCTGATTCAGGGCTGCACTGAGGAGCGAGGCAGGCTGTGCATGGGCATGGCCTCTCCCTTCCCCACACTCCTCTCTCCCAGTTTAATAAAACTGCTCCTCCACTGCACCAGCACAAAGGGCCAGAAGGCCTCGTGCCAAGCCAGTCTGTCACAACAAACACACGGCCCYGAAAGCACAAGGATTGCAGATCTCACTGGCTACACCCACTCAAGCAACACAAACTCACCASCTGTAATCAAGGGAAGGATCTTACACCTCCAAAAGCAAACAAGGGGGCAACTGCTTCCCCCAAAAGACACTGAGGCACTGAGCAAACTTCCTTTTCGGTCTGTGGTCTGCTGGGTTTAACACAGCAGTGAAGATGGGTATGATGACAGCAACCACAGCAGGCCAGGTTTCTCAAGCTAAGTTCACAGGAAAACATCACTCTTAAAACCACTGGCGTGATTTGTGTTGCAAACACAAGCATGGAGATGCTCCTCCATGCCAGGATTGAGGTTCCTGTGAGGACATGTGAAGATACAAGAAGATAAGAGCAATCACAGCTATTTCTTGGGTAAGACTGCTAAACCAATCCATACCTAACGAATAAAGGCACTGTTAAGCATTTTTATCTGCCTCTCCTGTGTTTTCCCGTATTTATTACAAAGTTCCAAAACCCAGAAAGAAATCTGACACCCCTGAGACCCTCAGATGCTCACTGTTCCATGTTCACAGGCCTGACACCCGTCCACCGTCTGCCTCCATGAGATCAGAGCAGCCAACAAATGGAAAACACATTAATATCTGAGCTGAAGCCATTTGGCGAGCAGGTGACAGCACCAGGATTCAAGACCTTGGAATTCAAACCCTGAGCTCATTTCTCCAAGCTGCAGCTGCCAAGTGATCACATTTGTGACTGATCTCAGTTGCTCGAGTGGTCAAAGCTCTGTTTATTGCTCCCCACAGCCTGAGGAACATCCAGCAGAGGCAGAGCCTGCAGCCACCTGGCAATGCCCTGAAACGGGGACTCAGACCTGGCTCCATGTCACAGCTGGGAGCACCCCAGGGGCTGCCAGGAGAGGACACTTCCTGCCTGAGCCATGGGATCACAGCTTCACCTGCAGCTCCGAGCAGCTTCCAACACTTGTCAGACGCTCCTGCTCTTCCACCCTGCTCAGCCCTTGGACCAAGAGGCAATGTTTTCCCTTTTCTGAACAGATTTGGGGAGGAATATGCCAAAGAACTGCACCATAGTGACGCTGAGGGGGGAAGTGCTGACTATATTTATTCTCACAGAATTTGCAAGTCAGAGCACAAATCCATTTGTGCTTTTTCTTTTAATTGAAAACCATGCAACAAAAATACAGCTTGGAAGAACTGGATTTCAGCATTTGCTAATAAATTTGCTATACCTGACTTTGCTACCTAGCTGGATGTACTCATGAAAGGACAAAATAAACCCAAAGTACTTTCTATTAACTGCTGCTCCCTGTATCACCAGGGTGATTTATACAGTGTGGGGCACACCTTGGTCAACAGGAACAGCACTGCCCTGACAGTCTGTGCACATTTATTGTTTCAGCCTGAGTGGAAGAGAACCAGGATGCAGGAAGGGTTCCCAGCCCTGCATGGCACTGCCAAGAGAGACACAGGCACGGCCCTGCCCTCTCCTCACAGTGTTACATCAGCAGAGCTGCTCCCCAGGGAGATGGAAGCAGTTCTTCCAGAACAGTTACACTGAAATGATGCCAAAACTTGTCTAAAACATAAGCAAACATGAAGGAAGTTATTGCTAAACAGGCAGAGGAAGCAGGGGACAGAAGGTATTTCTTCAGGACCAAAGGCTACAGGGAAAGTTCCTGCCCCTGCAAGGACCTACCCCAAAGGGCACATCCCTGCCCTAAACAGAACCACCTGCTGCTTCTATTTCCTGAGTACTGGAGATAATCCAAATCCCAGCACGGACCAGCAGCCACCCACCTTGAGACTCCTTTTGGTTTCACTCGGAGCATTTTCATGACAATAACCAAGCACTGAATGAGCTGCCTCAGGAATTCCAGAGCTACACTGAGCCCCCCACATCACCTGAGCTGTTTGGTTCACAGCTGAGACACTGGGGAGCAGCTCTGCCATGACAAATCCTATGATTCCTGTTGCCATAGCAAAGTACTACATTGGGATTCACCTCTCAGAGACACCACAAAAGATCAGGAGAATCTTGGTCTTGGGAATACTGTGGGAATATGCAGTAAATCAATGCCTTAAAACATATCAAATTAATCATACCGGACACAGTTTGTGCTGTAGGGGAACTTGTAACTGCTTCCATACTGGTGGTGGGGCTGTTTTTAAAGGGTCATGGCTGCCACGAGGCAAGAATGTTTACAATAGAGAACTTCAGAGAGGCAAATCTGTGTTGAATCCAGTTGTTACCCAGACTGGCTAAGGATGAGCTGGACCGGTCCACCAGAGCTGGTCAATCCTTCCTCAGAGCCCCCTCCATATGGCCAGTAAACATCAAACCCTCCTCCCGCCCTCTCCAAACCCCCCCTGCAGAGCTGCCCACCCTCCCCAGACCCTGCTATGACCCAGGAAACAGCAGGACAACCTACTCAGCTTCCCCTGGTCTAATTAAATGAGATTAAACTACTGGTTTCAGTCTTGCAGATATACCTCTAGAGTACTGCTACTTCATATTAAACACACAGGTCCAAAAGGAAAAAAATAATCCAGAAGTTTTCAGCACAATTATTTTTTTCAAACAAGACTTGTCAAAAAAGTTGACAGGGAGAAGGCAAAGAGCTTATACAAATATTTTCAAATGTACCATTCAAATTATCCCACTTCTGCACATCAGTCTCCTGGCTTTTCATAATACTACTTTAACTTAATGGGAAATACTCATTCCAAGAGAAATCATTAGAGTGTGGTTGAATTCAGATTTCCCTCAGCCCTCTCATTCCCCTCCTGACTTATGTAACTCCTAATTTATTCCCAATCCTTGGGCTCATTCAGCACAGGACTTCACACGAAGGTCAGGCAATGCTTTTAACTGATCTTTTGCTAGTTTCATTTCTCCAGGAGACACAAAATTCTGGATTATCAACTACAGGCATTTCCCCAAAGATAAAGCAGGCTACAATMACCATTTTCTCACTTGTCAGAGCACAGCCATCCCATATCTCTATGGAAAAGTGGCTCCCTAAGCCATACTTTCCAAATTAAAAAAGATCCCTTTCAAATGGCAACCCCCTCTCCTGCTTTTTCATATTCACTGGCTGTTAGCAAGCTGAAGCACCATTTCCCAATATAACACAAGTTATTTGTGAGGAAATATGATGAAAAACATCAGGGAAAGAGATGAGTTGAAGGATGACTCTGCTGAATTCCTTAGGAGTATCTCTGAAGCAGGACTGGCGTGGTCAGAGCTGACAGCACACAGCCCAAATTCAGTGAAAGATGCAGATGTTCAGTGAAAGATGCAGATGTTTCAGCCAGAACACAGCTGGTGACAGCCACATCACTCAGGGCATGGGCTCTGTGCTGCCCTACCCAAGGGCTCAGCTTTTCTCAGTATAACACCACAAGGCAGCTGCCCCAGGGGGTACAAAACTCCTCCCCCTTTGGAATTTTCCTGAGGATGAGCCAGGGTGTACCACACCAGCAGATTTTTACCACCAGCAACTGGCAAGTGTAGATTTCAGGCTGCTGCAGGTACCACCCAGAGACAGCTCAGCACTCTCACCACAAAATTCCATCCCCCAGTGGGTGATCAGGATGAAGGATCCATCACAGGGTAAAGTCCTGCAGTGTGAGCTTCTTGCTGAACAACACCACAAGACTACAAGAAAGAAACATTTCTGCCTGGCAGACGTAACCCAGCATCACTTTGGGATTCAACAGAACTAAAGAGGGAGCCCCAACTCAGACGAAGATCTAGAATTAAAAGCAACATCACAAAACTCAGCACACTGAACTCATCCACTTTCTTTTAAGCTGAAGTGCACAGAAAGTAGCTGAATGCARTATCAATTCCATACATGCAACCCCAAATTTTTGAGAGTTTGATGTAAGGACCTTCTGCAGGAGGTCAGAACCACACCCACAGCTCAAGGCTGTTTGAAGGGGTTCTGTTTCTGCTGCACCTCCTCACCACAGGCTGTGTAAGATTTTAGCTCAAGCAGTGTCAAGCAGGAAGAGTTTAACAGCAACACACCTCTCCTGGTCTTTCCTGAACAAGGGAGTGTGGAAGATGGGAAGAACTTCTGTTCTGCTCCTCCCTTCTCACTGCACATCAAATGTCTCTTCAAACTCTTAGAATAAGATTAAAATTGGATGCAAATGTTTCCTTCCTGACATTTTGTATTTGGATTTTTGGGCCAATCTAAGATTCATTAGAAAGGTCACTGGATAATGAATTAAACACTCCCAACACAATCATCACCAATGCCACAGGCATAGATAAGCTCTGGCTGCTGAGAACTCAGAGGAGAAAAGCTGGAGCAGTAGCAGCCTCCCTTCCACATCCTCTGCCTGCCCAGACCTCTGGAGAAGTTGGCTGGCAGGTGGACAGGGCACTTCTCCCTCCCAAAAGGGCTGAAATTCCTGCACATGCTCCAAAGGCTGCATTAGGAAGGCTTCAGCACTGAACTGGGTTAAACTGGTGGGTTATTTTCACTCCTGTGCTCCTGTGACCATGCAGGAGGCACAGGAAAGCCCTCAGAGCCCATATCCATGATTTGCTCCCAACCAGCAGAGCTCCAATGATGTGTGAGAGATCTGGAACAGCTCCAGCACAGAGAGAGGCACAGGGGGAACATCTAAATCTGGACAAGGCTCAAAGTGCAAATTCCTGCTGGGCCCATGAGACATGGTGACAGCACCACCCCCTGCCCTGACTCCAGACCTAGCCCCATAATCCAGCTCACTCCAGCTCATCTGAGCCTGCAGCACCCCAGGCCCTWGGGCTGCGCTTTGGGATCCACCTGGGGCCAGGACAAGGCTTTTCCTTCTTTCAAGTCTCTGTGTTTCCACTCTGGAGACACACAGAGCAGTACAGAGCACTGAGCTCCACCCTGTGATGCACATCCCACGTGCCAAAGGAAAGGCCACGGGTGACAGCTACAACCCCACCTGAGGTCTGGCCCCAGCAGGGACAGGAGAGGACTGGAGAGTGCCATGCACCAACCAGAGAACTCCAATAAACCACATGAGAGGAAGCCAGAAGCATTAACCTGCAAGGCAGCCCTGCCTGAGAGGTTAGAGAGCCTTAGTCCAGGGATTAATAAGCATTCCCAGAGTTTGGAGAATTTGTTACCTCTGCACAGTCCTCCAGAGCACAGACACCCCCATCTCTAAGGGGCTCACTCATGGAACATGGATTACAAGCTCCCAGGTACAGGCACAGGAACATGAGTGAGCTACTGAGGGGCTCAGGGCACACCTGAGCTTCAAATGCTTCCAAAGGTTCCTACAGAAAGGGGGTTCAGTGTCACAGGAAGGATTCAGGCTCAAGACAGCAAGGTCTGGTGCATGCTGGGCCAACCCACTGAGATTTGCTAATGCCTGACAAACTGCTGGGACCAGGAATAAATCCAACCTGTGACAGTCCTGTGGAGAAAGCAGGAGTGAGCCCCTCCCATCCAGAGAACCTCTGCCACCACTTTCCATCTTCAGTGGGCCCTTTCCTGGCCTTCTAATGGCTTCTGACACAGTGAGCACTGACAGATCATGGGAACTAACTCAAATCTTTCATTTTTAACACCAAAACACCAGCACAGTTGGAAGCTGCACCACTCCCTGTCAGTATGGAAAATGAATCCTCCTTCCTCCACGCTCTCACACATCCACCACAGCTCTAACCTGTACCAACAAGGGAGGCAGCAGCTTCCACTTGCAAACTGCCAAATACAAAACTCAACAGTGCAATTGGTTGGATATATTAATAATGGAAAGAAAATCTAATCTAGGAACAAAAAGCAGAAATAATTTTGTTAAAGACAGAGGCTGGAGTTGAAGGTTTCAGACACAAAGGACTGACTTACCCTGCAGTGACTTTCCCAATCCCTGGCCCAGCTTCCAGCCATGTTTCTGGAGTAAGCGATGTCCAATATTATCCTGACAGACAGAACAGAGAAAACAAACCAAAAATATTCCAATAATATATTCTTCCCTTCCCGCTGACATTTAAACATGTGATGAGCAAGAGATTTTTCTACATATATATGCATGCAAAAAAATGCTACTGAAAAGGCAATATATGCCCAATAAAGGGAAAGACAAATGTCAAAAATTGCTGGCTAGAATTTTTCCAGGGGGATGGGTATTGGGGACGGTCACTTTCTGATGGTGTGCTGGGCAACTTTTGTGCATCACGTTTAAAAGAAATAAAAAAATAATAAAAACTAAAAAGCAATGTGGAAGAAAATAAAGTGTACCAATAAAAATTGACAGTAAAAAGCATAAAATCAAGCTATTTATACAATCATATCCATCACCTAGACAGCACCACTTAAGATTTTTTTTGTAAAGAAAATCTACAATGTGTTTAGTCATTTTGTTTGTGTGTCAGGCTTTTATAATACTGAGTAAGTTGTAAGTGCAAGACTGCCCCACCACTAGAAACCAAAACACAATCAGAGCAAAATCCAAGCTAGACTTGATTGGGTTTTTTTTATATATGTATATATATATATAAACTAGCATGCAGCCAATATTAAACTGAAAAAACAGTGAGGTTAGTAAAACAAAAACAAAAAAAAATCAATTAAATAAAATGAGCTCAAGCACAGACTGGGTGATGCATTTCACATGTAAACTAACAAAAATACTAAGATGTTAGAATGAAACAGGCCTAGCAATAAGTTAACAGCAAGGAACCATTAGTGCATGTAGGGGAAACAATAAGCATAATGTCTCATCTTCCTAAAAAAAAAAAAGCTATTTTGGAATAACTGGTAAAGTACTGACGCAGCAATTAAGTGTCAGCTTTTGGCAATGGGGCTGAGCAGGGCTCAGTGTGGAAATTGTTGTGTTTTCTGCAGGGTTTCTGCCCCCAGACAAAGAGCAGAGCACTCACAGCACCCTCGAACCACCTCARTCTGCCAGCTCGCCCCCAGTGACCAGTTCACCCAGTTACCAGCTCCTCAGAGAAGGACTCTTGGCTGGGACCTTGTTCACCTTCCAATCACAAAAAATAAAAATAAAAATCAGGTATGAACTTGTTGATTATTAATTATCATCAGGCAAACCACAACCTAAGGTATCACAGAAATATCCTGAATTGTAACAGGATGTGACTCCAGAACACTGAGCGGTACAYGGAATCCAAAAAATAGTTTTATCTATATGCCACAGGTTTCTTTAATGAAATAACAGTAATCAACAGAAACCAGAGTAGGTTTTGTCACTCCACAGTGAAGAAAATGACCACAGGGTTTGCACAACTTTGGTGAATCAGCTTGAAAGGCACAACCTTCCCAAAGATATTGGCTGCATGAATACATTTTTCCTCAAAAAGCTGTTATCAAGGACAAATTTTGGATTTTTTTTCTGATATCCTAGTAAAGTCAGGCATTTTTGTATTCCTGTATTTCCCAAGGAATAATTTACATTTTTCCCACACTTCTGGTTCTGCCCCAGGACGTAATTAGGACTACATGGGAAAAAAAAATTAAATCAGGAGGCATAAGGAAATTTCTGGGGATAAAAGGTCAAATTAAAAAAAAAAAGAGAAAAAAGGAAAAAAAAGGAAAAAGGAAAAAAAACTAAATAAAAATAAAGAAGGTTGGATCCCCACCACAGGCACCATGGAGAAGGCTCTCTGTTGGGAAGACACAAACACTTACCTGCAGGCCAATCCCAAGGACCACAGAGTGCCCCATCCTGGCACAGAGGGGCTGCAGCTTGGGATATGTTTGGGATAATAATTTTTTTTTAATTGCCCTACCCTGAACAAAGGATCATTAAATCTAAAAGTTGGTGCTGACAAAAATGGCTGCGTTTTCCAAAAGGGAAAAAAAAAAAACAAAAAAAGAAAAAACAAAAAAAAGAAAAAACAAAAGAATTCAAAGGACAAGGAGTACTTTGCAGTCTTGGCCAAGGGGAGATGAGACATTGTGCTGACTGTGTGTGTTATGAATGCACTAAAATAAAGACAGATGAAGCAGAACGCTATTCCAAAAGCAGTGCAAGTGGAGTGAAAGCATTTCCATACGAACCTGGCTTTAAAAACTGGGCTGTCAAAAGAACAGTTAAATGTAACACAAAGTAAGAAACTGTCCAATCACTAATGGTAGTTTTTTTCTTTTGCTTTGTTTTCAATTCACTGCTTGCAAGTAATGTATTTATTAAAGAAGAGTGAAAGCATAAAATAAATTCAACAAGTCAAGACCAGCTGGGAGGTTCAAGAGCGGTGTGTTGTGACTGACAGTGAAGGGGGAAACAAATGTTAAAGGGAAAAAGAAAAATTTAGAAAGGTTATACACATTAGCACCACTTTTACAGACCCACTCAAGAGGATGGTCCCGAGTTGTTTGACATAAATTGGAATCATGCCTGAACATTGCCCTGTCTCAGTTCCCAGAAAGGGGCTGTTTYTCCCCCCAAGACTTTTCCATTTGTTTGTTTATGCAGTGGAACTACTCCCTAATTTTAGATCCTACTCAATTGAAATGGAGCATCTTCTGTTGCACTGAATAAGGAGAACAACTCTAATAATTTTAAATTAACATTTGAGTTGAGACCYGGTCATCACTTTGCTCCTTTCTGGCCATGTTCAGCTCCTCCCTCCTTTTCCAATGGCTAACCCAGACCTCTGATGGAGGCAGACTGACAGAACTGCTCTTCAGTGCAAAAATTAAAATCCTGCCCTAAAAATTAAATAATGGAAGGCCAGGCTTGCTTAATCCCACGTGAGAGCCTGTCTGCTCTCTAGGGAGTATCCAGGGATATTGGGACCAAAATGTGACATRGGACAACAAATGTAACAGCTGACAGCTTTTTTTTAAAGCGCAKTTTTAAGTGAAAGTTCTGTAAAGTACAACTACTTTCACACAGAGGAGATGGAGCTTTTCACAGCAAGCTTCCTGTCCATGTCAGGAGCTGTCACTCCTTTTGAACAGACTATCCTCACACTGCAGCAGTTTTCCTACAGAAGAGCTGCAGTGATGTACAGAAACACCACAGCCCTAGGAGGACACCCCTCGTTTCTCAGCAAAT
The DNA here is from genome assembly GCA_014549065.1 of Cardinalis cardinalis. Classification (NCBI taxonomy): domain Eukaryota; kingdom Metazoa; phylum Chordata; class Aves; order Passeriformes; family Cardinalidae; genus Cardinalis; species Cardinalis cardinalis. Next base: position 36,406 of record JACDOX010000639.1, on the reverse strand, counting down.
GCTGCCATGAGTCTCCTCACTTTCTTCTGCTGCCATTTGGGAGCTCATTGTATTACAGCCACAATAAATTACTGAGGCAGCCAAAATAAGTCTCCCAAAAGGTGTTTGGGTGAGCAAGGGAGCTCTCCTGGACCATGTGGGCAGAGGCTGTGGGGTGCTCTATGCAGGGAGAAGGGCTCAGCAGCTCAGAGTGGGACAATGCCAGCTCTAGAGCTGGGCAGCACTGATGGAGAGCTCTGCCCTAATGACAAAGCAGAACTTCTCCAAAGGTGTAGGAAATACAAGGCCTTGGGTCTACCAGACCTTCACAGAGCTGGCTGAGGTAAAAAACCTCACCCAAAGTGACTAACTGGCCTCCCAGATCCCCATCCTGTGCCCTGACAAGATGCCCTTGCTTGCTTTCCATGCAGATCAGTGATTCCTGAGSAGGACATCCCCAGCAGAAATTTCTGATAAAGGTTTGGCCAATAGAAAAAAAATTGCTTACAATTAAAAGATGGGTAGAAGAAGCCCAAGGTTTTGATGATGCCTGTGGGATGTAACCCACACCAGCAGTTTTGCCTAGCACAGGTTTTCCATGAGATCCCATCACTCATCCCAGCTCGGGCAGGAACCATTCCTCTCTTGAGTGGATTGTAAGCTGTGCTGACTGTGTATGGAGGAATCTATAAGCAAGGATCAGATGCTACTGGGTGAACCCATGCAAACAAGAGGTTGAAAAGATTCCCAAAACAAAACCTAGAGCTCACTACAGATGACACAATGAAGACCAGAGAGAAAAGCCAAATAGTAATGCTACACCATTCAGCTTCCAGAAGCACATTATTTATAGCGCTGTCCACATATGGCTGCTGCTAAATGTCAAATCAGCAGCCTCATCAAATGACACTTTGGAACTAGTGGAGTCCACAGATCTGTACAGATTTCCAGTGCCACAACCCGGCTCCGGCTCGGCCAGGCTGTGCCAGCCCCTGGTGCCCAAGCACCACCGACTGCAGCCTGGCACGGGGCTCAAGGCGCCCCTCATGGCACCGAGCAGCATTAGAGAGAGGGGAAAGGACATTTGTTAGTCAGGACAAGGACAAACTAACAAGCTCCAGAGTAAGTGGGTGATTCCCAGCCTGGCCTCCAACCTGCAGCGGTGACGGCGTGGGTCCACCCCTGACACTGCCTGCACGGGGCCAGGGCTGCTTCTTGGGGGCTCTAAGGGCTGTCTCCTACTCCATCTGCACTGCTGGGATGAGGAAAACCAGGAATTCACAGCAAAGAGACTCAATAAACAAGTAGAGATAAGGAATTAATGTGGAGAAAATCTGGATTCTATTAAAGCTGCAATAATTTGTGACTTCCCATTCAAGTACCCGAACTCAGTGAACTCAAAATGCCCCAAAACAAATGCATGCAGCTTCTTGAGTTTAGAAAAAAGGGTGAAGTGCTCTGATTTTTCAAGGACATCAGTGACTGCACTGACATGAACAGCCAGTGTAAGTGCAGTATTTTTCAAAGCACAACGAGAAAAAATGTTACTTGTGGGAGGGGGAAAAAATATCAGTATTTGTAGCTCTGAAGAGTCCATTGATATGAAATACTTTCTTCAATTTAGTAATGGAAAACAGCTGGCACTCGTTCAGGCCACGTCCATCCCTAGCTCCTGGCAGCTCTGTTTTCCATAAATGTACTCTGGTTAGAGTTGCATGTTTCAGAGCAGACATCTTTGGCCTAAATGAGCTGCACACAGCAGGATTTCCACAGGAACAMCACCACCAGTAGGCTAATTGAGGACATGTTTCAACATTGTAATGATCTGTAGACTCCCAAACCTATTTTTCCAGCCACCTTTGAGTTGCATGCTGTAGCAGTACAGTCAGCACCTCTCAACAGATAATGCTGCAGAGATGGATGTCACATCATGGGGACTGTCACAGGGACKTGGCACAGGAAACACTCCCCCCACCTCCAAACACCTGCAGGCTTTGGAGCACCTTCCTGCCRCTAAGATGTGGGAAGCTGCAAGGAACACATTTATGAGAATATACTAAATCCACTCTTTGTTCTGAAGAATGAGATTTTAACTGGGAAGCACTTTGATCTGCCACGGTCATAAACAAAGGGTGTTCATCACCCAAACTGCTTCCATACCAYGAAGCACAGGCTCACTCATGACTCTGAGCAGATTCCTTGGAAAGGCCAGTTGGATTGCTAACAGAGAACTGGTTAAGGATTAAAATCTAATTTGTTAATGTTGAAAATGCTTAGATGTGTGGTAGTTCTAAAACACAGATTTGCCTTTCCTCCTTCCCTCTCAATTTTGGTTCTGGGTGAGCAAACAGCACAAAACAGAAGGGAAAAAAAAGCCAAAAGAGCAGAATGAACCCTCCTTTCCTGGTGAAATATCTTGCAGGAGAGGTACCCCACTGAATTCTGCCAAGGAAACTCTCCCTTCTGGTAATGTGTGTAATTTTCCAATCCAAAGAGTACACTGATCATTAATAGTGTGGAAGCAGAATCACCTCCACAGGTGTCAGGAAACACAACAAAGTAATTCTGGCTTCCCAGATGGGGAATTAAGGAATCAACAATGTATTTTCACAAAGACCATGTGAAACCTCAGAAGTGACCAGTTTGCTTCTCACTGCAGCTTCTGACACCACCCTTGCTCAGGMCAAGCCCCATCTCCCTGTGCAGCAGCCACAGCTCTGAAATCCTGAGATGGACACTGGCACAGCTGCCCTGGGAAGTGCTTTAAGTCACCATCCTTGGGAAGGTTCACAGGCCATGAAATGTGGCATTTGGGGACATGGGTTAGGGGTGGCCTTGGCAGTGCTGTGGGATTGGCTGGACTCAATGAGCTTAGAGGGCTTTTCCAACCTTAATGATTCTGTGATTCTCCTATGTCAGACAAAAGAAGAGTGGAACAAACTTGATTTTAAAGAACAATTTGAGGTTTTAACTCTTTCTCCTCACAAACCAAGCCATTATCTCGTCCTCTTCATCCAACTGTTTTCAATTAGGTTGAACTGTACCTACCCAAGGAGTTGTAAAGATTAAAAATGTCCTGACATTTGGATAGTGAGAGACAAGAATAAAATATTAAAGCCATAATTTAACTTTTTTTCTCCTGCAGTTCAGCATTAATCAAACTGCACAAAGCATGGCTCTTGTGGAGGGTGAGATCTGCAGTGAGCCCATGTGGGCCCAGGGTACCTGCTCATGCTTTACACACTTCCATAGGCATCCTTCCCTCTGGATCACCAGAGATGTAATCTGTGACCTCTTCTATTCCTCTCTTTGGGAAAGCACTTTTGGAAATCAGGTAACCAGTCTAGTCTGTAAGCAGCATTTGAATTATTTTGAAATGCTAATTTCCAGTGTGGCCCAGAGTAGGCTACCAACACATATTTCCCATTTTATTTCCATCCAGCTTGGCATTTTAATTCAAATCTCCGTGTCCCAAGGTAAGACTGAAGTATTCAGGAGAAGAGTGAATACCAATTCCCATCTCTGCAGCATTATCTCATGCGTCATCAATTACTGCCATGCCTAAATCTAGCATCATGCCAGCACATTAAGACAGTAGGTACTATATGCAGTGTTCACTGGACCAGAAGAACAGAAATAAGAAGGGGAAAGGAAACCCTAGAGAAGAAATTAAAAAAGGCAGACCGTGCAATACAAACCAGATCATGGCTGCTTAGCTAATATGGGCCAACTGCTGCGGAAGAAAAACGTCGAACACCCCAAGTTGTGTAAATTTTTGGTAAACATCTAACACGCACACAAACACACACAACACCAACCTACACACCAACAAAAATATACAGTGGGCTTTGGCTAACCCTGGTTCTTCTAGGGGCTGACTAACATGGAGAAACTTTAACTGAACTTTAATTAATAGGCAAAAGAAACACTTGACAAGTACTTTCTTAACAAAAATCTAGACTTAATCAGAACACCAGTAAGTGCCCCTTAATTATTCACTACAAGTTTTCCTTTTTCTGAAAGAAACTGCAATGAACCTTAGCTAAGGCTAAATGTCAAACGTGGGTCCAGTTTAAGCTGAACAAGCTGCTGTGCCTAAACCCAGCAGAAGGTGCTTAACAAAGAGAAAAATTAAAAAGCTCCAAAAAGATTAAAAAATTAAAACTAAACAAAACCTATTTTTTCCCCATCTTACAGCGGGAGTCTTCACACCTAACTCAAGGTAAAGCAATTTTAGAGAAAGGCTCAGGGCAGCTTCAGCTCCATGGGGAAGGACTGCTGGACTAACTCTGATCCCTGTCTCCATACCGCCAGGTGTCATTCTAACACTTTAAACACACCGGTACTTTTCCAAAAATATAAACTAAAAAGGATCAAAATGTATTTCACTATACTATTCCATCAGGTTCTCATTATATTAAACTGATTCTTCAAAGAAAAGTATAAAACCTTAAAACAAATATCTCTGAATGAATGTATTATTTTAAATAATTCCTGAAATATCATGTTGAACTCAAATTTCAGGTTTTAGTTCTAGGACTACTTCAAGATCAAATCCCAGGCCCACTTAAGGTCAGCATGCATTTTACCACCAATTACCCCTCACTGCCACCAAGGTGCCCACTGCTCTCAGATTTGACTGCATTCACATCAAGGACCATCCGACACGGCCGAGCTCCGGGGAACGCTGCTGGTCGGGGGGGGCCTTACCGATTCGATGGGCTTGTCTAGAGACGCCTGCTCTATCTCCAGGTGCCCCTCTTCATACTGATCAAAGTGATTGCCCTGCAAGAGAAAACCAGGCTCAGCTCCACAGCACACATTTCCAACAGTTTAGTGTCCACACAGGTTTGGTTAAAGTGTTATATTTCATGTAATTTTGCTAACAAATAAATTTATTAAATACAGGCTCAATTCAGTGTATCAGCTATAAGTTTTTAGGGTTTTTTTGTCCTAAGTCAATTTGATGACAATAATAAACTAATAAAGATGGCAAAATATCAAACATTTACAATGACAACACTTCCGGATTTTTTTCCTTAGAAAGTCCATGAAAACACTGAGCACAAGCACCAGTCCCAGCATGGAAACCACACATGATAAGGAGCAGCAGGAATGGATGTCCCCACCACTAGAAGGCTTTTCCTGCACCAGGAATCTGCCTGAGGGATACATGTGATTTCATACACCTCAAGCCAACAAAACCCCACAGAGGTACCAAAGGAAAGCTGTCCCTGTACCCACAGTGTTGGTCCATAGTGAGGAGCAGCCCTTCCTACAAATCTGAACAGTGATCAGTGTGTGGAAGTGATGCCCCAACACACCACACAGCTTTAYTCCCAAAGCAGCCCCCCTGCCAGCTGACCACCATCCCCCTTGGAAAAATTGCATCTTCCCACGTTTTGGGGTGAATACTGAGCATGTAGGTTCCCGAGCTAGGACAGCAATGGCAATCTTTGATCTCCAGAACAAGTCCTGGTGCTGGAACACAGTGAAGGGCCATTTCAGGAAAAGCAAACACCTCTACTGCAGCTCTACCATAATTTGAGGCTTCTGAAACCTCAAATTCCTGAGATTTCAAACATGGTGAACCATTTCTGGCTGTTCAGTAGGTCCATGATGCAACACATTCACCGTCACTGGCACMGACCTGGAAAGGAAACACTCCGACTTTCCAGCTGCACACTTGGAAGCAAAAGAAGTGAGATTCCTGCAGCTGGGATGAGACCAAAAGCCACTGAAGGGGGTGGTTTCAGTGGGCTCTCCTACATTCCCAGGCCCCACTCGTTGTCACAGGAACTCCAGGAGGTGCCAAGCCTTGGCAGCCACCCCCACTCCCCCCTCAGGCCCTGCAGCACCACTGGAACCTCTGGCTGCTCTGTGCACACCAAACCCCTGGCAGGTTCTAYTTGCATCCCAGCTCCACAATCCCTTGGAGCAGGAACACACAACACTGCTGCCAAGAGAAACATGTTGTCACCCTCCTCCTTCCACCAATACCAACTTTTCCTTCTGCAAGAATTTTAATGGAAGTCAGCACCCGAAAGAGCAAACTGCAGTTGTAACAGACTGACAGCTGGAACACTACAAGCCAGGCAGCAGCCTCCAAAAATCCTCTGGAAGGAGTGTGCCTATGCAGCAATGTAAATCTGCAAGGAAACATCTGGAGCAAAACCTGGTGCCAAGAGAAGGTGCTTTGATGCTGGTGCCCCAACTTCCAGCCCATCCATCACCTGCAGGCCCTGGTGGTAAATTCACCCCGGCCATGCTCTGCTCCTGGGCATCGTCTTTCCCATGGCCTCTCCAGAGCAAATCTGGGTTTTAATCTGCAGGCAGCAATCCACTGGGGGACACCCCAGCCYCCCAAAATATACTGCACAAAAGAACCAGAACAGTCAGGAGTGGACATGCTGCCAACACTGGCAAAAACACACTGCTAAACTTCACCTATTAAAACATTAAACTCACATAATGCTCAGTTAACCRACAGCTGAAACCCTCTCAGACACGTCCCTGTGCCTCCTTTCACCGGCTGCCTGCAGGTAGCTCAGCACACACCTCTAAATTATCTGGAATAGCTAAATATTGCTGCCCACTCCTCTGGTGGCTCCCTGCCAAGGCACTCAAAGCTGTTTTTACCGAGGCAAGGGTCAAGCCCAGTTCGAGGGCAGCACGCCTTGCTGCTCTGAGGCTTCACAAGTCACTTCTTCAGTGCTTAAAACAACATCTCCTCCCTGAAACCACGCAAAAGGCTGAGCGCTCCCTGTGCCACAGCCAGAGTATCACAGAGCAAACAAAGCCTTTATCTCTGAGTTCTGGTGATCCCACCACTACCCACTCAACTGATTTTTTGGGGGTTATTTTACATATTCATATTCTTTGGGGTTTATTATGTACTTGATCTCTACTTGTTCCTGGTCTAAACAGCTGCAATACTAAAAGTGGAGCTTTCCAGAGAGGCAGGTGCTGCCTGTTTCTCTAAGTCCTGGGCATAAAAAGCCATGGAGCGCAGGGAACAAGCCCTGTGGGAACGCTGCCAGCCTGCTCCTGGGTCAGGAGGGTGTTTCAGGCTTGGAAAYTCAAGGCTTCAAAATAACAAAGTGTCTAAACGGAGCCAAAATCAATACTCATCACAGAGACAGCTCTTTATTTATCAATATTTAGAATAAATGATAAAGGGAAAATTCTCTTCCACCATAAAGCAGCTCATCGTGGAAAGAAGCAAGCAGACAATCCAAGGGTTATTGTGAGGTTGGATTTATGGGGGTTCAGGCCAGTGATGTTTAATCAGRTAAGAGAAAAACAGTTCCATGGCTATGGCCACAACAATGCTGCTTGTATTCATGGGGATCCCAGGCTTTTTGGAGCTGGAAGCAGCACAGTCTGTCCCTTTGCTTCTTCATCCCTGGAACTGGCTAAGGAACAAGTTGGGGGGAATTCCATCTGTTTCCTTCTTTTCCAATCCTACAAACTGGTGCATTGAATGTATCCATAAAACATTTCTGTTTTGCTGTACCTTAAGACAATGAATCAGAAGAACACAAAATACTTTAGCACTTAAATCCAGCAATTAAATAAACGCTAAATGTTGGATCTGTTGAGAATACATGTCTGGCAAACACAAACCCCAAGCGCTGTCTTCTGCAGACCTGAGAGATGCTTCCCACTTCAGAGGAAACCTTTATGTAAAAGGAAGGATTCAACCCCATGGGTACCAGGACATGAAATAACAGCTGCACTAAACCCAGTRCTACTCAAAACCTATTCCCAAGCCTTGTTCCTGTATGGCTTACAGAGATGCAGTAAATTCCCAGCCCTGGGAGCTACTGGCAAAGCTTCCACGTGCTCCTGTGGACAAGGATTTTGGGGCTGACTGCAGCACCCTCCTCCCACTCATCCTCTGCCCCTCCATTTCACAGCTGCTTGTATCAGGGTCTCTCACTTCTGCTTTGTGAAACAAGATGTGCTGCACTGTCCCTTTCTCGCAGACACTTCTTCATCCATCCTGGAACAGCAGAGCAAGATGAGAGGCTTCCACTTAAGCACCATTTATTGCTCTTTGCGCTACATCGAGTGCTCCAACACTGGTGTTTCCCTATAACCRCACTGAAATTCAATGGCTTCATGAGAAGCAAGGACAAGCCTCCAGCATGCAAACACTCCTCATTTTACACCCCACACACCACTTGGCTTCCTTGTGCATTCTTCCCCAGGAGCCAACATGTTCGTGCCCTGTAATTTTGGTGTAATATCGTCTGAAYTTTGGCTCTCTGTGCACTCTGGTTACTCACAGTCACATGTTCTCTGCTCTCTCCTCCACTTTCCCATTGTTGGATCTTTGCTTGAAGCTCTTGGCCAAATCTTCTTAGAGCCCTCACGCACTGAATACGACATTTGAAACATCAACCAACAAAAGCTCCCTCCATGTAGGATTTCAACTCTTATTCTCCCTTTTTTGGACTGTAAATACTTTGGAGCCCTGGCTCAACAAATGCCATTTTGTCCCAGATCATACCCAGTGGAGTTACTTCATTTCCTGGGACAATTCAAGTTAATAGTTCTGGGTAAGAGCATTGCTGCTTCCTTCCTACTTACAAGGCCCCAAACATTGTGGCAGTGAAACTAAACCCAGTCAGCATCATAAAAAAAAAAAATTAAGAAACTTAATTACACTKTCATCCCAAAATCCTTAGTGGCAAGAACTGTTGCCAATAAATCACTCAATGCAAGTGAAATGAATTGTTGATTAAAGCCCATTTATCACAGTTTAGCACCACAGAATTCACTCTCTCCCCTATATGAAGCACCTCTTCAGGAAGGTGGGTTACCACAAAGCCACACAGAAATCACTGAGATGGGGAACACTTTAAAATCTTCACAATGACAAGCAGACCCTCTCCTTTCCTCTCACACCCCAAAGGGTGCGTCCAAAACCAGAGCTGGGTCATGAGCACTGCCWGCATTTCTAAGACACCTAAAGCACTACCAACACAATGACAAAATAAGGATGAGTCACTTCAACTGCTTTAGGCCCATCAGACCTCCCTGGACATTAATTACTGAACTGCCCCGTGCAATCCGCCCGAGCACGAAGCACATTAAGATGTCAGCATCCATACAGTGCCCATTCCCGATGGAATGAGTGGTTTCTTTGATGAACAGCCCTAAGTTATCCATGTGTTASTCCCAAAGAAAATGTGGCAGTCTCAAGCTCAGCAGCTGCGCCGGAGAGGAGACRCAGAGCTCCTGGGACTCAAAGGAGCAGGACAATGGGAGCGTGGGGGACACGTTCAGGACCCCTCCCCTCAGCTGCCCCTGGGCTCCAGCAGAGCCCTGTCACACCAGCCTGGTGTTATTAACACCAGAGAGGATAAGGGGAGCTATAAACCCAACACAAGTCAGACAGCAAGAGCCTAGGACTGGAAAACGCTCCAATCACAAGGGACAACGCCTTCAGCGCTGYGAACGGAGCAAAATAGGAAAAGATTCTGGCATAAAACCCTGCAGCTCTGCCTGGGAGCATGAAAGCAGGGCTGGCGGGGGAGGGAATGGGCAGAATGCAGCTGCTGAGACGTCACAGCAGAAACAATCTATTTACATCCCTCCTGGATTGCAGGACTGGCTCAGGAAAGGACTCAGAAACGCTGCTTCGTGAGACCATGSCAATAACAATCTAAAGAAAGCAATTTTGCAGAAAAGCCTTACTATACTCACTGTTATTATTTCTTAAATGCACTGGAAAAGAGCACAGCATGATCATGACTGCTTAACAGCACTTGAAAAGAGTGAAGTGTGCTCTTTAAGATATTAAAAATTTAGTTTTACACTAGGAGAGTACCAGAAAAAGACTCCAAAAAATCACATTTCCATTGCATTTACCTTAGAAAATGGAATTTTAAAACAGTAAAGCAAATCAGCACCACTTTTTCATATTCTATTTACCCATCAATTCAATCAATAAATCTTAAACTCCAAAAATGTTACATCAAGCCGTAAAATTCAGGGCTGTTACCCACAAGTATCACTTGAAAGCATTTAACCAAGCCCACTCCCCAAAGGCCTGCAGGCATGAGGCTGAGAGCAGCAGCTGAGACACAGGAATATCCAAAAAGATAAATGMGTATCCCCCCCAAAAGGCCATTTTCTAGTGTGGATAAAGCCAGGGCAGGCCGTGTGAGCTGCAGATCCCAGAATGTTTTGCTCCCGCGGCTGGGAAGCACAGCTGACATTTCCTGCTGCCCTCCTGGGACGGTCAGCACAGATGCAAGGTCTGAGCACAGAGAACTGGAGCAGCATCTGAGCACAAGGGAGCAAATGCCATCTTGCCAAATTCTCCCTCTCTGCACGCACACAGCACGCCCATGGAACAGGGGAAAAAACCCTCTGATTCCAAAAGCGAATATCCTGTTAAAACTGAAATTTTCTTTTTAAAAGGAGATGGAGCAGTTACAAAATCTTTAGATGGAGAAGCCACCCTCACATCCATCCACTTTTCCCAAAGCTGGCTCCCAGCACTCTTGCCAACATCTCCTGTCCAGGACACCTGGTTGAATGCTGCTTGTCCAGCACCAGCASAGTGGCCAAGAGGCCCAGGAACTGCTCTGCTAAGGCCTGATGGAGCACCAGCCTCTTGCCTGACCCACAGACCAGGAATTTCAGCMATCCACCATTGACACTCATCTCATGTTGTATTTACTTTAGTTGTATTTTGTCTTTTGACAAACCTCTCCAGCTCGGGCAGCTGCYTCCAGACGCGCTGGTTTCACTTCTCTGCACAGTGAGACACCCACCACCTGCAGCTGCACTGGCACATGTGGGACCAGCAGGATAAAAACTCATTCCAGGCATGGATGAGATACAAGAGGTACAAGTGCCAAGGTCTGCTCTGATTTTTTTGTGGGGCTCTATCACCAACATCACCACTGACCTCACAGCAAGCTTCAGCCCAGAGCAGTGCAGAAAGGAAGGAGTTTAAACCCAAATGCAGCTCCCCATGACTGATCGTTGTGTTTATTACACACAATCAAAATATAACAGGTTTCTAATACCTCTGCAAGATCCACACCTCCCTACGCAGGCTGACTGCAGATCTCAGTAGTAATTCATGCTGCCCTTTGCAGCTCAGCAGGGCCTGATGACTCTATACCATGGAAGGGCTCCAAAACGTAATTGATGCAGACAACCATGTTGGTGTTTAGAAATGCATCCAAAGAACTCAAAAACAACTCCAGGAAAGTGTGGCTTACAGCGTTTTTTGAATATTCATTATGGACCCAGAAAAAAATACATTTTTAAGACCAACATGCACCTAGGAGATGGCTCCATCCAATCCTGGAAACTTTCTTGGATAATTATAAAGGCCACATGGGTTCTCAAAGCTATAAAAAGCAATACAAAAGCAACTTTGTATTGGCACCTGAAAAGCCTTTGTTAATGCTTCCCAGAACAAAATCATCCTTTTTCCTGTTGTTCCCTGCAGTGTCTGTAAAGACACACACACAAAAAAAATCAGAGATTCTTTCCTAGCAACGCAGAGGTGAAGCATTCCCAAATGACACGTTCTCACTGCCCTCCACACACCAGGAATTGTTTTCCCAGACCTTTCCCTGGAATACAAGTGGGAAGTATGGACACAGCACATCTGCACACCCCCAGAAACAGCTGAGTATTTACAGTCAACATCTTGTGAAAGCTGCAGCAAAACCTCATTTTCAGCAGACACACACATCAATTATTCCGAGAGTACTTAACAGGAAAATCCTCTCAAGTCAATACAACAAAAGCAATCACTCGAGACTTGGAGATGAATTTAAATTGGCACAGTTTGAAAGAAGCACCTTGGAATTGCACATTGAGAAGCTGATGGCACCTTTTGTTTACCAAACTAAAAATTAATTTTGACAAAATTCTTCCTGCTAAGTCCAAAACCACTAAAAACCCACTCAGCAGAACACATTTGAGACTAGTCACAGGTCAAGCCGTTTAAACCAGGAAAACGTGCATATAAATACCCACTCYGAGCTGTCCAAACAAAAACATGTTCTACAGTTCAGAGATAAACAGCTTGTACCACACAAGGAGTGGGAGCCAGAGGCAGGTCTCTGCTTTGCATACTTTGGCACCAAACAAGAACAATTTCATGTCTTTCAGATTCCTTCTGCTGCACCAACAGCAGCTGTGGATCTGTTCCAGCACACGAGGGATGCTCTGCAGCTCTTCAGCCAAGCTCTACCCAAGAGCCAGCACCAGCCTCACTCACCCAATTCTCTCTTTGTCATTTTTAAGGTGCCTAGATGCAGAAGCTGCTGCACCCACATCTCCATGGCTAACCAGGACCTTCAAACAACCAAAGAACCCTGGAAGGGGTCGGGTGGGGAAGGACCTTCAAGATGACCTTGTTCCATCCCCTGCAGGGGATCATCTTCCACTATCCCAGGCTGCTCCACCTGGCCTTGGACACTTCCAGGGATGGGGCAGCCTCAGCTTCTCCGGGCAACCTGTGYCAGGGCCTCACAGGGAGGAATTCCTTCCCAGCTTCCCACCTAACCCTGCTCTTTGTCAGTGGGAAGACATTTCCCCTTGTCCTGTCCTGCAGTCCCTTGTCCCAAGTCCCTCTCCAGATCTGCTGGAGCCCCTTTAGGCCCTGGGAGGCTCTGAGCTCTCCCTGGAACCTGCTCTACTCCAGAGGAGCATCCCCAGTTGTTCCAGCCTGGCTCCAGAGGGGCTCCAGCCCTGGAGCGGCTCCATGGCCTCCTCTGGACTCACCCCAGCAGCTGCAGGTCCTTCCCGTGCTGGGGACAGCTCTGCAGGTGGGATCTTACCTGGGCAGGGCAGAATTCCCCCCTCACCTGCTGCCTGTGGTTGGTTCCTGCGGTGCCAGCACGGCTGAGTCACTGAATTTCTCATCAAACAATCCCTGTGTCCTTCACCTCAAAGCTGTTTYCAATCCATCCTCCCCCAGCCTGGATTTCTGCTTGGAACTGACCTGACCCAGGTGCAGGACTGTGCACCTGCCCTTGCTGAACTCCATGAGGTTCACATGGACCAACCTCTCCAGCCTGGCCAGGTCCCTCTGGATGTCCCCTCCCTCCCGTGGGTGACCACAGCAGACAATACAAGGCAAAGAGAAACCACCCTGATGGAACAGGGTGCCAATCATGTAATATCCAAGGTGTAATCTATTTACCACTATGAACTTCCAAGCTTCCATAATATTATCTGCCTTTTCTTTCTTCCTACCGTGTCTGACTTGATAAAGAATTGTTTCTAAACCAAAATCTCACAGAAAATCTCCCTCAGGAGCACATTAACAGGATTCCAACTCCATTCAATACTGTTATCAATGACCAGAGGAAACAGAGCACCTGCAGCTCAGTTTGCAGATCAGGCAGCCCAACAAAGAGGGAGCAACAGTGAGGATGTGTTGGTACAGAGCAACCTGACCCGTGCAAGAGTGGCTTCAACTCCCCAACACCACGTCTGCTTTCACAGAGCCCTGTACAAACACAGTCACAGCACAGGGCTGCACCCAGCAGGCTGGGAAATCCCAGTTAAAACCTCCTCACAAAACATGGTAGCAGAGAGGATAAAAATGCAGTCCAAGGGTGCGCAACAAAGGAAGGGTAAACTAAAAAAAAAAAAAAAAGCAATAAATAGATGTTTATCTCTCAGAAAAAAAGGTGTTTATCCCAGTATGTTATATCAGGTAAGAGTCTGCTCTATAGTCCTCTGAGCAAGTTTTCCATTTACAAGTGTGAACAATTTAGGATGCAAAAAGCTGTAATAACACAGAGAACAATAACAGAATTCAGAGCCATTAAGGCTATCAGAAGCTATAATTGAGCAGAAATGCTGCATATGCCTTCATATAAGAGGACAAAGAGTAGTAATGTGTGCTTTGGTGCAGCAGAGAAGGACATAAAGCTCAGCAAAGAGCTAAAAATAAATAAAATCTAGAAGAAAAATTAAGGAAAATGCAGCTTTCAATGGCTAAACTACCAGAACAATCTACAAAGGAAAATATTCCCCATCACCAGTTGTCTTCAAGGGAGAGATACTGCAGCCAAACAAAAACTCCTGGACTCAGAACTGGGTCAAGATGGGAACTGAAACTTAAGTGGTACCTGGATATTTAAAGCCACCATCCTAATATTARCTTCTGGCTTTAAAACTCTGAATGGTCAAAATCTCAAATTAACTGCCCATAGAGCTGTCTGAAGGGAGAAAGCARCAAGAATTACTAAAAGTTTAAAACCATGTGGTAGGAGAAAAGCTTCTGTCAACTGAGAAGTGCTGCCCTAGAACTGCAGCAATGCTTTTTATCAGATGAGCTCCACATTCCCACCCAGAGGTGGCAGGAGCCTGGGTAGAGGGGTGGGTTTTGTCTTAGAGAAGGTGACTCAGAAGAAGCTGAGGTGGCTCAGCCATGGCTTGTGGGACTGTAGGAGAAAGTGTTTCCTTTCCCTTTCACTGGGCCTCAGCAATGGAGACCATCACTGTAGGACAGAAGTGACAACACAGACTGGGGGAAGGCACAACCAAGACAGGAAAGGTCTATATAAAATCACCTCACCACRTGAATCCCAGAAATCCACAGCGAAGTTCAGACCCTACTGGGATGTTCTAAAACTGGAACCAATACTACTTGATCTACTTTAGAACACATTTTCCCTCAGTCCTCTCCCCCGCTCCTCACTTCATAGGGAGGTTAAAAAAATCAGTCACAGTTCTGCTGCTCCTGCTTTGCTCAACTGAAAGGTCAGAACGTCCTGCCAAGGAGGTAAGAGCTCTATTCTTCCTGTGCTGGGCCCACACCCGAAATACAACCTGAATCAAATGATAAATTAAGATCTCAAAACAATTCTAATCGATCTTCTAAAATCTCAGATTAATTCTTCAGTTAGAAAACACCCCATGGAAAGGCACAGGCTGTCTCCYGACTCTTGCAGCTACTCCTGCCAAAGGCAAACTCACACCCCAGGATCCTGGATCAGCTGAAAGATCAGCGTAACAGATTTGCAGATTCCAATCCTCGTTCCCCCACATTAAGTTTTTCTTTTCCCAATTAGTAAAGGCAGGCAGAGAAAATGCCCCTCTTTATCTCTCTGCAGGGCATGAGCTCTCAGTGCCACATCACCCCGAGCAGCTGGTCCTGCTGAAGGACATGAAAACCAAATGCTCTTCCCTTAGGCAGCACCTGGGAAGTGAACTGAGGCTGCAGCCATGGCCACAGTGGTTAAGGATGGACTCTAAACCTCCTCCCGGCTGGCCCAGCTGTCCAGTAAAGCGCTGCCTAAGCTGCTTGGGAGCAGAACTCATCCCTGACATTCTGCCAATTAAAAAGCRCAAAATCCCCCTGCCAGCAGCACTCAGCTCAACCTGCTGGAAGCAGGCAGGGCCAGAAGCACAGCGATGTGCTGGCTTAGCTCTTCAAATCCTTTGTGGAGGGAAAGAAAAAAACCACCTATCTTCTTGGAATTAGCAGGCTGAGATTCGGACTGGTCACACTTCCACCCAGCAGGGAAAAGCAGGCATGGCTCTTCCTGCTGGGTGGAAGTGTTATTCCATTGCACAGACTACACAACAGCACAAAAACAAGAGACAGAACAGCCTGTGTTCCGTCTGGCTAATGATGCCAGTAAGTGCAATGTACGTAGGAAGAGGAAATTATTGTACACATAGACACATATGGCTGGTAATATTTCTGCTTCAACAATGAAAAGGAGAAAAATGCAGCAAGAAAACATTTTCTCAACATCTGGGAGTAAGTAGGAGCTCCACTGGATCTCAGCGAGAGAGATATCCATGATATTTATTTTTTGAGCTTGCATACCTGATCTGAAGAATAAAATCATTGCAAATGCTTTYAAAATAGCACTAAAATATATATATTTACTTATTGCAGCAGTTTCATATGTTTATACAGCTTTCATTAAWGCTCCTATAATATTCTGTTAGCATCATCTACAGCTATTGTTCAGAATTTCTCAAAGTTATGGTGGTTCCCATTTATCTCTGCCAGGGAAGCCCATCAGTCCAGGGGACAGTGGCACAGACAAGTGACAGAATCTGTGACAGACAAGTTCCCCAGCCTGTCATCCCAAGAACTAAGCTTGTCAGAAACTCAAAAATAACCTCTCTTGGATGGAAAATGGAAAAAGGTTGGGATTAATTCGGATGAACCACCCAAGACTTCACCTGCCATTGCAGAGCCTAGAAGAAAGGCAAGAGAAGGAAKGTCAGGGATATCCCTTCGCCTCCATTAATCCATTTCCCTGCCCAAGGCTCCCAAGCAAAGCCCTGTGCTGGCCTGGGAAGGGAAAAAYCCCCAGGACAGGCAGAGCACAGCTCAAGGCCTTTCTATGGAGTTGCCTTCAAGTTCTGCACCTGCAAAAGACACTCAAAACCAGGGGCTTCCCAAGTTTCTCTAAGGTTTCAGAGCTTAAAGCAAAAAGGGAAGAGGATCTAAGCCTTTGGTGTGGCTTCTAAAGCTACAGAGCACAGCAACAGCACAACAATCCTGTGAGGAAAAACCCAAGGGCTGCCTAATCAGCTCACTGCAGTGATGTCCTCCAGTGCCATTCCTGCTCCTTTGGCAATTTCAACTTCCAAACCACCCTCAGCTTCAAGGTTCCTTCCACCCAACACAGAGAGGTCACTATAATTTCATGTATGCAATCTTTCTCCTCTCCATCCACACCATGACCTTCATCCTTAGGGATATTTCTTATCCTTACACAAGCCACTCTTCTCCCTAGAACTCCCTGGAGGAGCATCACTCCCTCTTGCAGCTCTCTTCAGCCACACCACTGTGGGTGCAGCTATGGGAAGATCCCTCACTCCTCTTATCTCTCCAGTTCTCAGTTGGTCCCTCTGCTCAACCCAGCAGAACTCTCCTCCCCTCAGCACCTTTCCAAGCACTACAGACCATGGACACCTTCTCTTTCTCAGCTGATTTAGGTCCTTCCTTCCTGATTTTCCTGCTGTGCTGTATGTTTCTMTTCCAGCCTCCCTGATAGCACTGATCTTTCTTCAGTCAGGCACAGGGGAGGGAGGAACAGCTCCCAGCAGCTCTCACCTTTAATCCACTTTTCTCCAGCATATCAGAAGCCCAGAAAGCCGAGGATCACCTCTGCTAACCCTGCACTGCCAGCTCTGCCCTGCCTACAGTGCTCTATCTGCACTCCTGCCAAACTGATCCTCCCAACCCAGACTCTTTCCAGCTCCTCTCCAGAAAGGCAGCTGATAATAATGAGAACTCTGAAATGCTTTTTTTTATCATCCAGTGACTTTTTCATTAGCCACATCACTAATCCCAAGATATCTGCCTTTCTTCCAAACAGCTAAAAGGTTCCTTTGACCTATACTCTTTACTCCCAACCTTCTGTTCCTCTCGCTCTCTCCAAACTGCTACAGATCCTTTCACTTTGAGATCACAAATAGATCACCCCAGAACAAAACCCAGGAGCTCTCTGCAGCCTCCCTCCCCACACTGCATCCATCCCTGATCAAGCTGTGTAATTTCAGAGCCTGGCTCCCTCTGGCCATGCTCCCTGCGACTCACCAGCCTGGCAGGGACGTGGATCACATCTAGAGTCACACCTGCTCCAAGGACAGAAATTTCACCTGCCAAAGAACTACAGCTGTGTGAAAAGGGCATCCCTAACAGCAACAGAAACACTCCTGGGTTTTGCTATATTTGCAGACCAGGATTTTCTACAGAGGCACACACAGGTGTATTTTATTGTCCAGGACCRCGGCAGCCCTGCAAATACCCAGCACAGCAAGCATTTCCTGTATTCCACACCCATGTTACAGCTCAAGCAATCTCTGTCTCAACACAGAGAAGAAAATTCAAAAGTCTTCTCTGAAAGTGGTTTTCAACCTTATTTTTCCTTCTTCTTCAGCCAAAAGCTTTCCTCCATCAAYATACTGTGGAAAAACTGTTAGATTGCTCAGCTGCCAGGGGTAGGTGCACAGGCCCCTGAACTCCCAAAATTCAGTGTGACCTTGTCCCAGTCCCCCTCAGATCTTCTTTTCCACAGCTTACTGTTTTCACCTTCAGTCTTCTGCAGCCTCAACCAGCTCCAAACTGCTCCTCCCAGGGGACAGATTCCACTTTTCCCTCACAGGAAGCTTTAACACAAAATAAAATGTCTCTCTTCTCCCTGGCATATTTTCAGGCAGGGAAGAACAGAGCAGTGACCCTTCCATAAAATCAAACCTTATAATTTTATTTTTCACTCTAGTCTATGGGAAGGACAAGGAAAGCCTGGTATTTAGCACAGATAAATCCCAATTTAGAACAGTGCCCCTTTTTAAAGTCAAGGGGACACAGGGTTGTGACTTCAGTTATTGTCCCCAGGCACACTCAGCAGCTTCCAAGATCTCGGGATCAGGTAATGGAGCTGAGTTTCCTCCCTCACACCAGCACACATTCYCCCTGTGTGTCCAGAGCCACAACACACTAACAGGTTTTGCCACTACAATTATCTTTCTTGCCATGGGGTTTCCCCACCAAGAGACAGGAACAAGGACACGACTGCAGAGCTCACCTGTTCCCCGGGCACAGCCACAGAACCCGACTTGGTTTAGGTTCCCCATCTCTCCCTTACCAAAGGATTACAAGAAATGTGTTTTCAAGCTCAAGATCTGGCTCACTCCACTTCCTGAAACACAAACTTCAAAGCCAAGTCAGACTATTCCAGTGTTAATTATGGCTCATTTCTTCACTGAAGGAAATGAAGGATGCAAACAAGCCCACGTTTGGGGCTGTGGCAGGAGCCAAACCTCCATCCTCAGAGCAGGCAATGCCAACACTGCACACAACCACGCTGGGATTTATTTTCTCGTGTGTTTCTAGCTCAATTTAGTAACAATTTTTGAAGCGTGCACCCCTTATAACATCCAGAAACAACACAAATTAGTCACTCCTGGATGTCCTGACTGCTTCCAAGACTGCACCTTAMTGCCAGATGAAGCAGAATTACGCAAGCTGCACATTATAAAAACCCTCCCAGGTCTTTGGGCGAAAGGCCCGAGTGAGGATGAACAGCACCCGAAAGAAGGACCCACAGAACAGCTCATCCACGACTCTCCTCAGCAGCGTTATCCTCGCTCCTTTTGTCTTCCTTTCTAACCCCGAGACTCTCTCGGGCTGAAGTCAGAGAACAACATGTCATTGTTCGAGCTTAATGAGTCAACGTTAATTTCCCCATTGTTTATTTAAAGCCCCATTCAAACAGCACCAGTAGCGTTAATTACGTTGAAATACTGATGTTTTGGGGAGGGGGCCGGGTGTGGGAAGAAGCGTTTTCTCCACAGACAAGGGGGTCGCGGGCAGATGTTGGGACGGCGCGGTGCGGGTCTCGGGGGCAGTGATCCGAGCCCTCACCGGGGGTGGGTGATTCCCCTCATCGAGGGGATCGTTCCCCCACAGGGGAGGGACCCAATCCCCCCGGGGAAGGTCGGTCCCATCACTGCAGGAAGGTTGATCCCCTCACCGTCTTCCCCTGCGCGGGGTCAGCCCCTCGCCACCGCCGTCACAACACGCCGCCTGCTGCCCCCCGTGCCCGGGCAGCCCTCCCGAGCCGCGGGTCACCCTGACAGCCGGCCCCRGCCCCCCAAGTTCCCCTCGGTGCCGCTCCCCGCCGCGGCGCAGCGCCGGGCCCGCACACAAAGCCCCGGTGGGGGGGTGGGGAGGAGGCAGCAGAGCCCAACCCGAGGGGCCGCGGCCGTGCGGGGCGGCGCAAGGGAAGTACCTGGAAGTCCCTGTCCTCGTTGAAGCGGGAGAACCTGTCCGCCATTTCGCGCCGGCCCGGCCCCGCTCCGGCCGCCGCCGCCTCCGCCCTCAGCACCGCCCGCCTGCACCGCCCCCGCCGCACCGCGCATGCGCCGCGCGCGGGTCACGTGCGCGGCAACCCGGGTCACGTGATCGGCAACGAGACAGGTTCCTCACGGCAGCGCCAACGCGCGGAGCGGAGTGGCTGCTGCAGCGAGACCCGGCGGGGCGGCGGCAGGACCGGCTCGGACACTGCGGCACGCCGGGGGGCGGCACGCCAAGGGGGCGGAACCGGCTCGCACGGCCGGCCGCACCCTCAGGGCTCTGCTGCGGCAGGTCACGTCCCGCCGAGCCTCACTGCGTGTCTGACTGCAGATGGCAGCGCGCATGCCCGCCCCGGCGGCCAATGGGGGCGCGAGCGGCGGCACTCGCGCGCCGGACAACCAATGAGGGCGCGAGTAGCGCACGCGCGTGCCTAGCAGCCAATTAGGGCGCGAGGCACTGCGCAGCGCGGGGCCCCGTTCCCCACCCTCTGCAATGCGCATGTGCAAAGGCGTCACACGGAGAGGGCTCGACATGGAGCGCGCGAGCTCAGCTTCAGCCTTCCCACCCTCCCGACCCGAGCCAATGGGAGCTGCCCCAGTCGCTTGAGTGATGGTCGTGGGAGCCAATGGGAGAGCGGGCTCGCCACCGACCCCGGTGTGCGCAGCGGGCCGTGCCGCCTGCTGGGGCAGCGCATGCGCAGAGCCTGCTCGGCGGGGCCCGCGCGGGGGTGGCTGAGGGCAGCCCAGGGCCCCTCGGCGCGGGGAGCGGCCCGGCGCCGCTGAACCCTCACGGGCATCGCAGAAATCGCGCCCAGCCCTGAGGCGGTGCCCAGCACAAACCCTGAGCGCATCGCCGTGCTCAGAGCCAGCCCCGCGGTGCAACCCAGCGCCTGGCAGAGCTCCCGTGCTCGTCTCCCCGGCTCCTGCCGCAGCCCTCAGGCCGGGCCGTGAGGGCCTCTCCTCGCCCCTGAGCGGGAATTGTGTGCCCGGCTCATGCAGCCCCAGCCGTGCCCTCTGCAGGGCACAGCAGAAGGGCCGCGGACAGTACCGGAGGCTGGGAGCGGGTGCTAGGTCAGGGTGTGGAGTCTGGGTCTGGTTTAGGATCAGGGTCGAGTCTAGGATCTAGGTCTGGGTCTGGATTTGGGGGCCAGGACTGAGGACTTGGGGCTCTGATGGATTTGGGGGCTGTGAAGAACGCCAATCACTTTTCACAGGGGCCTTGGCTGGGTTTGGCGTCAGGGGATGGGATCTAGGTCTGGGTCTGGATTTGTGGGCAAGGCTTGCATTTGGGGTCTGGGCCTAGGTTTGAATTCTAGGTGTAGGTTTGAGCTCTGGGTCTCGGTTTGAGGTCCGGGGCTGGGGTTTGGGTCCGGGTCTGCAGAGGTCTCTGCTTCTCCATCCCCCAGCACAGCTGTCACCAGCTGTCCCTGAGCWCCGTGCCGTGTGTCGCCGGCCCTCCGCCTGCCCTGACAGCAGGAAAAACGGATCCCATCTGTCTCTCCATTCATWCATTGCTTTCCCTCTCTTCCCGGGCCCTGCTGCCCTCTGCTGCCTGTCAGGGCCGGGTGAGGGAGAGGAGTTCGGGATCGGGGCTGTCTGCAGCGTGTTCTCTGAGCCTCCATGTGCCACCAGAGCTGTCCCTGAGGGGACRCCTGTGCCCTGTGCAGCGAGGCAGTGAGTCCTGAAGCACTGCTTGTGCTTTGTGCTCCACGGGGYAGCTCTAGACCCGATTTGTTCCTCCGGTGAGCCAGGCTGGCCTGTGCTGCCAGAACCCCTGCATGGAACATGTGTTCCCTCACTTGTTAGGAGGGAATGCTGTGCTCAGCCTGCTGCCCCAGCACAGCAGCCCTGCAGGAATTCCCCCGGGATATCCTGGAAATAAAAACCTCCCAGGAAAGGGAGGTGCTGGATGCCCCAGCCCTGGCAGTGTTCAAAGCCAGGTTGGGTAAGGCCTTGAGCAGCCTTGGGGTGCGACTAAATGGTCTTTAAGGTCCATCCCTACCCCTAATGATTCGAATCTCACCTCTCCCCTGCGACCAGCCAGCCCTGTGTGCTGAGAAGGGCTTGGGGGCTGTGAGCTGGGGCTTCTGCAGCGCAGAGTGGCCGTGTTTCTGTCTGTTTCTTGGTGGGCAGAAACATGATTGAATTTGCTCCTCATTGCCCTAAGAACATCCTGTCTGCTTTACTCCCCACAAAAACCCCAGTGTCCCATGTCTGATCTGTGGTCCCCTCCTTATCCTCCCACAGCACCCAGGTGGGTCCACATGGGCAGGACTGGACCTGGTTCCCCTGCCYAGGAGCCTGGCCACACCTGTGGGACACTCCTGTGGGTGACTCAGTCAAATGTCCTGCAGCCCACCCCACCCGTGGGTCCTGGGTGGGCACCCCTGGGCCCACTGCAGGGGCTGTGCCCACAACAGGGAGCTCCTGAGCCACCCAGGTGGTCACTGGGACCCCCAGCCACTCCCTGGACCCCCACCCACCATGRGGTGCTGAGCCAGACAAGGCCCTGCAAGGAGATGGGCTGTGTCAGGCCAGGTGGGATGAACCTGGGACAGGGAATGTGGGGACCCCTGGGGACGGTGGCAGCTCCCCTGGCAGCACCCAGCTGTGCTGGTGTCCTTTGTCCCTTCTCAACATCCCCCACCCCACTGGGTGCACAAAGTTGGTGCCCATCATCACCCATGGCTGGGGGGAACCCAGCTCTGCCTGCCTGGCCTTTGGGAGCCTGGCGCTCCAGGGGTGCTGAGCTCACAGCAGGGCTGGTCCTGGGGCCCACAGTGCTGCCCAAGGCCTCCCAGCCCTGCCTGTGTCACTTGGTGCCACAGGGGTGAGCTGAGTCCCTGGCCTTCTCTGCCTGGGGCGCTCAAGGGGCACAGTGTCCCCAGGCCAGGGGACCCCAGAGCCCAGCATGGGCAGAGGCCCCTCACTGCAGGACCAGGAGCCTGTGCTGCATTCACCAGGGCCCCTGTTCTCTGGGGGGGCCCTGTTCTCTGGGGGCCCCTGTTCTCTGGGGGGGGCCCTGTTCTCTGGGGGGGCCCTGTTCTCTGGGGGG
>JACDOX010000638.1:125471-137085 GCA_014549065.1 Cardinalis cardinalis | reverse complement strand
AAAAAGAAAAAAAACACGGGTGTGGGTGGGAGGGAAGGAACAGCACAAAATGCGAAAAAAAAGCACAGGACAAACAGCGAAAACGGCACAGGAGCCGAGCTGGGGAGGAGGAGGAGGAAGGGAGGGAAGGAGGGAAGGGATGGTGCTGCCAGGCCTGGCCCAGCTGCACACGGGACCCCCACACCCCCCCGAGGATCCCCCGTGCGCCAGGAAGGAGCCAAAGTCCAGAAAAAACCTCCAGCAGCTGCTGCTGAGGGAGCAGGGACACAGCCCAGGGACCCCAAAGCCCAACAGCCAGGAGATGCCACTCCCAGCTCCAGGCAGGGAACAGGGACAGGGGACACCGACAGGACAGCCCGAGGCACGGCCCCTGAGCAGAGCCGGGTGCTGCCAGCAGCACCAGCAGCTCTGGGATGGCAGCGGGGACAGGGCTGGGCAGCCCCTCCTGGCACCCCTCAGGGTGGCACAGCAGAGCCAGGCTCCCCCCAGCCCCTTCCTCACCCTGCAGCATCCCTGGGTGGCAGCGGGGAAGAGACAGCAGGCACGGGGAGGGGACAGGCAGAGGGGACAGGCCTCCCCCTCATGCGGGGCATGGGCAGGGAGGGAGGGCGCGGCGAGAGCAGCGGGACTCACCTGACATTAATTAGATACTGGGCCAGGCTGATGCTCGCTGCAGATCCAGTTATGGTCACCTGCCTGTCAGTAGAGCCTTCCACGGGGTTGGCAATCTTGATCTGAGCCCCGGACATCTGGCGGATCTCGTTGATCTTGGCGCCCTGACGCCCGATGATGCAGCCAATCAGCTGGCAAGGGACAGAAACCGGGTTAGCTGGGGGTTAGCTCAGCCTCATCCTGCTCTGCCACCGCCTGGGGGGGGGCACTGGGGAAATTCCTGCAGGGAAAGGGCTGTGCCAGCCCCACAGGCTGCCCAGGGCTGGAGGTGTCCAGATCAATGGTGAGGATGTGGCCCTTAGGGACATGCCCTTGGGGACACAGTTCAGTGGTGGGGGGACAGCTGGACTTGGTGGCCTTAAAGGCCTCCTCCAAMCTTAACAGCTCCATGATTATGGGATTCCTGGGAGTGGGGCTTTAGTTGGAAAAGGGGGAGTTAAGGGATTGAAAAAAGGCTTTTTTCCCTTGAAGATCACCAGAATGGGGACAAGGGATGCGGTGGCAGCCAGAGCGGCCCAAGGACGGGGTTTGGGATGCAGGCACAAGCCCATCACAGCCTCAAAGGCAAGGACAGTGACCCCAGGGCCCCTGTGAGAGGGGCAGAGCATGGGGAGCAGAGGGGCAGCCACCTCCCAACCCCAAACCCCCAGGATACTCACATCGTTTGGAATGGTGAGTTCATGGGAGGTGGTTTGGGCAGAGGCATCCAAACCTGCTCGGAAACAGAGAGGGGGCCCAGGTGAGGACGGGGGCAGCCGGGGGTGCAGCACCCCAAGTGCTGCCAGGTTCAGGCTGCCTGGGAGGGCTCCGAGCCGGCGGGGAGGGCACAGCAGGCTGGGAGGGTACTCCAGCCCCCACTGCTCCCCAGCCCTGCCTCCCTCTGCATCACCCCCAGGGTTCTCCCATGTGTCCCCTCCATCAAGGTGGGACAGGCCCAGAGCAGGGGGCTGGCACTGGGGAGCTCCAGCCAGGCACTCGCCTCCACTCCCACTCCGGGTCCGGCTTTCAACGGCCACAGCTCCCCTCATCCTCCTTCTCCTCCTCCTCCCTGCTGCCCTGCAGGGCCGTGCTAAGGCAGGCATGGGCTGGGAGGCTGCTCACACCCCACAYGGGGCTGAGCTCATATTCCTGGGGCATATTGAACACATTTTTCCACTTCTCCCCCCTTCCCCAGCTCGCTCCCTGCGAGAGGGAGCAGCGGTGGTGGCCTCGAGCCCTCACACCGGGGCTGTGGCAGGGGGACACAGCAGGTGACACCCAGTGCTGTCCCCTGACTGCTGGGGCAGCTCCAGCTCCTGACAGCTCCAGCACCTCCTCAGCCGGGGGCTGCTCCCCCTCTGTGTGGTTTTTTTTTGGGGTGGGGGGGTCAAAGCTCGGGGCCCACAGCTCGCTGGGACAGCCGAGCCTCCACCCAGTCCTGCTGCTCTCCACTATCCAGCTGTGCTCCAGGGCCCAGGCAGCTGAACCAGGCTGCACCTCCAGCCCTTCTGGGGCTCCCSTCAACCCCCTTTCCTTCCCCCCCATCCGGGCAGCATCTATCAGGGAGAATGAGACCCCGGGTAGCATCAATACACAACAGAGTAACTACAGATGGTGTGTTTGGATCATTACCCCAATAGCCTTTCACCTCTGCAGAGCTGGAGTCAACGCCTGTTAAGATACAAGTCACAATGAGTTTGGCTGTCTCAAGTTTAGTTTAGAGCCCCAAATGGGTAATTTTGATTTTTTTTTCTTTTTTTTTAGGTGGCTTGGCTTTTTTCCAGCCATCTTAGCAAATCTACAGTGAATTTGGTAGAGTCAGCAGTCGCCTGCTGTGGGCCTGGAGCAGCCGGAGGGGAGAGAGCGGGTGCTGCAGGCAGGGGGCTCCCAGTGTGCAGGCACCAGGCAGGGAGGGAGGGAGGGCAGCAGCGTGGGTGGATGGATGGACGGATGGAGGCCCTGTCCCTGCGGCCCCAGACACGCCCCAACAGCAGCGGTTACCTGGCCGGGCCCGGGCAGTGTTTGGGGCTAGGCTTGTGTGAGCTCGGCCCCAGACGGGGCTGGGCTGCGGCCGCGCGCGAACGCACACGGAGAGAAGGAGTTTCCATACCACTGAATCCAGTGTTGCCATGAGACATTGGAAAGTGTGACTGTTGCATTGCCAACTGGTGCAGCTTGGTCAGCTAAAGGAGGGACAAGGGAAGATAGGGAGAGGGAGAAAGAGAGAGAGAGAGAGAGAGAGGCTGGCGTTAGCCATTTCCCGGGGCCGGAGGCCAGCACTCGCCGCGCGCACTCGCATGGACGCGGCCCCACGCCCACCCCGGCCCCTCCGCGCCGCCCCAGCCCTGCCACGGCGGGCTGGGGGCTGTGCCCACCCCCCTCGGTGCAGCAAGGGCTGGAGCAGCGCAGGAACAGAAGCAGAGAGGAGCGGGAGGAGGGAGCAGGTGCCCGCGGCACGGCGGGGGAGCGCAGGGCCCGGGCACGGAGTGCGCTGGGCTCTGCCGCGCCGGCCCGGCTTCCTCGGAGCCCCCGTCCCCCTGCGCCAGACCCCCCCAGCTGCCCTACAGGTGCCAGGAGCAGAGAGCAGCCCCTACGGGATGAGGATGGGTGCCAGAGGATGGAGGTGTCCGACAGCGCCGGCCGCTGCCGGGATGGTCCCTCCGCTCCCCCCGGGCTGGGCCGGGGCCAGCCCCCCTCCCCGACTGCCACCTGCGCCCGCTCGCCGGGCCAGCTGTCCCCTGCCCCGGGAGAGCCACCGTGGTGACACAGCCACTGTGGGCTGGCTGGGGGGGGCGGTTCTTGTGCCAAATTGAGGGGGGGGCAGGGGGGCAAAGGAAAAGCCAGAGCTGGTGTGAAATGCCAAGCCAGGGAGAGGTGGGTTTGGAAAAAAAATATAATATAAGGAGGAGGGAAGTGTCAGAGAGGAGGTGGKGGAGGATCCAAGGAGAGATCTGAGGCCGGATGGAGCTGGCTGCAGGAGGGCCAGCTGAGGGGGGTGAGTGGTTTTTTTGGGGGGGAGGTTCTGGGGAGCTCAGATCAGATCGAGTATTCAGCCCCAAGCTGAGCCAGCTCGAGTGGAGAAAGCACGGAGAAAATTTTTTGGAAGGTGGGGGAGGAAAAGGGTGGATTTCAAGACAAGAAGTTGTAAATAAAAACTTACATCTGGCTGTGGAATGGCATACTGTCCTTGAATGGTATAGGCCTACAAAAGGAGGAAAACAGTCCTATTAACAACCATCGGACAGCCACCCAGGGACAGACAGATTTCAACTAGCCAGGAAGTCAGAGAGCCAAGGTGGAGAGTTCTCCGGGGCGAGGGAAGTGGGGCAGGAGAGGCGGGGACGGATAAATGCTGTCACAAGCAGTTTCTAGGCTGGCGGTTACTCGAATTGGCCTGACGTGGCGGGTACGGGGAGGGGGTGGGCAGAATCGGTGCCGTCCCCCCCCCAAAAAAAAAAAAAAAAAAAAAACAGAAAAAAGGAAAAAAACCAACAAGAGAACGGCTGGGATCTTGATGAAGATGTTATGGTGTGGTGAGTCCGACAATGCTGCTATCCCTGCGTCCCCGCGCAGGCAGGGAGGATCCAACGCCCCCGCCGGCCCTGCTGCTGCTCCTGGCCCCTCTCTGCCCCGGCCCGGCAGCTCCCCCGCCTCCCCTCCCACCCCCAAAAAAAAAGTTTTGCCCCGTTCCGAGTCCTCTCGTCACTCCACACGCCTAGGACAACGTCGCCGGGCAAGCTACAGGTCAGTGCTGGCGCTGGCTACCACTGCTCACACGGCCCAGTGCTCGGAGGGGAACGAGGCGAGGGCCTGACCTGCCACAACTCCGTGTCCCCGAGCTTACAGGGGACAGCCACACACTTCAGATTCCTCCTGAAGCTACCCAGAAAGGGTGAGGCACTGGCTGGGGCCTGGCTGGCTAAGGTTTGGGAAGGTCTGGGGGGGCCGGGCAGGTGGGGGCGGGTGGGAGAGGAGGGGGAGAGGGGGGTACACAGCCTCACTTCCAGGTCACCGGAAGAACTGCAGCCCAGGCTGGAATTGGCCCAAGTTCGTTGCCATGCAGTGGCTGCCGGGTGGCCTGCGTGAGGAGAGGTTGGTGGGCTCAGAGTCCAGTTCCCAGTGGACAGGAGTCCACAGCACAAAAAGCCACCGTTGTCGGTTTTGGGGGACGGGGACAGGGATGCCACCCTTGTTGGCAGTCTCAGAGAGGCCAAGGATTGAACGGGCCGTGGAGACTGAACTCCCCTCTCACCTCCTGAGGTGGTCCCTCCAAGTCAGAGTTGAGGCACATGGATGGGGCGGTGTGGGGGTAGCTCGCACTGCCGCTGCTGTACCTGTCCTGTGGATAAATTAGAGGACTTCAGTCTCCAGGGCTGTCAATCCGAAACCTTTCGCTAACACCAAACTCAACATCCACATTAGCTCAGTGCTGATCGAGGGCTCGCCCTGCTCTACGCGCGACTCTGAGCTGCAGACAGAGAGCGCAAGGCCCACCGGGAGCGGGGCCCGGGGGCTGCTGCAGGCCTGGGCCGGGGGCGGAAAGAAGGAAGGAAGGGGGAGAAGAGGGGCAAGGGGAGGGAAGAGATGCGTGGCTGTGGGAAGCCTGCTCCTCACTGCTCTAACGGGGAAGGCGGCCGGCTCCCGCCCCGGGGGTCCGCACTGCGGCCCCGCCGCTGGCCGGGGCGCGGGGGCTGCCCCGGGAGCAGAGCGGCGGGAGAAGCTGTCGGGGAGGCGGGAGGGGGGGGCTGACCGGGTTCAGGTGGGGAGGAAGAGGCAGGGAGAGGGGCAGGGGTGGGGAGGAAGGGGACGGCAGCAGGTCCGTCCCCAGAACAAGCGTGGCGGGGCTGGGAGGGGGAGAGCAGAGTCAGGCCTGGCTCTCGGGGAGGCCGGCGGCAGCTACCRCCCTTCCCTGACCCCCTTCCCTGCCTACCGAGGCCCCCACTGACAAAGCCAGGCCCTGCCCACCCCGAGGGGCGTCCCTGGYAGCAGGAAGGCAGCGGATGCGTTGTCGCCGTGGTCTCTCCGAGCGTTGGGGCAGCCCCGGGGGCGCAGGGTGAGAGCAGCTGACCGTCACCCGGGCCCGTTACAGCGGGACAGGATCCCAAGGGACACCTGTCCCCTGTAAGGCGGCTCGGGGCAGGGCTCGGGCCACTGCCCAGCTCAGCGCAGGAGGGACTAAAGCCCAGTCACCTGACACTACTCCTATCTGACACCCTCCCCTCCTGAGAGACGAAGCCTTTGCACACCCCAACCCTGCCCACAGCACAGGCTGAGCCTTTGCACCCCGAGAACCAGTGGCAGAGAGCAGAGAACCCCCAACCTCCAGGCCAGTCACCCACAGAGGTCACAGCGAGTCCTTGGAGCCAGCCCGAGGCAGAGGGGCAGAGCCTGGCTTAGGCAGCTCGGCCCCATTCAAACCCCCACTGCCACCACCACACTGGCAAACCAACTTTTTCGGCTGGTTAATTCCAGGAGTGYTTTCCAGCACCCTC
This sequence comes from Cardinalis cardinalis, assembly GCA_014549065.1. Lineage (NCBI taxonomy): Eukaryota > Metazoa > Chordata > Aves > Passeriformes > Cardinalidae > Cardinalis > Cardinalis cardinalis. Next base: position 130,942 of record JACDOX010000638.1, on the reverse strand, counting down.
TCCTCCCAAATCGGCCCTTTTCATTTCCCTGCTGCCCTCCCTCAGCAGGGGACGGGGCCGAGGCCCAGCAGAGCCCTTGGGGCCCAGGGCACAGCGTGGGTGACGGGCACGCGGAGCRGCCAGGCCGCGCTGGCAGCTCGGAACGACCCCCGCCCTCCCTGCCCACCCCGCACCCCAGGAGCAGAGGAGAGGCCTTACCTGGCCGCCTGCAAAGATGACGGGAGAGCTGGATGGCTTGGGTCGGTACGGGATGGTGACACCCTTCGGGGGAGACTGCGTGACAGGCAGGGAGGACAGGTCAGGCACTGAGCCTGCTGGCACCGACAGCCCCTCCCCACAGCCCACACCCCCGGGGCTCTGCTCTGCACTTCCAGCTGGCCCTCTGGTGACCCAGGGCAGCGTGACTTCTTCCTCACCCTGGGCACAGGGCCGCGGGAGGACACCTGGCAGCACAGCAGGGCCGTGGGTGACACTACGAGCTGCTCTCGAGGCCCTGCTCGACCCTGGTTTTAAGCAGCTCGGAACCTCACCTGGATGAGGCTGTAATCCCCAGCTATCCCTTTATCCCCCAGCGGCTCCTTTCTTCTCCCTCCTCAGCATTTCCACCCCTCCAAGGGCAGSGGGATCCCCCACAGCACCCAACTCCCCGGGGAGAGGCCCAGGGAGGGGCCCTACCTCAAGCATGACGACGCAGATCTGTTTGACGCACTCGATGATGGACTGTGGGATCCCAGCGATGGTGATGGCTCGCTCAGTCGAGTTGGGCAGCATGTCCCCTGCCACCTGGACCTGTGCCCCCGTGCTCTGCCAAGTCGAGGGTTAAAAATAGCCCGTCAAACCCGGGGCAGGACTGAGACCTCCGTGATGAACCCCGTGCATAGTTATACATAGTCAAAACTGCCCCCCCAGCTCRTCCTGTCCCCCAAAATAAAGTCCTTTAATCCCAGCTGGATACAATTCGGTCACCAGGAGCCCGAGGCAGCAGAGACCTGGCCTCAGCCTGTCCCTGTAACCCAAGCCAAGCCAGCAGAGTTAATCTAACAGCACCCAGCGCTAAATGGCATGGCCAAGGGCAGCGCTGGCCTGGAGACCATCTCCCTCTCCAAAATCTGGGAAAGGCTGGGGAGAGGGCGATCAGGAGCCATGGGAAGGGGGGAGCAGAAACCCAGGCTGTGAGAGACAGCAGTGGGCAGAGAAGGGCYTGGCCTGAGTCTCAGTCTGCCAAGCACTAAAATTCAGGGAGCACCAAAAACTCCCAGTGATGCCACATCCCTTGCGCAGGGACAACACAGGGATTTGCCCCTGGGGACACCTGAACCCCCCGTGGGGCCCCCTGGGCTGGGCAGCACGCACCTCTCGGATCTCCTTGATCTTGCAGCCTCCTTTGCCAATAAGGGACCCGCACTGGCTGGCGGGCACCACGAGCCGGAGGGTGACCGGGGGCCGGCTGGCAGCTGTGCTGTTGGTCATGGAGCTGCTGATGTCCTGCGAGGAAGAGGAGGTGTTGAGGGCTCAGCCCTGCTGGGACGGCACGCGTTGGGGCCGTGCCTGGCACAGCGACAGGGAGGTGACGCTGGCACCGGTGGCCGAGCCCAAGGTGACCTCGGGGCTTTCCCAGGACTTCCTCAGCAGCCCAGAAAAAACACAGATGTATTTTGGGGAAGCAGCAGCCAAAGTCTGCTGCCTCCATGGAAATGGGTTTAGGCACTGGCCCAGGCTGGGTCCCACCTCAGCCAAGCAGGAACCGGTGCTGGAGGGGACAGGGACTGGGCAGGGGGGGCTGGGGAACTCCACGGCTCTAGGGTCAGCGAGGAGCCTCCCGCTGCACCAGGGATCAAGGCAGCAGCTCCGGGAAAAACAATCYCGGCGCCGATTACAGCGGTCATGTGCTGGCAGGGGGAGGGGAGGCACAAGGCCAGRGCTCAACTGACCTACTAAAAGCAAAGCTTCAGCTCCAAGGCCAGTGCCCAGAGCGCTGCAGAGCCCGTGGAGGACGCCGGCTCCCTGCATTCGGCACAAACAGCTCCAAGCCCTGCAGCCTTTAACGCTGCAGTGAGGGCAGGGGGGTTTGGGGACAGAGCTGCCAGCACCGGCTTGCTTGTCCCTGGGTAGCGTCCCAAATCTAAAGGGCAATAGAATTTGAACTCCCACAGGCAAGGTGAGGGCCACAGAGCTCTGCCCCACACCAGGTGAGGGGCACTCCCAACTCCTGCTCCCTCCAACGCAGAAATCTACACATTAAGCCCTGAGAGTAGGCTCTAACACCTGCAAGATCCAGGTTACGTAGCAGCAAAATCCCCCCTGGAAGTGACTGATTTAACAGGACCAGGGACACGACGCAGCTCCTCCAGCCCCACACAGCTGCAGCCCCATTTCCTCCTTGGCAGGGCTGGGGAGAGAGCCGAGCCCTGGGTGTGCTGGGGGGAAGTGGCACCAGCAGAGCCAGGGGGATTCCAAGCCCTGCTCAGCCCCACGTTGTGGGCAGGAAGTCCCTGTGGGGCCCTGGCTCCAGCACTGCCTGGACCTTGCCCCRGCGCAGCACTGGACAAAGATCGGGGCCAGGCAGGGAGACGCCGGCTGCCCGTGTGGAACAGTGGCCCTGGGCCCCTCGGGGCCCTGCCGGGGTCAGCTCTGCCAGAGAGAAGGGATAAACGGSGCAGTGACTGCAGGGGGCCGTGGACACACCTCTTCCAGTTTGTCAATGATCATYGCAAAAGCTTTGAAGATGGCGTTGGTGGGTCCCGCCAGGGTGATGATCCGCTCGGGGCAGTTCCCTTCCGAGATGTTGATGCGAGCTCCGCTCTGCRGGGAGGCAAACACCACCTCAGTGCTCCGGGATTCCTGCGGATCCCCCGCCGGGGACAGAGCCCTCCCTCCTCCTCCTCCCCTCCCTCGGCTCGGGCAGCCATCTTCTCCTCCTCGGCTTCCTGCCGCGCCTGCCCACAGCTCCCGGCATTCCCCGCGCCATGCCGCCGCCGCGCCGCGCTGCCTGCGGAGCCCGCGCCAGGCCCGCCATCCTGATCCTGCCCCGCTCCCCGCCTGCCCCGCTCCCGGCACTCACCTCCTCACGCATCTTCTTCACGGACTCCCCTTTCTGTGAGGGAACAGAGAAGGGAGAGAGGCGTCAGCGCCGCGGCGGGCAGGCAGGGAGGGAGGGGGACGGGGAAAAGAGGAAWGGGAGGGCTAGGGGAGTTTGTTCCTCACTTACCTTCCCGATGATGCTTCCCACCTCCTGGGATGGAAACAAAAGCACCATTAGTCAGCGTTTTAAAAACTCCTGGAGCCCCAAGCCTAAACTTGGCCTCTTTTCACAGTCAAAACAAGCTCCTGAGCACTTGAGTTCTGCCCCTCAGATAACTGGGGTTTATCTCAGTTGTGCTGATCTTGTTCCCACCGTAGCTCCCATCGGGTCGCTCTGGCCCCCCCCAATAATTATTTCCTTTGCTGGCTGCACTCCAGGACCTGCCCGGGAACCAGCAGCACATTCCAGGCCCCATAGCAGCTCCAGGAGACCACACGGAAGCTCCCAGCCCACCCCGTGCCAGGCAGGGGGCTGGGGACACGAACCTTGCCRTGCATGAGTAGCCGGATGGTGAGCGTGACATTGAGACCCCCTTCGATGACTCCGGTGTCCATGGTGGGCAGCACGGGGTCGGCTCAGGCTGCGGCAGCACTCGGGCCTCGGCTGGGGGGAGAAGGGCTGTGTGAGTGGGGGGCTGTGACCCGAGGGGCTCTGCCAATCCCCCCAGCCTGTCCAGGCAGGATTCCAGCCTCCCTGTGCTGCTTCTCCCTTCAAATCGCCCCCTGAGGTGTTGGGACGATCCGTGGTGGTTTGGCTCCTTCTCCGATGAACTTCCAGAGCTGACCTAGCCCAATCCCACCTGGATCCAGCAACTCTTGGGGTCATGAGGGTCCTGCTCAGCCCCTGCCTCCTCCCAGCCCTGCTCCTTGCAGGGGTTTGCCTGAGGGACAGCTGAATACTTCAGGGTGACCCCCGGTAGCACTGGGGACACAAATGGCTCCTGGACACAACCAGGGATGCCGAGGGGACACTGAGGACTAATCGTGGTCCCCACAGGTCCGGAGAAGGTGCCGTTCCCTGTGAGCCCCACACTCTTCTCAGCCCAAGTCTTTCTGCAGCTGCCGATGGGAGCGGGCACCCCAGTCCCGGGGGTTTGGCCCGCTAGACAGCCGGGATTGTGGAGAAAATAAACGGCATCGACGTTCCCGAGCCCGTGCGGGGCCCCTCGAAGCAGGTTCCGAGGCGATTCCCTCAGACCCAGATAAGGCCACATGAGCGCACGATCAGGTTTCAAACCACCTGAGTCGGCAGCGTTGCAAAACAGCCCGGCCGGCCCCAGTCGAGCTTTTCATAGGAATCCGGTAAATAAACTCCCATTTCGGCCACCGCTTGTGCCCCATCAAAGTTTAACCACGGCCGAGGCAGGCCCGGGGCCGCGCTGCCTCGCTGGCACCGGAGGGCTCTGCCGCGGCCTCCATGAGCCCGGCCCGGCACCTCCCCCGCATCCAACCGGGTTCGGGGAGCGGAGCCCGGGATCGCAGCCCCGGCAGCGGGGCGAGGGCAGAACGGGCCCCGAGTCCGCCCGCCCCGGCAGCCTGGGCCCGTCCCGGGGACAAAAGGGGCCGAGCGGCCCCGCGGGGGTGAGGCGGGCCCGGGCCGGGCCCCTGGCGAGGCCCTTCCGCAGGGAAACTTCCCCGAGCTCGGCCCCGCGCCGGATCYCGCCGCCCCCGGGACCTCCGTCCCGAAGCCGGGGACGCGGCTGCTGCGGCGGGGACGCGGCTCTGAAACGAGCCCATCGCTGAGGCGGGGACGCGGCACCGGAGCCAGCTCAGCCCTGCGGGGGTTGGGGTGGAACCGGCCCGGGGGTAACGGGAGCGGAGCGCCTGTCCCGGAGCGACCCCCGGGCCGTGATAGAGCCCCCAGAGGGGGCCCGATCACAAGGCGGGTGAGGGGGATCCCAGCCCGGCGGCTCCGAACGGGACCCGGAGCCCGGCGGGGGGAACCGGCCGAGCGCCGAGAAAGCGGGGGGGGCCACGGGGAGCGGGGGTGAAAAAATGGGCCTCTGCTTTCGGACCGGGCCGGGAGGCACCGGCCCGAGGCTCCGAACCCACTCTGGACCGGGGATCACCGTTCCGCTCCGGGCAGGCCCGGGGGGAAGCTCCCGGATCCCCCGGGGGGGAGGCGGCGCCGCGCGGGCCCGTTCGAGGCCCGTCCGTGCGCCCCCTTCCCGCTCCGGCGGGGGGAAAACAACAGCGCGGGATGGCGGAAAAACCGGGCCCGGGCGGGAAAAGAAAAACTCCTAAAATAAAAAAAAAAACTAAAACAAAAAAAATCCAAAAATTAAACTTTAAGAAAACGGAGTAGAAATAAAGAAAAAAAAATTCTCCCCACGCCCCTCGGGGCCCCCCCGCAGCCGGCCCGGGCGGGGGGCGGCGGCGCCATGTGACGC
>JACDOX010000638.1:105097-123935 GCA_014549065.1 Cardinalis cardinalis | reverse complement strand
AGGAGGAGATTGAGGGGGGGGTCTGACCCCGGGGGGAGTCAAGGCAGCCCCCTCAGTTTGGGGTGTCCCCCTGTACCTGCACCAGGGTTCCACATGGTGGGAGACTCCAGGACCTGGGCGGGGGCACGGGGGGTGAGCGGGGACCCCCCGAACCCCCCGCGGCCGTGGGGACCCCGCCGGCACCCAGGGGAAACCGAGTCAGGGTTTGGGGGGCCCCGCCGGGACTGGGTCGAGGCGGGCGGCGGGGGGGCTGCGGGGCAGCCGGAGGGTTTGGGGTGCAGGGGGGATTTGGGGGTTGGAGCGCACGGGGGGCTCCCGGGACTCCGCTCCCACCTTCGCTCCGGCCGCGGCCCCTCCCGGCAGGAAGCGGGGGCGGGGCTTAGCCGGGCTCCTCCCCGGGGGCGGGGCCCGGACCTGCCCCCCCTCCCGCCCGGTTCCCGGTGTCCCCCGGGCCGCCCCGTGCCTCAGTTTCCCCGCACGCACCTGGCGGGGGGCGGGCCCCGGGCTGGGGTCCCCCGGGGCCGGTGCGGGCCCCGCGGCCAAGCGCTGGAGCCGCTGCAGCGCCCGCTCGGCCGAGAGCCGCGCCTCGGGGTCCGGGTCCCAGCAATCTTCCAGCAGCTCCGGCAGAGCCCCCCCGGCCTGTGGGACCCCCGCCCACGCCGGGTCAGCGGGGGATGCCACCGGGGGATGCCAGCCGGGGATGTCACCCCGAAAGGGGACAGCCCCCGGTGCTCTCAGCACCATCGCTGGGCAGCGGGGAGGGGACCCCTGGGCAGCGACCCCCCCCAAACACCCCTGGGACCCCCCCTCGGGTTTCCCGAGTCACCCCGCACCCCCTGAGACCCCCGGGGTGACACCCAACGCACGGGCACGGCGCCCCGGGCACGCCCAACACCCCCGGGCACCCAGGCAGGGACCCCTCCTCGGACCCCCTGCCCCCCCCCGGGGGTCGCGGGGCTCTGACCTGCGGGGTGCGGTGCCAGGCCGGGGGGATGAGCGGCCGCCGCCTCTCGTCCGCGGCCAAGCGGCGCAGCTGAGCCCCGCTGGGGCTGGAGCCCAGCTCGGCCTCGTAGGCCAGCCGGAACGGCGGCACCGGGGCTCCTGCGGGGCGGCCAGCGGGGGTCAGCGGGGCCGGGGGGCCGCGGGCAGCGCGGGGGGACCCGCGGGGCTCACCGGGGCTCAGGGCCTGGCAGCGGGACAGGATCTCCCAGAGCAGCAGCCCCAGCGCGTAGACGTCGGCCTGGCGCAGCGCCCGGCCCCAGGCCCGCAGGTCCAGGCTCTCGTCCAGGATCTCGGGTGCCAGGTACCGCTGGGTGCCCGCCTGCGCCACACCGGGCCCTGAGCACGGGGCACGGGCCCCCAGGACCGCTGAGGCCACCGGGGCCACCGGGGCCACACGGCCTACTGGGGCCACCAGGGCCAGGGACGGGCTCAGCTGGCAGCCACAGGCCACACTGCCAGGGACATCTGGGGTGCCATCCCCAACCCAGGACTATCACCTCCCCTTCCTGTGCCATCCCATCCCACCCATGGATCCCATGCCCTGCCATGCCACCCCACCCCACCCCTGTCCCCCCGTCACTCCTGTCCCCCTGTCACCTTGCGGATGGCCACGCTGTGCCGGCTGCCAGCGCTGTCCTGGGCRCGCGGTGGCAGCGCCAGCGCCAGCCCGAAGTCGCCGATGGCGCAGGTGCCGTCCTCCCGCACCAGCACGTTCTGGCTGCTCAGGTCCCGGTGCACCACGCTGGGCTTGTACAGCCCTGGGGACACCGGGGTCACAGGGGGATGGGGCAGGGACAGGGCACAGACAGGGCAGGGGCAGAGCCCAGGGCAGAGCCCAGAGTGGGATCAGGGCAGGGGGAGCCCAGGACAGTGGGACAGGGGACAGCAGGCGTGCCACCCTCACCGTCACGCCACAGCTCCTGGTGCAGGAAGGCCAGGCCGCGGGCCAGGGACAGCGCCAGGCGCACGCTGCCCACCCAGGTCCCCACGTGCTGCCCCAGGAAGTGGCGCAGGGAGCCCTGGGGACAGCGAGGGACACGGGTGGGGACGGGGGGCAGCCCCCAGAATCTCCCGCACGTCTCTCCCCACCGGGCCCCCATCCCCACCCCTTGCTCCCCGCCTGTCCCACGAACCCCCCTGAGACCCCTCAATCCCTTACACACCCCGAGCCCCCCAAACCCCCCCGTTACAATGGAGCCCCCCGAGCCCTCATTACTCCCGTACCCCCTGAACCCCCCAGACTCCTGTGACACCACCCCTGTTACCCCCCGAGCCCCCCAAACTCCTGTTACCCCCACCCCTGTTACTCCCTATACCCGCCGTGTCCCCCAGAGTCCCGGTACCCCCCTCCCGGTCCCCCCCAGCCCCCGGGGTGACCCACGGCCGGGTAGAGCTGCAGCACCAGGAGCCCTCCCCGGGCTCGGGGCGCGGCCGCCCGGGTGTGCAGCAGCCTGGCCACGTTCTCGTGCTCCATCAGCGGCAGCGAGTGCACGGCGCGTTCGGCCGCGAACCTCCGGCCGGCCCCGGCCGCGAACGCCTTGATGGCCACGGGCCGCTGGCGCAGCGTGCCCCGCCACACGGCCGAGAAGCGCCCCGACTGCAGCACCTGCCCCGCGGCGGGGACACACAGGGGACACGGCTGGCACCGGGTGTCCCCGAGCCCCGGCACCCCCACACAGGGACCCTCATATCCGGGCGCATTTGGGGTTCCTCAGAGCTGTTGTGTCCCCCCCCGGACTGATGTCCCCTCTGCCACGGGTGTCCCCACATCCCCTCCCAACGTGGGTGCCCCCTCCCAGCGTCACCCCCTTCCCTGCCCTCCCGCCTGGGTGCCCCCGTTGGGTGTCCCTTGGCCCATGGGTGTCCCTCCATGGGKGTCCCTCCCCTCGTGGCTGTCTCTCCCCCCGTGGGTGTCCCTTCTCCCGTGGGTGTCCCTCGCCCCGGGGGTGCCCCGCACCTGCAGGAAGCGCAGCGCAGGCAGGTCCGGGCTGGGGGGCTCCGGGGGGGGGACCCCGATTCTCCGCTCCCCCCGCTGTGGCTGCCCCGTGCGGGCCCTCAGCCAGCGCAGTCCTGGATGGGGGACACCAGGGACACCCCCGTCCGGGGACCCCCCCACAGGAACCCCCCCAATCAGGGACACGGGACCTGGGGGCACCAGGGACCAACAGGCCCCCCTCGCCAGGCAGGGGACATGGGGAATGTGGCATCCCGGGGGGACACCCCACCCGGGACACCCCACCCGGGACACCCCATCCCAGGGGGTCACAAGGATGCCAGGGACCCCCCGCGCCAGGGACAGGGGGACACCAGACTTGGGGACCCCTCCCCACCTCCACCCACCCTGGGAACCCCAGAGATGTGGCCTTTGGGGACACCCAGGGGACATGGGGGGGGGGGTAGCTGTACCCGGGGGTCCCCCCGTCCCCGCCGTGTCCCTGTCCCTACCGAGGACGCCCAGACAGATGAGGAGGATGAGGAGGGGGCTGGCACCCAGCAGCCACAGGATCCCCGCGGTCCCCCCCCGGCCGGGCACTGGGGACAGAGACTGAGGTGACACGGAGTCCCCTGACACCTCGGGTGGCCGGGGTGGTGGTGGGGGACACTTTAGGGGATCCTATGGCTTCCCCATCCCCCCGYGAGTCCCCGGTCCCCTCATGGACCCCCCCTGTCCCCCACGGGTCCCCCCGTGAGTCCCAGGCCCACCCAGGCCCCCCTGCCATGGGATCCCCTGAAGGCGCCAGGGTCCCCCGTGTGTCCCCTGGAGGTCTCAGGACCCCCCGCGGGTCCCCTGAAGGTCTCAGGACCCCCCGCGGGTCCCCTGTGTGTCCGCACCCCCGAGTGCCCCCCAGCACCCCCCCGGCCCCGTACCTGGGCCCTGGCGGGGCCCCCCCAGCCCCCCGGTGGCCGCGGCGGTCCCGGTGGCGTTGCCGTTGCAGAGGTGGCCGTGGCACAGGCACAGCAGCACGGAGCTGCTGGGGGGGCCCGCGGGGCTGGGGGCGCAGGTGGCCGAGGGACAGGCGTCCCCCCGGCCCCCCCAGCAGCCTGGGGACAGCGGCACGGTCACCCGGGGGGGGGCAGGGGACAGGTGGGACCCCCGTGCGGGTCCCCCCCCGCAGCGGCTCCTCCCCAGCGCCGCCGCAGCCGCCGCTCAAGGCCAAGGCCAAGGGAGCCGCTGGGGCGGGACCAGAACCTCCCCAAAGCCCCCGGCCCGGATCAGCCCCCGCTCCTGCCCCCCCGGCACGGATCTGACCCCTTTTGCCTCCCCAAACCCCCTCAGGGCAGCACCAGAGCCCTCAGTCCTGCCCCAGCTCCTTCTGTCCCTCCAAATTCCCCCTTGGGGCAGGAATAATCCCCTCCATCCTCCCCAAATCCCCCCSGGGCAGGACCAGTCCCCTCCATCCTCCCCAAATCCCCCCGGGGCAGGACCAGTCCCCTCCATCCTCCCCAAATCCCCCCGGGGCAGGACCAGTCCCCTCCATCCTCCCCAAATCCCCCCGGGGCAGGACCAGTCCCCTCCATCCTCCCCAAATCCCCCCGGGGCAGGACCAGTCCCCTCCATCCTCCCCAAATCCCCCCGGGGCAGGACCAGTCCCCTCCATCCTCCCCAAATCCCCCCGGGGCAGGACCAGTCCCCTCCATCCTCCCTCATCCCCTTCTGCCCCCCCAGCCCCACCCAGGGCAGGCTCAAAGCGCAGCCCCCCCCTTCTCCCCGGGGGTCTCCCCTTTCTCCCTGCCCAGACCGGGGGTCCCGGGGGTCTCACCCTGCACCAGAGCGTGGCTGCGGTTCCAGATGCCGACGCAGCACTGCCCGGGGGGGCAGCGCACGGCGCCAGCCGCCGCCCCCCCCRCGCCCCCCAGCGCGCCCCGCACGCTCGGGTGCTTGTAGGAGACGCAGGTCAGGTTCTGGGGACCTGCCAGGGGACACCTCGCACCAGGGGGGGCTCTGAACAGCCCCAAAAGGGACCCCCAGCCCCGGCTGCGCCCCCCCCAGCACCCACCTGGGCGCCCCATGGGAGCCTCCGCAGGGCCGGTGGGAAGAGGAGTCGGGAGCAGCAGCAGGAGCAGGAGGAGAGGAGGAAGAAAAGGAGGAGGAGGAGGAGGAGGAGGAAGGTGCTGCCCCCGCATCAGGGAGGAGAGAGCCGGGGTGTCTGGAGGGGGGGGCAGCCAGGCCTGGCCCCCTGCCCTGCGTCACCCAAAAGGAGCTCAGTGTCCCCTGTCCACACTGGCGCCCCCTGCCACCCCCCAAAACCGGCCGTGCCCCACAAGGGACCCCCCCTCAGACTTCCAGACAACGCCAGCGACTCGTGTTTATTACAAAAAGAACTCGTCGTTCCCCATTTACAAAGGAGCCCCCCAAAACTAACAGTTTCATCTAAGTCTTTTTGTACAAAAAAATAGCACTTTGGGACCCAAAAAAAAAATCATCCACCACCCCCTCCCCCCGAAAAAAATCGCCTTGGGGGGGGGGGAGGTTTACGACATCAGCCACCGGATTTGTAAAAACCAAYCCCCCCTCCCCTCCCCTTCCCCAAATTAAAACAACAGAGACGGGACGCGATCAAACAGGGAGAGAATTATTGCCAGTTTGGGGGGGCTGGACCCCCTAGGACCCCCCCGCTGCATAGAGAACCGGCCCCGGCCCCCCGGAATGAAGGGGTGACAGTGGATTAAAGCTGGGGCATGGGGGCAGCCCCCAGAGCCCCCCCAGAGCCTCTGTGGGGCGTGGGAGCGGAGCAGGGGGGGCTCACCCCCAGCCTGTCACCCCCTTGTCAAGGCACGTTTGTGTTTTGTGTCCCGGGAACGGCTCGGGGGGGTTTGGGGGCTGCTGGGGGGGTTGGGGTGCCAGGAGCAGGGTGGGGACCCCGGCGCCAACAGAGCCGAAATGGGGGCGGTGGGATCCGGCCGCCCCCCCTCCCTCCGGCACTGGGAGCAGCGCTGGTGGTGTGGACCCCCCCCCTCCCCAAATGCTGTGATCCTCCCAAAAACCGCAGGGGAGCAGCCCAGGCTCTGGCAGAGCCCCCCCCCTCGCCGCTGCGTTTCCATAGGAAAGCCGAGTTCCTTGGGAACATCCATGCGGAGGGAGGGGACACCGGGGACATCCCCGGGAGGGGACAGGACAGGCCGGGGACATCCCAATGCCGGACCCGGGGTGGGCTTTGGCACTTGATCCCCTCTGGGGACAGAGCTGGGCTCGGGGCGTGGGGGTAAAATCACCAAATTGACCATTAAATTAAGAAACCTCCTGTTTTTTGTCCCAATCCTTTGTGGATTTCGGGCCGGGGGGGTCGAGGGGTGCTCATAGTGCTTCACAGGGTTATTAAAATACAAATGCTTAAAGTTTCCTATATAAAAATATACAAATGCAAAAATAGATATCGAGAGAGAGAGCCGGGGGGGGCTGGGGGGGCCGGGCCCTGCGCCCCCTCCCCGGGGAGCTTCTGCTGCCTTTCCTTTTTTTGCGTGTTTTTTTACAAAAAAAACCAACCCCAAATCAAAACAAGATTCCTGCTTCCCGCCGGCTCCCGGAGCTCGGGATGGAGATGGGGCGGCCGGGGCAGCTCCTGCCCGACCCGAGGGACTCCGGCTCCTCCTCCCCGGGCTCCTGGCACGGCTGGAGCTTCTCCCGGGACAACGGGGAGCGGGACAAGGGCGGGGAAGCACTGAGGGGTTGTGGGGTGGCCACTCTGCACCTACCCTGGGGGGGCCAGTGCTCGATTTCCCCTGGGAAGGGCCTGGGACAGGTGGTAATGGCCCGGGGCAGGTGGGGATGGATGCCCTGGGGCAGGTGGGATTCATGGATCAGTGGCCGTCCCAGGCCCCAAATGGGAGCAGGGAAGTTCTGGGTCCCCTCCTGGGCTCCTGCCCCGCTCAGGCCCTGCTGGGCTCACCCCAAAGCTGCTGCCTGGGAACAATCCCAGATTTCCTTTTGGGGATCCACTCCCTGCACCCACAGCCCCGGCTGGGGATGAGCCCGGGCAGGGCAGCCAGGATGTGGCTGGGGCAGGAAGAGGAGGGTGTGGGAGGAAGAACGGAAAGGACCGAGCCCTCCCCCGGCAGGAGGAGCAGGATCCTGCAAAACCCTTTTTGGGGTTTTTTCTCCAAGCTGTCCCTATTTCCAGCACCCTTTTTTTTTTTGTCAGGAGCCACCTCCAGCGGTGCCACAACAAAACCCTCGAGTGTCCCTCGTGTCCCTGCGGTGCTTYCCCCTCGCTCCAGACCGGCTGAGCTCCGCAGATTCTCCTTTTTCCCGATTATTACTATAATTATTATCAATTCCAATGCTGGCTGTAATAAAAAAAATCAACTTTTCCCCCCCGAGGAGGCTCCAGTTGTCCCCCTAGGGCTGTGTCCCAGCCCCTCTGTCCGCGACCTTCCCATGGAGCAACTCTGCTCCCACGGGACAGGGAGCCTTGCCAAGAAAACGGCTGGAAAAAACCAAGATCCGAGAAAAAAAAAATAAAAACAACACCTGCYAAGGCAGGGGAGGGCAGTGGGAGTCCAAGGGTGAAAAATCCAGCGGGATCTCCCCCGAGAATGCCAAAGGAATTACAGAGTCACCTCAAAGCAAAGCGCCGACAGCCCGGGGAGGGGTTGGGAGTTCTGATGGGAAATGGGATCCGGGGAGGGAAGGGGAGCTCAGGCTCGTCCGGCACGCCCCAGAGGGGCCGACCTGCTCCAGGATAAGGCATCAAAGGGACCACGCCATGGTCACAGCAACATCTCTCCTCTCTCAAACGAACACATTTTATATTTTTATATATATAATAATAATATAGAATCTTTTCTCTTCTTTTTTTTTTGTTTTTTTTTCCTTTTTTGTTTTTTTGTGGTTTTTTTTTAATATTGTTTTGTTGGTATTTCTGTTGTTGGGTTTTTTTTTTTGCTTTTTTTGCTAAAAGGACCAAGGCATGATGACGCCAAGGGACCTCGGGTTGGGGGGGAGGCAGGAGGGGAGGGAAAAGGGACAAAAAAAAGAGGGGGGGGAAAAAAAAAATCAAGCCGAAATTAAAAAATATATATATATATAGCTCTGGCCTTCAGGTGGAGGTGGCGGCTGGGCAGTGCTGGAGGCGCCGTCCCCGCGCTCAGAAGCCTCAGAAGCCGTTGCCGCTGATGTTGATGGACTGCAGGTCGGCCACCTGCATGACGTTGATGCCGCTGCTGGCCAGGCGGGCGATGCCCTCGGGGCAGATGGCCTCCATGGCCACCATGTTGGTGGCGATCAGTGCCGAGGGCGTGGCGCCGCCGTTGCCCTCGGCCGAGGCCGCCGTGTCCATGGGGACGGCCGAGACGTTCATGGCCACGCTGGCGGCGCCTCCCTTCTTGTTCTGGTGGGTCTTGATGTGCTTGGAGAGGTGGTCGCTGCGCATGAAGCGTTTGGGGCACTCCGGGCAGGCGAACTTCTTCTCTCCTGGGGGGAGGGACAGGGGCGTGAGGGATGCAGGGGAAAAGGTTGGGATTAGGGAAGGGGTTCCTGCCCTCTGTGAGAGGGGTCAGGCCCTGGAGCGAAAACCTGAAGGCCAACGCTCCAGGACGTTGGAATTTTGGGAATAGTTTTGGGCCTTGGGAAAAGATTCCTGCCTGTGAGAATGCTCAGGCTCTGGAGGGGCTCTCAGCCCCAAGAGCTCAAAGCCAACGCTGCAATTTCAGCTGTGGGGATCCCTGAGGCTGCCCCACGAGCCAGAGCAGCCACCCCAGAGCAGCCCCAGCCCTCCTGGAGCCCAGCCCCACCTGTGTGGGGCTCAAAGCCAATGCTGCAGTTCCAGCTGAGCCGCCCCACGAGCCAGAGCAGCCCCCTCGGAGCCCCCCAGCCCCCCCAGAGCCCCCAGCCCCACCTGTGTGCGTGCGCTTGTGCCGCTGCAGCTCATCGGAGCGGGTGAAGCGCTTCCCGCACAGCACCCAGGTGCAGATGAAGGGCCTCTCCCCCGTGTGCCACCGCAGGTGCGCCCGCAGGTGTGACGTCTTCCCATACACCTTCCCGCAGCCCGGCACGTGGCAGATGTGCTGCTTCTTCTTGCCTGGATCCCCAGAGCTCCTGCAGGAAAAAAAGGGTTAAACCCAGGGGAATTTCAGGGGATACGGACTGGGGGGGTGGAGCTGCTGGATTAGGATGGGGATTGATGGGTTTGGGGTGAAATTCAGTCAGGTTTGGGGTGAGGCTCAGCCGGGTTTGGGGTGAGGCTCAGCCCTGTGGAGAGCCAGGTCCTGCCCTTGGCTCACAACAGCCCTGTGGGACACGGGGAATTGGGGCTGGAAAGCCGGGAAAGCACCTGGGGGTGCCCAGGTGGCCACGTGCRTGTGTTGCTTGGGGACATGGGTGGCCTTGCCAGGGCTGGGGGAAAGGCTGGAGCTGATGATCTGAGGAACACTTCCCAACCCAAACAACTCCATAAAACGAGGCCCTCTGGGGGTGCTCCTGGCGGCAGAGGCGCRGGCAGCAGCCTCACCTGCCCTCTCCTTCCTTGCAGTAGGGACAGGTGCAGGCTTCCCTCCGTGTTTTCCGGCCCTGCTGGGGCTGGGGGTCGGGGCTGGTCTCCCCCTCCTCCACGGCCGTGCTCTCGTCGCCCAGCCCGTCCCCGCTGCCGCCGTGCAGCCCCAGCTGGGCCCCGTGCTCACCTGCAAGGCAAGGAACATGGCAGGTTACAGCAGGCTCCTCACCTGGGAACGAGGGTCTCCTCTGCCAAAGGGGGAATCCCACCCTTTCCCCTCAGCTTTCCTGACATTACCCAGCCTGGGGCTCTCTCTGGCCTACCCAGCCCCTGCACCTCCACATTTCCCCCATTTTGGTCCAGGTCTTTAATTTATCTCCAGGGACTGTGATTCCAGCCCCAAATCCACCTTCTTCACCCCAATTTCCTCACAGGAAGGACRGGCTGTCACCTGAACGTGGCAGGTTTGAGACAAATTCACCTTTTTACCAGCAATGTCACCAGGGGCTGTCACCTGGCACATCAACCCCAGGTATCCCCAGGATTGCCTCTTCATCCAGCCCCGGACCAAGCCCTGGGCTCTGCCCCCACCCCTGGCAGCGCGGGAATGCTGTCCCAGCCAGGCCTGGAGAGGGAAGCTGTACCCTCCAAAGGTGACACGGTTTGAAGGCYGGCCCTCGGTGCCACGTTCCTGAGCTCCCTGCCAGGCCGGGGATTTCAGGAGCTCCCCAGTCCCTCCCTGCAGCTCCCGTGACGTGTCTGCAGTCACAGCCCTGCACGCAGCCAGCCTGGGAGGGGTTTTTAAGCTCCCTAAGCCAGCACCAGCAGCTTTGTGCTCCAGCCACGGATTAGAGATTTCCCCGGATGGGAAGAGCTGCTGGGGAAATTAAAAAGAAAAAAAAAAAAAGCCAAGAGAAAACACAATTCTCCCCAAAAAAATCCCTAACCAGGAGAAACACAAGTTCTTTCCCCAAAAATACAGCAGGGAGGGGGAGAACCCAGCCAGGTTCAATCCTCCAAGAGGCAAAAGCCTAYGCTGTGTTTTCTGGCCTTTTGGCACTGGGGGAACAAACCCAAATCCTGCTGCTGGAGATCTGTGGCCTCCTCTCAGCAAGGTATAAAGCCAGGGCAGCAGATTCTGGACCTGCAGGGATCATCCCACCCCAATCAGGAGCTCTGAAATCTCTGGGATATGACAGGTTCAGGGGAAAAGCGGGCAGAGAGGATAATTCACATTTATTATCCTCCCTAATACACATCCCTGCTAAGACTAAAGCTTCCCCAGAGGCTCCACACTGGGGTCAGCAAAGCCTTCAAAAATACATTATTAATAGAGCAAGAGGAGGTTTAATCCCTGGAAAAAACCTGGGGAGAAAGAGGGATTTTGGGAAGGCAGGAGAGGGAGCTGCCCCTGGCCCGGCTCCACCAGCAACCTCTGAGACCCCCCAGGAACAGGGCAGTTTCTGGGGTCCCACTAAAAAACCCCAAACCCTGGAATCTTGGCCTGGGCATTCTCTGAAGACAAGGTGCTCCTTGTGCAGGAAAAAGCTGGGGTTTGTTTGCTTTATTTAGCAAACTACCAGGTGAGAAATGCCTGGCAGGGAGGAGAGAGCAGCTCTCACATCCACCCTGGCCAACCTCAGGCAGGGGAACAGACCCCGTGTTCATTTTTAGGGGAAGAGCAGGAAATAAAACCCAAAACCAACAAACCAGGGCTGATTGTGCAAACTCTGCACCTCTGGCAGCTGTGCCTGGGCAGAGGGCGAGGGGGGAGAGCTGGCACCAGGCACGACGTGGCTTCCTGGCACGAGGAAGTTTTCAGGTGAAAAGAAAGAAAAGCAAAACCTGGGGACACGCAGCCCCAACCTCTCCGGGCGTGTTCCTGAAAATACCTCCAAAATCCACATCTTCTAGCTCACAACTCGAGTTCTCCCCATTTCCTGCCCGGGTTTTGGGGTCACTGCCCTGCCCAGAACAAASCCCAGCTGCTTCAGACACACCAAAGAGCTGCACAAAGGGACAAAGTGGCTTTGGAACCATGTCCCCTTGGTTTTTTCCCATCCGATTCCCTCCCTGGTTTGCCAAACGAGTTAATCTGCACCAGGAGCTCATCCATGTAAATGAGCCAAGCTCTGGCTCAGCAATTCCTTGGAGATCGGGGCCGTGGAGAGGGAACCAGGGGATGGGGCAGGTTGGAAGCCTGCAGCCCAGTGAGTAATTGGGCTTTAATTTGGACTCTGATGACTCCAGAAGCCACTCCTTGGGCAGCTCCTGTAATTGCTGGAGGTTTCTGTGCATCAGGATGAGCGACCCTTCCTTTGGAGAGGGGATAAATTGGGACAGAGCCGATGGAATGAGGGAGGCGGGCTGTAAAAGGGGACAGAGCTGAGGCAGAGAATCACCTCACCATGCACTTTGCCAGATCCCTGAATCCCCCAGGACTTGCCAAATGCCTCCGGCGTGCTGCAGACTGACAGACAGAGCCCCTCTGCCCTTCAAACCCCGCCTCAACTGTCACAAAACTGGGCTGAAGCCTCCAGTCCTGCCTTGGCTGGGGTGCGAGCACCCAGAGCAGCTCACCCTGCAGCACGGGCAGGTCCCACCAAAGCACCCCTGCCAGCCAGGCAGAAATCCCTGTGTGGAAGGAGGAAAATGCCTGGCTGAGACAGGGAAGGGCAATTCCCCAGGTGGGGAACCTCAGCAGGCGCCTCCCACCTCACCCGAACCTCTGYGCACCTCTCCCTCACAGCAATCAAGAGTGGAAGCTTTCCTGAGCCACAAATCCCAAGTTTTTGATCCCAAGGAGGAACTGAGTCCTGTATCAGCCCCAGGATCTAACCCAGGCATGCTGGGATGGGGTGGGAAGGGATGAGGAGCTATCTGGAGGCTGCCAGCCAGGCTAAGGTGGGAGCCCACGCTCTGGAAAGGAGCCACGTGGAAACTCCCACAAAGCCGGGAGTCAGGACGAGTCTCCTGTGTGGGGTGATAAAGACGGGGCTCCAGCAGGGCTGGGGCTGGCCCAGATAAAAGGAAAAGGCAGATCAGGGCCCAGCAGACGGGTCTGGAGCCGGGACTTCTCCCGGGAGGAGTCACGGGGTGGGTGCCCCGTGCCTGACCTGCCCGACCGGCGCGGCTGCCAAGCCTGGCCCGGAGCAGCAGCAGGGACAGGAAAAGGAGGAGCAGCAGGGCTGCCCCATGGGGCCCAGCACCCACAGGGTGTCCCCACCACGGGGACTGTGTGTGGAGCACAACCTCACTCAGACAAAGCTGCCACAACACAGGCTCTGCCAGGATCGCTCCCCTTCCTCCCAGGAGAACCCGGGGCTCCCTGGGGGTTTGTGTCAGTCCCCAGGGAATGACACGGATGGAGGTCAGCCCAGGAACCCAGAGGGGATGTAAAGTCCAGCCTGGCTGGGATCCAGAGCAGGAAGTTTCACAATGTGCTGGTTTGTGCCGTGATGTCACGGCTGCGGTGAGACAAACAAGGGCCGCGCGTCACGGGCGGGCTCGGCTCCCTTCTCCCGTCCCCGTGCCACGGGGATGCCTCATCCGSGCCCTGCTACAAAGCTGCCCTTAAAAACCAGCAAACAGGACACAATCAGGGCTTTGTGCCACGGGCCCGACTCTGGGAAGGGCCCTGGAAGGGCCAAGTGGGAGCAGGGAGCCGGGAGGGGATTGTGGCACACATGGCCGAGAGTTCCTGGGCCCACCAGGGACGGTCCTCACTACTCAATTCCCCCACATCCTCCACACAAGGAGCTGGAAGGGAGCTTGTGCTGCCCAGAAAATCCCAATCCCATCCAACAGCTCCATCCAGCTCTGGAATCAAACATTCCAAAAGGAGGGATATCCCTCGAGTATCCCCAAAACAAGAGGGCTTAATCCCAGTGCTGACCTCTCTGGTGGCCACCTGTTTAGCCAGCACATTCCTCAGCCAGGTAGGGCTGGGACAGGAATGTGGGGACAGCAGGGCTGTGCCAGGGACAAGTTCATGGGGACAGAGCCGCTGTAATGACACCAAGCTCAGAACAGTCCCTCCCTATGGCAAAAGAGGAAGAGAAACCTCGATGTCACAAAATCCCCACCATCATTCCCCTCACACAGGATGTCCCCTCCCTGGGCAGGCTGGGGTGACACTGAGGTGGCTCTCAGACCCCACTGAGGCATCACAGCCCCCACCTGAGCCCCAGACCCCATCCCACCCACATGGGCAGCGCTGGCAGCAGCCCCAGGAGGGTTTTGGGGCACTGCCAGCTGAGGAAATCCCCCCTCCCTGGCTCTGGGGTGCCCTCCCCAGGGGCACAGCCAGTGGAAGGGCCTGTTTGCCTACATGCCACCCCTGGCGGCCACAGACCTGCCCCTGCCTCTGCTCCTTCCCAGCCCGGCCAGGGAGGAGGAGGAAACAGCCTCTGAGCCACCCCATTAACACAGAGTCAGACCTGCACAGACTCTGCATCCCACCCAGGAGCAAAAAAATCCGAGTTTTAAAGACCTTTTTAGGCATTGTTTTCTCCCCGAGGGATTTTCCCCCTGCCAAAAAACAGGAGAAAACCTCATTGGCAACAGACCCGAGGGGCTGGGAGCCACAGCCCCCCATGCATGGGGTTCAGGAGGGGACACAGAGCCCCCCAGGAGGCCGAGCTGAGCTCTGGAAGGGGCAGGACAGGCGGTGCTGCCAGCCCAGGTGGCACTGGCTGGGCACCTCCTCCTTCCCCAGGAACACACATCCAAGCAGAACCAGCCCCAGTCCCCTCCCCAGCCAGGGCTCATTTTCCATCTGCCTCCCCTCGGAAGCAGAGGAGCTTTTCCTGCTCCAAAAATCCTTCCCAACCCCTTGCCTGGAGCAGAAAATTCCAGCACACGTGGAGGCTTGGAAAACTCTCAGGGATTTGGGGAGCGTTGGGAACAAACCCCTCCCTCAAATTCCCATGGGAGAGCTCGGATCCAGAGGGACACAGGCCTGGGGGGGGGGCTCACCACCCCCTGGAGAGGGGCAGGTGGTAGCTGGGGGGACAAAGGGACCCATTGCYACGTCTGAGGGACACGGCCAGGGAAAAGCTGGAGTCAAACCCTGCCCCTGGATGGGCGCCAGGCAGCTCCATGCCGGCCACAGCTCTCCCCATTTCACCCCAGGAGCCTCCYGGACCATCCCACCGAGCCGGGGCTCCCCAAAAATCCGCTCTGAACCCTGCTCTGGCTTTTCCTTTAAAATGTSCCCGTGTCACAGTGACAGTGCCAGCATCACTTGGGGCTGGGGACAGAGCCAGGAGGCCCCRCTGCTGCTGCTGCTGCTCATGGGGAATTCTCCACGGCAGATCAAGGGCTGAGAGCTGCTGAGCTAAAAAAAAAGGAGAGCAGGAGGAGGAGGAGGAGAAAGAGGAGGAGGAGGAGGCGGTTGCATGGGTGGTCTCTAGAACGTTCCTCCCTGTTCCACCTCTGAGGGCAGAGCCAGGCACGAATACAGGAACTGGGCTCGCCCATGCCTTTCTCCAGAGCCTTCAAAACAAGGAAGGAGCCCGGGAGCAGCAAGGAACGAGCCCCGGCCGGGCAGGAGCCGCTGCCGGAGCGAGGATGGCAGCGGGGGGACCCTGCACACCCCACGGGTCACACGTGTGTCCCCCCGGTGCCAGCCCCGCCTGTGGGAGCCCCCGCGGGTCCCTGCGCCCGGGGAAATCCAAGGATCAGGCTAATCCCCAGGCTAGAGTGACCCGTGGCCTGCCTGCGAGCCAAGCTGCTGTAGCAACAGCCCAAAATAATGCTGCAAAACAAGCCCGGGGGAGCAGCCGCCGCCTCTCGCGAGAGGGAAGCTCGGGCTGGATTGAGCAACATTTTCTGCTGCCTCTCAACTGTGACTAAATCCAGCAACAGCTCCTTTTAGCCAGAACACAAAAAAAAACCCGGAAAAAAACCCCAAGGAAAACAGTGGAAAAGCAAGTGGAGAGCGTTCCCAGAGCCGATCCCTTCCGCGGCAGCAGCTGAGCAGGCTCCAGCTCAGCTCCCACATTCCATATCCTGCTTTTCCCAGGCTGTGGGACACGGTGGGGTGGATCCCTGGGGACCTGAGCAGGGTGCCCGTGCCCACGGGACCGGCTGGGCCACGCTGAGGTCACGCTGTCCCACACCCAGACACTTAATGAGCCCTTTCTTCCGCCCCTGGGAGGAAATTCCCCRCGGCTCCTTGACTGTGTTTGTTTTCTTGGGCTTTTCAGTTAATCCCTGTGTTTTATGGCCATGACTCCTTGCAGGCCCAGCCAAGGAGCCGAGCTGCTGCACCTGGGTCCTCAGGCCAGCCCTGACCCGAGGCTCCTGGGTGGCCTCCGGAGCAGGACAGTGCCACAAAACCAGGTGTCCCCTTTCCTCTCCACTTTCSCCCCACTGCCACCTCCTCCCTTTATTTCCAGATTTAAACTCCGCAAAAAGACCTTTAGGGTCYCCTGGTGATCAAAACACTCCGTGAGAGCACAAGCCCCACCCCGGCCACCAACACCATTTGAAACCAACCACGCCCAGCCCAGCCGGGCCGGGCCCAGCGTTCCTCCTTCGCGGGGAGCCGAGCACTCACCGGGGGCGTTGGCGATGGCCAGGGGCAGCCCCTGCAGCTGGTGCACCTGGATCCCGGACGCTCCCAAGGCACTAAGGTTAATAGTCTGGAGGCCCGGCACGGAGGAGAGCTGGGCGGCGTTGACGGTGACGGTGCCGCTGGGCAGGGAGG
Organism: Cardinalis cardinalis; assembly: GCA_014549065.1. NCBI lineage: Eukaryota > Metazoa > Chordata > Aves > Passeriformes > Cardinalidae > Cardinalis > Cardinalis cardinalis. The sequence goes on along the minus strand of JACDOX010000638.1, from coordinate 107,792 downwards.
CGATGGGGGTCAGCGTGGTGCTGGTGCTGCCCGTCTGGCCCAGCGACACGCCCTGCATGGGGGCCAGGGTGATTGTCTGCGCCTGCGGGTTCTGCACCTGCAGGTTCTGCAGCTGGATGGTCTGCCAGCTCACCTGCCCGTTGGGACCCACCGTGGGCGTGCGGATGATGATGGGCCCGGAGTTGGGCACAGCTTGGAGCTGCAGGTTCTGCAAGGTGTCTTGGGAGATGGCTTGAGTGGCAAAGGTCTGGCCGGACAGCGGGGTGGTCTGGAGGGCTTGGATTGTCTGCCCTCCTTGGACCAGCTGCGGCTGGATCAGGATCTGCTGCTGCTGCTGCTGCTGTGACTGCTGACTCTGATCGCCCTCCTTCTGCTGGCCCGGCTGCAGGGCCACCCCYGACACCGGGGTCTGCAGAGAGTCCGAGCTGGGGACGCTGCTGGCCCTCTGGGGGGTCTGCGCCTGCACGTTGGTGCCCACCGTGGCGCTGGTGGAGAAATTCATGACGCCCACGTTACTAGTGGTGGTGGTGGTGGAGTAGCTGTTGGCGTTGGTGAAGAAGGCGCCCGAGCTGGCCTGGGACGTGGCCGTGCTGGCCGAGCTGCTGGCAGCCCCCGAGGTGGCCGGCTGGGAGCTGCTGTCCGGCGAGCCCGAGCTGCTCAGGGTGCCCGTCTGGGACGTGGGGGCCAGGCTGGCGGCCACGCTGTTGACCGGCAGCAGGGTGATGTTGCCATTCAGGGCCACGGGCACATTGGCCACGTACTGGGTCTGCCCGGAGAGGCTGTTGTTGGCCAGCCCCACACCCTGGATGGGCACGGCCTGCTGCAGCAGGTTGGGCATGGCGATGAGGTTGCTGCCGCCCGCGCGGCTGGTGATGATCTGCTGGTTGGAGCCGGGGATGATCTGCAGCTGCCCCGAGGCATCCTGCTGCACGTTCACCTGCGCCGGGGTGGTGGCAAACTGCAGCTGCTGCCCGTCAATGGTCTGGAACTGGGGGATCACCTGGTACTGGATGTTGGGGATGACGCCCGGCAGGCCCGTCAGCACCTGCTGGTTCTGCAGGCCGGACGCCGAGGTGACCACGTAGGGCCCGGTGCTGACCGGGCGGCTCTTGGAGGCGTCGCCACCGTTGCTGCCGTTGCTGCCCGGCTCCTTGGAGCCCGTGGGGGTGCTGGAGCCCGCCGAGATGATCTGCCAGCCGTTGGCCGACTGGGTGAGCTGGGCGGCGGCCGCGTTCAGGTCCAGCTCGCCGCTCCCGCCCTGCTGGCCCTGGGAGCTGTTGGAGTTCTCATTGGGAGACTCGATGCGGCTGCAGGTGGCTGCCAGCAAGGCCAGCGGGGACGGCTGTGACTCCTGGGGATGAGAGAGGAGGAGTTACGGGGTGGGAGGCGGCCCAAGGGGCAGGCCCGGAGTGAGGAAAAAAAACCAAACGGGGAAACAAAAAAAACCCAACTTAATAGGAGAAAACAGGGAGGAGCGTACTCGGAAAAGATAAACACTCCTTCCTGAATGAACCCACCCACAGCCGGAAAAATACAACTGCCAGGCACAAGACTGTCAGTCTGGGACAGCCTGAACCTACACGGAAAAGTCTTCTGGGACGGAGCCTGCCTGGGAAAGCCAAGAGAGGAGAKGGCTCCTCCACGCCCAAGGCAGGGAATCCCCCTGAGGCAGGACAAACCCCCAGGAAGGAGGCTCATTCCTGGGCTCCCCGASCTGGAGAAGGGCCAGGGGGGCCGTAGTGTCAGGGGAACTGCGTGTTTCCGAGGAGAGCCGGGGAGGAGGGGAAGCCACGGGCGCTGCTTGGCAGCGCTCACCCTCCTCTTCCTGCCCTGCTGAAACGCTCGCCTGGGCCCGGCAAACAGCTCAGCCCGGGCCTGGACTTTGCCACGGGATCCCCGGGGCCTGCGGGGCYGATCCTCCCCCCGCTCACCTGGGCCTCCCCACCGCCGGCGCTGCTGGTGCTGCTGGCGTCGCCTTCGCCCTTGTCGGGCTTCACAGCCGACATCTCCTCGGTGCTCTCTTGGTCTGCGCGGGAGGGAAGTGACAGCCCCGGTTAGGGACATTTTGGGGCAGGGCAGCGGCACGAGGCTCGGCAGGGCCGGAGGGGACACGGCGGGCTGGCGCTGGGGGGCCCGTGTGCTCCTGGCGCAGCCGGGAAGGGGCTGCGAGGAGCGGGGAGCGGCCAAGGAGGAGCTGGCAGCGGGACAGGGAGGGGAGGACCCGGCCCTGCTCCAGGCGCGGCTCCTCCCCGGCCGCCCGGGACACTCCCTGGCCCCCGCCGAGGTGCTCCCCGGGCCTCCCCTCGCCCTGCCCGCGGCACGGGGCACACACCTCCCGCGGATCCACCCCGGGATTCCCCCGCGCGGGTCCGGCCGGCGGGATGCCCTGTCCGGAGCTGCCCTCCCGCCACCGCCCCGGCGCGGGGGTCCCCGCTCCCACCGAGTCCTTCCTCTCCCAGCGCTCAGGAGCCTCCTCATCCTCCGCCGGCCTCATCCTGCGCCCCCCGCTCCTGCCCTCACCCCCGGCGCCCCGCACCGGGGGCTGCCCCGGGCAGGGGACGCGGAGCGCCCCCCGCCCGCTCGCTCCTTCCCACGGCCCTCCCGCACGGCCCCCCCCGCCCCCGGGCCCCGCATCCGCCCCCGCAGGGCGCCGTGCCCGGGAACGGGGGAAAGCCCCCCGGTGACTGCGCTCGCA
>JACDOX010000638.1:80627-104427 GCA_014549065.1 Cardinalis cardinalis | reverse complement strand
GGGCGGGCCCGCCTCCGGCGCCCCGCCCCGTGGGGGAGGGGGAGCGCGGCGGGGCGGCGGCCAATGGGGGCGCGGGGGGGAGGGGGCGGGCGGCGACTCAGCCAATCGGCGCCCGCGCGGGCTCGCAGGGAGACCCCGTATGGGCGCGGCCGCGGCGGCGCGGGCCGCGGCGTGATGAACGTGTGCCGCCGCCAATAGAGCGCGGAAGGCGGGGCGTGGCGGAAACTGGCAGCGACCAGCACCAACCGACTGCGCGGACTGCGCCGGGGGGCGGGAGAGGAGCGGATATTGATGGAAGTGACGACTAATCCCAGCACGGAGGCGGCAGCAGCGGCGCGGCTCGGAGCCAATCAGCGCGCCGGCCGGTCTCAAACGAGCCAATGGACGCCGTGGGAAGGCGGGGCTAGCGGCCGGGCTGCGCCCTTGCGGGGACGGAGCGGCGATATGGCGGAGCCGGCGCCATGTTGTGTTCGGCTCCCTCAGAGCCGGCCGGGCTGCCCCGGTCACTCCCGGGGCTCCCCTCGCCCTCGGTACCGCGGGTTCCGTGCGGCTCTTCCCTCCCTGAGTCCACGTTCCATGCCCCAAGCTGGCTCGGCCGTGTCGCGACAGCCGCCATGGCGTTGCGACACGTCCTCACGGGCCCGCCGCTCTCTGTGTGAACACCCCCAGAGCCCTGTCACGACATCGCTCAGCCCTATCCCGACACAGCGGGCCTCACAGCGGGGAGCCCGGGCCGCTCTTGCCCCGGGAACGCGGCTTGGGGAGTTTGGGGGCGTTGCGGGATTTGGGGGGTTTGGGGCCAAAATCCTTCATTTCGCAGCCAAACGAGCAGTTTGGGGGCGACCGAGGACCGCGGCCAGCGACACCACCGGGGAGGGGACAGCAAGGGATACGCAGTGGCGTTGGTTTCSCTTTCCCGCGTCAGAACCGCCCCCGTCCGCGACCTTCCCATTTCTCGGTGTTTTCGGCCCAATTCCCGCCCCGCAGCTCGGGAAGGCCCCGCGGCCTCGCCCCCGCACCCGATGGGGCTTGGGGCCAACCTGTCCGTGTCCTGTCCCTGTCCCGTCCCTGTCCTGTCCCTGTCCAGTCCTTGTCCTGCTCCCCCCAGACCATTGGGGTCGCTTGGTGTCCCCTTGTCACCTGCAGTGGTGGCACCAGGGGGGAAAAGGGCCCAACAGGCCCTGCCCCAGAGCTGGGGGACACCGGGACTGTCCCTGCCCTGTCACCGACCTCAGCCCCGGGGTCCTGCGCTGGGCTGGGCGGGTCGAGGGGGGCACGGCAGGACCTGCCCCCGTTAGACCCCCCCCGTTTAAGCCYCGTCACCCCGTTAGTCCCAGCAGGGTCCTTGTCCCCTCCAGCGACTCCCACCAGTAGCACCCAAAGCCTCCCCCAATTAAGACCCCCAATTAACCTCTCATTTCCCCCCAYGAGACCTCCCCCAATTAACCCCTCACTGTCCCCCATGGGGACGTGTGGGACCCCTCCCCAGTGTTCCCGGGCGCCCCCCGGTGGTCGCGGCCGGGCGGTGCCACCCCCGGGCCCGCGGCTTTGCTGCCGCCTGGCGGGGGCGCCACGGCGGGACCCGGGCACCGATGGCACCGACTGGCACCCACTGTCACGACAGTGTCACCGACAGTGTCCTGTCACCCGCCACGGCGGGACCCGGGCACCAACACTGCCACCGACCCTGTGCTGCCCCCAAGAGTGTCCCTAGCAGTGTCCCTAATCCTGTCTTGTCCCCAGGAGTGTCCCCAAAGCCGCCCTGTCCTGTCCCAAATAGTGCCCCCATCCCTGCCCTGTTCTGTCCCCAACCCTGTCCTCAACCATTTCCTGTCCCCGGGGTTCTCATCAGGGTACTGTCCTGTCCCGTGTCCCCAAAAGTGTCCCCAACCCTGTCACTGTCCCCGTGCTCCCTCTGCTGCTGTCCCCAAGCCTGTCCTGTCCCCATCCGTGTCCCTGTCCCCACCTCCCAGTGGGGACAAGGGACGGGGACAGAGGAACCCTCAGCCTTGGACTGGGGGCAAACTGGGAGCACTGGGGCAAGCCACGGGSGGGCAGCAGGGCCAGCCTGGGGTGCCCCACCCCCGCTGCCACCCCCCGATTGTCCCTCTGGGCCCCCCCCCCGGCAGGTCGCGGCCGCGGAGGAATCAGGGCGACGCCGGGCGACTCCCAGCAATTTTGGGTTGGGAACCGCAGAAATGCAGCGCGGCGCGAGCCAGGGCGGACCGGCCCGGGGACAGCGGCGGGCGGGGGGACCGGGGGGGTCACAGGGCCCGGGGGGACCCTGGCAGCTTTGGGTGGGGGGGGATGTCCCAGGACAATTTGCGGTGATCCCAGGGCTTGGGGGGGAGCTCTTTGGCAGTTTGGAGGGGGCACGGTGGCAGCTTGGGGGGGGTCCTCTCGGCAACCTGCGGGGGTCGTTCAGCAGCCGGAGGGGGGCGTCGGGCCCCCGGTGCCGCCCCCGCCGCTGCCGCTGCCGCCGCTCTGATGTGGCTGCGGCACCGCAGCGCAATGGGAGCCACATGGCGGGGGGGGCACGGGGGGAACACGGACCGCCCCTGTCCCCCAGCGGTCACCTCTGTCCCCCCACGGCCCCCCGTGTCCCCTCAGGGGCGCCGCTGTCCCGCGGGCTCTGTCCGGCTGGCCCATGGTCCGTCTGTCCCCGCCGGGGGTCCGTCCCGGCTCGCYGCTCGTGTTCCCCCCCCGGCCCCCGCGGTTATTTCCAGGGATAATTCCGGGATAATTAAAGGGTGGGAGGAAACACCGGGGCCGTGGGCGCAGCTCAGTCCCGGGGCCACCCTGCCCCGGCTTCCCCGTGGGTGGGAAGCCCCCAGCCCCATTCCGGGTGCTCCTCTGTCCCTGCAGGTCCCTGGCTTCCATCCGCCCCCATGTCCCCACACGTCCCCTGGCTCCGCCTGCCCCGCGACCCTCCCTGTCCCCCCCACCTCTGGGATGTCGGGGGGGCGCTCCGAACAGCGGGATGCCCCCCGTGGGTGGTGCTGGGGGGGAGCTCAGCCCCGTTCCAAGCCCTCGGAGCCTCCCCGGCCCCCCCGGTCCCGCGGGGCCCGTGGGCGGCCGTGGCCGGCGCACCCAGCGCAGGGGCTGCGCTATTTCGGGGCCTCCGACCGCAAGGGAAACATCCGGGGGCCGGAGAGGGCGGGCGGGGCCGGGCCGGGCCGGGGGGGACACGGGGGGACACCGCGCCAGGTGAGGGCTGGGGGGCGCGGGGGTCACCCCGGGCCGGTTCCGCTTCCTCCCCCCGAGCCCGAGGGGCTGCGGTGCCCCCGCCGTCACCGCGGGGATCGGGGGGACAGCACTGCCGGGCCCCCCGCGCTGGGCTGGGGGCGTCCCTGGCCCTGGGGACCGGGATGGGGACAGGGACGCCTCCAGCCCTGCAGCCTCTGTCGTGCTGAGACCCCCCCGGACTCATTTCAGGGGGCTGAGACCCCCCAGACTCGTGTCATGGTGGGGCTGAGATCCCCCCAGATTTGGGACAGAGGGGCTGACCCCCCTCATATTCGTGTCAGTTCCTGAGCCAGGCTGGTGGATGGGGTGAATGAGGCAGAGGAGGGACGGAGAGATGGGAAGGAGGGATGGAGAGGGGGACGGAGGGAGGCACGGACAGACGGACGGACGGTGGCTGGCCGGCTGCCCGGGGACGGAGCCCCCCCGCTCCGTGTCCCCCCCGCGCTGGCGAGGTCCCGGCGTCCGGCCGGGTATAAATACCGGGTAATTGCGGGGGCCCGGCGCGGCCGCGGGGCCGTGGGCGGCCGAGCCCGGCGCCGCCCTGTAATCAGCCCCCGCCGCCGCCCCCCCCGCGCACCCGCCGCGCTTTGAAGGGTCCCGGGGCACACGGAGGGGGGGGGGGGGCCCCMCCGCCCCCGAGCCGGGGAGAGACCCCCGCCCCAGCTGACACCCCCAGCCCAGCCCGGCCGCTCGGGCAGCGCCAGAACCCCCCAGCGAGCCGGACCTGGTGCGAGTGAAACCCCCCAAAAATCCACGGGGTGCCCCCCCAGCCCACGCCGGGCTGGCTGAGGAGGAGGAGGAGGAGGGCTGGAGTGGCCGTCCCAGTTTGCTCCCAGTTTGTGGGCAGTGGAAGCCCCAGCGAGGGGGGGCCGGTGGTTGTGGCCCTCGGCGGCGCCGGCGGCTGTGGAGCGGAAAGCCCTGACTCAGGGCTGGGAAAGGGCCCCGCTGGCTCCGGCCGGCCCCGCCGGGGGAAACGGCGAGGAGCAAACGGGCACGATGGGGAGTAATAAAATTAAGAAAGGGAGGGGGGTAAAAGAGTGGAACAATTCCTTCATGGAGGGAAACTGAGGCACAGGGGTGTCCCCMGCCCCATCGCCAGAACCGTGTGTGTCCCTGTCCCCCTGCACGTGTCCCCTGTTCCTGTCCCCAGCTCTGTTCCTTCAGAACCCAGCTCTGACCCCCATCCCGGGTCCCTCTAGCCCCATGCCCGCCCCATGCCCAACTCCTGCCCCCATCCCCACACCTCTGACCCCATTCCTGAAGCTCCAGCCCACATCCCTCTTATCCTCATCAGTTGTCTCCTCCTGTCCCCATCCCCATCTCCATCCTGGCACCTTCTGGGGTCACGAGCCTCTGGGTGCCCCAGCTGTCCCGTCCTCCTTTGTCCCTTTGTCCCTCTTCCCCTCCCCATCCATCTATTCCTTCTTTCCTTCTCTTCTCTCCAGTCCTTTTCCTATTCATCCCCTTCCTCCTCCTTTTCCTGCTGTCCCTCCCTTTTCCCCGTCTCCCTCCTTTCCCTTTCCCCTTTCCCTCCTCTTATTTCCTCTTTCTTCTCCTTTCCTTTTCCCTCCTTTCCCTCTCCCCACTCTTCTCTTTCCTTTTCCCCACGCTGTCCCCTCTCTCCCCTCCTTCCTCCAGCTCTCAGCCTCCTCATCTTCCTCCCTTCACAACTTTTTCTTTAATTTTTCTTCCATTTCCTTATTTTATTTTCTTTCCTCTTCCCTCCCTTTTCATTTCCTTTTTAACTTTTCCCTTCTTCATCTCTTTTCTTTCTCTCCTTTTCTAACTTATTTCCCTCTTCCAATTCCTTGTTCTTTTCCCCCTTTCCCTTCTTCCCCCCCTTTCTCTTCTCTCCCCCTTTTCTCTTTCTTTTCCCCTCTCTCAGCTTTTCCTTCCTCCTTTCCTTTTCCACTTCCCCTTCCCCTGCCCCCTTCCCGCGGTCCCCCGGCCCCCCCGGCTGGGGGCGGTTCGGGGCCGGGCTCCCGCTCCCGGCCCCGGTCCCGGCCCGGCCCAGCCCCGCCGCAGCGGCACAGCGGGGCGGGCGGCGGCCGCGGTGCTCCGTCCCTCCCTCTCCGTGCGTCCCTCCCTCCGCAGCGAGCCCCGGCATCCCGGGACACCGGCATCCCGGGACAGCGGCACACCGCGACAGCGCGACAGCGGCACCCCCGCGGGCAGGAGCCACCCCCGGCATCCCGGTAAGGACCCCCGGGACCCTTCGGGATGGGGAACACTGGCCCGGGACCGGGAGCCCGGGAGAGAGGAGCACGGGGCGGGGGATCCCCCTCTGGGACAGGAGACTTTGGGATGGGGATCCCTGCTTTGGGACAGGGAGACTTTGGGATGGGGATCCCTGCTCTGGGGACAGGGACTCTTTGGGGTGGGGGATCCCCCCCCAAGGGACAGGGACTCTTTGGGATGGGGATCCCCGCTCTGGGGACAGGGACTCTTTGGGGTGGGGATCCCTGCTTTGGGACAGGGACTCTTTGGGGTGGGGATCCCTGCTTTGGGACAGGGACTCTTTGGGGTGGGGGATCCCTGCTCTGGGGACAGGGACTCTTTGGGGTGGGGGATCCCCCCCGAGGGGCAGAGACCCTTTGGGATGGGGGATCCCCCTCTGGGACAGGGAGACTTTGGGGTGGGGGATCCCCCTGGAGGGACAGGGACCCTGTGGGATGGGGGATCCCCCTGGAGGGACAGGGACTCTGTGGGATGGAGGATCCCTGCTCTGGGACAGGGACCCCAGGATTTGGGACCCATGGGGTGGCAGAGTCGCTCCAGGATGGGGGAGCCCCCTGGGATATGGGACCCCCCCAAGGACAGGGACCTGTGTGGGCCCCAAGCATCCCCCTGTGGTCTCTGTGACAGGGGACACGTGTGTCCCCTGCCCCAGCAGAGACTGCCCTGCCATCCCCAGGGGGGGAACAGGGACAGGGGATGGTGCCGAGTGCCACTGTCACCCTGAACTGTCCCTCGGGCTGGTGACAGCAGCGCTGCACAGGAACCAGGCCCAGGTGTCCTCGGGCTCAGGGGACAGGGGGTGGCACTGACAGGGTGGGGGAAACTGAGGCAAGGGCTGTGGGGACACTTGGGACCAGGGACCGGGGACCAGGGATGGGGTTTGGGGGCTGGGCCTGGGGACAAGGACTGGGTTTGGGGACCAAGAAACTGCGGACTTAGGGCACCAGGGACTGGGGGACAAGGGGAAAGGGAATGGGGAACTGGAACTGAGCATCAAGAACGGGACACTGGTGGCCAGTGACAAGAGACCAGGAATTTGGGACCCAGAATTGGGGACTGCAGACCCCCAGAGCCGGGGCTGGACCCCTCCCCAGGCCGGGAGGGGACATGGGAGGGGTCAAGATCCCTGAGCCAGCCACAAAGGGACTGTCACCCTCGTGCCGTGCTCAGCCCGCAGCTCCCGGGGCTCCTTCCCTGCTCCTTAATTTCCCGGCGCAAGCGGAGCTGATTTATGGGAGTTTGACACTATTTTAAGCGTGCGCCTCCGTTTGCCGCTCGCCCTGGTTTTAATTACCTCGGCTCTCGCGGCAGGGCAGCGTTCCCGGGGCACAGGCCTGGCCCTTGTTATCCTTGGAAAACCGGGAGCGCGCTTGCGGCCACGGCCGGGGCCGGCGTAAAAAAAAGAAAAAAAAAAAAAAGAAAGGGGGGCGAGGGGGGAACACCCTAAAAAAACTCCCAAACAAACAAAAAAGCCAAAGTGGAAATGCACCAAAGTGGGTGAAGAGGTTAATTAAAAAAAAACCCAATTAAAATATAGGGAACGGCGGGGGTGATGAGGGTGAGGGCCAGCTCACGACACCCCGGGCCAGCCCGCACAGCTGAAAGCCATGACGGGTATAAAAGCGGAGGAAGTCACCCGGGGAGGGGGAGGCCACAGCATAATTCGATTAAAAGGCCATAAAGGCAGAAGGAGCCGAGACTGGGGGTGGAGGGAGGCCCTGCTATCAGCACAACCCCACAGCAGCCCCCGGAGAAGCCCCTTTGGGGGGGATGCTGGGCTGAGGGGTGATGGGGTGACCTCAACTCTGAGGGGGAAAACTGAGGCACAGGAGATTGGGAGCGTTGGGGGTGGTGGGAACCGTGGGACGGGGGGGTACTGCTGGGTGTCCCAGCGGGGCTGACACCCCCATGGGCTGACCCCCAGGACGGCCACCCCATGGCACACGGTGCCCCTTGGAACCCTCAAGCCCCGTTCCCCTTTTCCGCAGGCTGCCAAGTGCCATGGCCGCGAGCCCCCGCTGACATCGCCCCCCACGCCTCGGGGTGCCCCCGCTGACATCGCCCCCCCCGCCGCCGCCACAGCCATGGGTGACTCCTACGCCGCCGCCTTCCCCAGCGCCCCGGGGCTGCTGTCGCCGTCCGCCAGCCCCCAGGCCTCCCCCGGCCCCTACGGCCCCGACTACGGCCCCTTCGGGCACCCCTTCCCCGCGCCCTCGGGCGCCCAGGAGGTGCTGGGGGCCCCGGTGGTGGTGGCGGCCAAGGGCCACCCTCCGAGCGAGTGCCTGCCCGGCGTGTACCCCTCGCTGGAGATGCCGCACCCCTACGGCTCCTGGTACAAGGGCGGCATCGGCGGGGGGCTGCCGGGGGGCTCCGGGCCCGCCGCGCCGTCCTGGTGGGATGTGCACCCCAACGGGGGCTGGCTGGGGGGCCCGGCGGGCTCCGAGGGGCTGCAGGGCTCGCTGCAGGGCCAGCCCGCCCTCAGCCCCCCTCTGCCCACCTACGGCTCCGATTTCGGCGCTCTGAACCCCCCTCCTTACACCAACGCCCCCGCGGCGCCCCCCGCCCCCAAACCCGCGCCGGGCGAGACCCCGAAGGGTCCCCGCGGCGGCTCCTTGGGGGGACGCCCGGCGTGCGATTGTCCCAACTGCCAGGAGCTGGAGCGGCTCGGGGGCCCGGCGGGGTCGCGGCGGAAGCCGGTGCACAGCTGCCACATCCCGGGCTGCGGCAAGGTGTACGGCAAAGCCTCGCACCTGAAGGCGCACCTGCGCTGGCACACGGGGGAGCGGCCCTTCGTGTGCAACTGGCTCTTCTGCGGGAAGCGCTTCACCCGCTCCGACGAGCTGGAGCGCCACGTCCGGACCCACACGCGCGAGAAGAAGTTCACCTGCCTGCTGTGCAGCAAGCGCTTCACCCGCAGCGACCACCTCAGCAAGCACCAGAAGACCCACGCCGACCCCGGCCCCCCCAAGCCGCCCCCCGGCGCCGAGCAGCCCCCCGCGTCCCCCCGGCCCGCCTCGCCCGCCAAGGACGGCGGCAGCCCCGAGGCCGGCAGTTTGTTGGAGATTTGAGCCTTTCCGCCTTCATCTTCCTCCTCCTCGCCGCTGGGGATATTTATTACGGGGTGCTGCTCCCCCCGAGCCCCCTCCCCCTCAGTTCCCCAGCTCCTCGTTAGCTATTCTAATTTATGTCTTAAATTATGGGGGGGGCTCTCCGAGCGCTCTGGGGCTCACGGGGGGAGTGTCAAGGGGAGACCCCCCTCCCCTTTCTGTTTTCCCTTCCACCTCCCCCAGCCCTTCTTGCCCCCCCAGCCCTCGCCTCGCCCCCCGCACTCAGGGACAGGGTTTGCCCCCCTCCCCTCCTCTGGCCCGGTTCATCAGTGCTCATGTAACGTGTCCCCCCCACTTTTTTTAGCTGCCTGCCCCTCCTGCCCCCTGGAAAAAAAGCAATAAAAGGATTGAGAGTGGAGCCGGGCCCCCCTTCTGCAGCTGAGGCCGGGCAGCTTCATCACAGGGATGTGCTCGGCTGCCCCCTCCCTGCAGGGCTGCAGGGGAAACTGAGGCACGGGGTGGGGCACACGGGCCTGCTCAGGGTCGCTGTGTCCCCCCTCTCTGGGGGTGGCAGGAGCTGAGCAGGGTTGGGGACAAGCTGGGCTGTCCCCTTGTCCTCGGCCCCTGGGGTGCTATAYCTTGTGCCTCTTCCCTTCCCCAGGACCCTGTCCCCTGTGCTCCCCAGTCTCCTTGTCCCCATGGCCCTGTGTCCCCAAGACCCTGTCCCCATGTCCCCATGTCCCTCCTCATGTGCCCAACCTCAGGGACAGCCAAAGGGACAGGCAGAGGGGCCTGGCAGGATTGTCCCCTGTCAGCCTCACCCTGCACAGCTGTGTCCCCAGCAGCCGTGTCCCCACTCCCAGGGACATCGTGTGCACGGGAACACGGGTGTGCACAGCCTCGAGCCTCAGTTTCCCCAGGCCACATCCCAGGGCCCACGTGGCAGCACCGGGCACGCGGCGGGGCCACGTGTCCCCGAGGACACCCCAATTTTGGGTGCTGTGGGCTGGCGGGGACCCCACTGCGCTCCCCCTCCCCCTGCCCTGGGCTCCYGCCAGCCCTTTGATGCGCTCAGCCCTGGTTTGGGGCTTTTCCTGAAAAAAAAACCCAAAAAGCCACGGAAAAAGGCAACAGGAGGCGGAAACGAGCTCCAGYGCCAGCACGGAGCGGGGAGGGGGCAGCTGCTGGCACCCAGGGCCCCGCGGGGGGACAGGGRCCGGGGTGGCAGCAGGTCCCGTGCCAGCCCCGGGTGAGTCACGGTGGCCACGGGCTGGCCCGGGACCCAGCTGTCCCCAGGGAAAGGGGGACGCAGGGCGGGGAAACTGAGGCACGGAGGCGGCAATGGAACGGCCGGAGCTCAGTGCCACCACCCAGAGCTGTCCCCAAGGCGGCTCCCGGGGGGATGTACAGCGGCAGTGCTACCTCTCCATGCAGCTCCCCAAGCCCCACACCCTCCCCGACCCAAATTCGCCGATTTCGGGATTTCCCCCCAGAACTCCAGCCCTGCTCGCCGTGGGTGGGCCGGTGCCAAGCAAGGCAGGGAGCCACGTCCCGGAGCCAAACCCCGGCCCGGCGGCCACCGAGGGCTCGACCGCCCGGAGCCTCCCAAACCACAGAGCCCAACCCCATCCAGCGACCCCCCCAGCCCCACCGGGGACCCCTCCTCCGCCGCCACCGCCTTTTTTCCTGTCTCGCTGCCCCATCAGCCGCGTTTGGGGGGGTCCGAGGGACGCCACGAGGCCACGCCAGCCCTGCGGTGGCTCTGATGTCGGCGCCATCCCAAATCGTCGTCTCCTATCGAACCCCGCTCGCTCCGTAACGGGCGAGGAATGTGGGGCCCCCGCCGCAGCTCCCCCCGCCGCCTTTATTTAATATCCTGAGAAAATTAAAATAACTCTTGCGGCCGCTAAGGAAAACACGGGGATAAACACGAGAAAAGCGGGAGCCCCGGGAGAGGGGCTGGGAGCGAGCCAAGGGGGGCACGCGGCGGGAGCGGCACCCAGGGGACACGGGGAGAACGGACACGGGCGCCCGCCAGAGGGGACACCGGGGGAGGTGGCACCGGGGACACGGGAGTGCACGACACCGGGATGCCGCAGGAGCCCAAGAGGGAGTCCGGGACCGGGGGTGGCCGCGGGACACGGGGGTGCGGGACTCGGGGGGTGCCCGCAGGACACGGGGGTGCCCCGAGGGGGTCCCGACKGTCCCGGTCCCGGTCCCGTCCCCGATCCCCGATCCCAGAGCAGCCCCGCTCAGACACCACGTGACCCGTCAGCGGCACACGCCCCTCACCCCGCCCCTCAAGGAAGGCTCCGCCTTCCTTAAAGGGGCAGCGACAGTTAAAAAAAAAAAAAAAAGTGGCCCTCATTTTAATCAGTCCTCGTTACAACTGGAGAGCAACTAAGTCACCGGTGGAGCGCAGCTGTGCAGGGGACGCTGATATTCTCTCTCCTCMGCGGAGGAAAATCGGGGAGCGTAGCGTTGTCCCTCAGCGAGAACCCCGCGTATTTCCCACCCGAGCCGCGGCCCTTTTAATTCCCCTCCCACACGCGCCCGGAGCCGCGAGGGCGGCGCGCGGCGGCGATTGGCGCGAAGCGGGAGCGGGAAGGGGTGAGAGGAGCCAAGATGGCGGCGCCGGGGGCTGAGGGCGGGGAGCGGGTGAGGGGGAGCTGGGGGGAACCCGGGGGGCACCGGGGGTTGTGAGCGGGTGAGGGAGAGCCGGGGGCACCGGGGGTTGTGAGCGGGTGAGGGGCGGAGGGAGGGTCTCCGGCCTGGAGCCGGCGCATCCTGAGGGCAGCGGCGGTTTCAGCTGTCGCCCCCCGGCCCGGGCTCGCCCTCAGGCTCGGTGCCGCCATGTGCTCCCTGGGGCTGTTCCCGCCGCCGCCTCCCCCTGGGGATGTCACCTTGTACGAGCTCAACAACGCCCTGGTCTGCGGCCGCCTCAGCGAGCAGCTCCCGCTGGCCTTCCAGAGCCAGGTGAGACCCCCGGGCCAGGTGAGCCCTCCTSGCTCCAGAGCCGTGCCAGCCCCCTCCAGCCTTGGGGGTGCCACATTCGTCCCTCTCAGCTGCGGCTGGAGCCCTGTCCCCTCTGCTGGGGTCYCTCTAGGCACCCTCAGGCTGCTCCTTCGCCCCTCCTTGCGCCCCTGCTTTCCTCCATCGCCGTTTGCCCGCTGCCCAGAGGGGGTCCCTTTGTGCTCGGGGGCTCGGGGGTGCTCAGGGGGGCTCAGAGGTCTCACGGGAGCTCTGTGTGCTGCAGGTTCCCGACCTGCCCGTGCTGACCCTGCCCAAGGAGCCCCTCAAGGCCCACGGCCGCCTGGAGCCCAGCGCCCGCCCGCCCTTCATCCACCACCGCGAGTCCCTCTGGAAGCGCTGCCTCAGCGCCTGGTGAGTGCCCCGCTGGCCCCAAAGTGCCAGACCTGTCCCCAAGGAGCCCAACCTGTCCCCAGAACGGGCAGGGGCTGGGCTGTGACCCCGCTCTCGCCGCAGGCGCGACGCCGGGCTCTGCGGGCTGCTCCGGGAGCTGGCCAGYGCCGAGGAGGAGGGTGAGTTTGGGCTGCCCGGGGGTCTCTGGTCTCGCTGTGATGCTTTGGCTGGGCCCTGCTGTCCCTGCCCTGTCCCCCGTGGTGCTGCAGGGACGCTGAGGTTCCCTTTGCCCCTTGCCAGGGCTGCAGTGGCTGCGGACGGGCTCGAGCCACGCGCTGGCCGTGTGCCGCTGGCTGTCCTCGCTGCACGGATCCCTGTTCCCACACCTGTCCGTGAGTCATTCCGGCTGGTCCCTGCTGCGGCGGGAGCCAGGGGCCAGGGGAGCAGCCATTTGGGCTGGGGGGTGGCCCCTTCCTCACTGAAAACCCCCCTGAAATGCTCCTCCTGGTGGTGCCCAGCTCCTTCCTCCACTGGTGGAAAATGGACACTGGGAAGGTGTTTGGTGCTCCAAGAGGGGCCTGAATCCAGGTTGGAGAGAGGGAGAAAGGGCTGTGACCTGGGGGTCCCTGCTGCCAGCTCAGTGCTCTCCTGTCCCTGCAGCTGACCAGTGAGGACATGATYGCTGCCTTCTCCCAGGCCGTGGACTGGTGAGTCCTGGGTGTCCCAAAATCACCGTGCYGGGGTCTGGGACCCCCCCGGGGTGGGAGTACCAGGACAGGGTGGCCCCGTTTGGGTGGGCTTAGCAATTAAAGGCAAACATTGCCCCACTGGCTCTGGCTGCCCTGCTTTGTGTGCCCTGGTTGGAGAGAGACCAGGGTTAAAGGAGATCAGAGCCTGGAAAATTCCTTCCAATTCCAATCCCAGGCTGTGATCACTAGCCCTTCATCAGAGCCCTGTGAATAAGTCCCAGAAACAGGGAATTTCTCAAAGAAAATGGTCCCGTTGGGCAGCAAAAAGGAAGTTTTATTTCTCTGGGGACTCTGAGAGGGGTCTTTGCCAGCCCAGGGGGTGCTGGGGGGGTCTCACCCTGCCCTGTGCTCCCTCCAGGGCCGGCTGCACTGTCAGGGCCTTCGCCTGGCACCCCCACACCAACAAATTTGCTGTGGCTCTTCTGGACGATTCCATCCGTGTCTACAACTCCAACAGGTGGGGCTTTGTCTGGGATTTGGGCAGCCTGGGGTGGGCACTGCCCTGGGCCTGCTGCCCGTGCCCTCCTCGCCCACCTGGGCACACCTGGGCTCCCATTCAGCCCTCCCTGCTCCTTCCCCACTCTGCCCTGAGCCTCAAGAGCTTTGCCTTTCCTTTCCCTGCTTGCTCTGTGCCTCTGGGGACATCCCGGGGGTCACTCAGCCCTGGGGGTGGTGACAGAGCCGGGGGGACACGGGCTGAGTGTCCTCTGTCCCCCAGGTCTCCCTGCTCCCCCAGGGAATGCCAGTCCCTGCTCAGGAGAAGACTCTGCCGGCTGCTCCTGCAGCCCCCCCAGGTGTCCCCAAGCTGGGCCCTGTCCGGACTGGGGACACCTCGGCTCAGTCACACCAGGTGTGCCCTGGCTTGCTCCGGTGTCACCTGGCTGGGAATCCSTGTCCCCTCCCCGGGAAGCACATGGCAGGGCACAGCCCCTCCCCACCCTGCTGTCCCCCCTCACTGCGCTCAGGCCTGGCAGGGGACACTGTGGCTGCTCCAGGGCTCTGTGCCCCACAGCTGTGTCACCTGTSCCCTCCCCACAGTGCCACCGTGCCCTCGCTGAAGCACCGCCTGCAGAGGAACGTGGCTGCCATGGCCTGGAAGCCTCTCTGTGCCTCCATCCTGGCCGTGGCCTGCCAGAGCTGTGTGCTTGTGTGGCACCTGGACCCCACCTCCCTCTCCACCAGGTGACAGCTCCCACCTTCCCTTCCCGGCCATTGTCACCCTGTTGGGGCTGGCTTTGGGACAGCACCACCATCCTGCCAGCAAATCCCAAATCCTGCTGGCTTCTCCCTTGTCCTGTGCAGGCCATCATCAGGCTGTGCCCAGGTGCTGTCCTGCCCCGGGCACAGCCCTGTCACCAGCCTGGCCTGGGCACCCAGCGGGGAGCGGCTGCTCTCGGCGTCACCCGTGGACACGGCCATGCTGGTGAGGACCCTCTGGGGACACCCAGGGACACCAAGGGACACCCCTGGGACACTCGGGCAGTGCTGCTCCAGAGGCAGCTCTGGGATGTCACCTGGACCTGAAATGTTCCCTCTGTGTCCCCTAATCCCGGTAACACCGTTGTCCCCCGTGTCCCCTGCAGGTGTGGGATGTGTCCACTGAGACCTGTGTCCAGCTGCAGTGGTTTGGGGGTGGCGGTGTCACCTACTTGGCCTGGTCCCCCGATGGCAGCAAGGTGCTGGCAGCCACCCCCTCGGCCGTGTTCCGGTGAGCTCCTCATCCCCATCCTCRTCCTCACTCCAGAAAATCTGGATCCCAAACATCTCCCTTGCTCCTGCTCCTGYTGTGGGGACAGAGTGGGGAATGGCTGGGGGACGGGGCTGGACGTTGTGGATTCCCAGAGCAGCAGGACTGGGGCAGATTCCCAGGAATTCTGCTCCCTAAAGCCTCCTGCGTCTCCTGCAGGGTGTGGGAGGCCCAGATGTGGACCTGTGAGCGCTGGCCCACCATCAGGGGACGCTGCCAGGTAGGRTGGGATATTCCTCTCCCAGGGAATCATCGAGGCTGGAAAAGCCTTCTGGGACCACCCAGGCTAACCCGTGGCACTGCCAGGGCCACCACTGACCCCTGTCCCCARGTGCCACATCCACAGGGCTTTTAATCTCTCCAGGAATGGGGACTCCACCCCTGCCTTGGGCAGCCAGCCCAAGAAATTGTGGAAATTTTCCCTGATTTTGTGGAAATCTTCCCAATATCCAACCTGAACCTCTCSTGGCACAGCCTGAGGCCGTGTCCTCTTGTCCCTTGGCTGTCTCCTCCYATCAGGGACTTGAGGAGTGAAAAGTCCCTCCTGAGCCTCCTTTTCTCCAATCTGAGACACTCCAGACAGGGTGACACTGTCCCACAGGCAGGGTGATGGAATGACACTGTCCCCCAGACAGGGTGCTGGAGCCCCGATGGCAGCCGGCTGCTCTTCACTGTGCTGGGCGAGTCCGTCATCTACTCCTTGTCCTTCTCTGAGTACCGGGGTGAGTTTGTCCCACCTGGAGCTTCCCAGGGGCTGGGAGAGGGTTCCCAAATGACCCCACAGCTTTGGGGTGAGGAGCTGGGACACACAGAGGGTGTGTTGGGGTCTCCAAGCACAGAATCTCTGGAATTCAGGTTTTTCCGTCCCTCGTGTTGCTCCTCAGTCACAGCTGTGGGGTCTTGAGGGGATTTCAGGGAGACTCCGGTGGCTCCAGAGCCAGCTTGGGGGTCCTGCTGTTTGCTGTCCCTTGTCCTCCATCCCAGCCACTCCTGGGACACCAGCACAGCTGCTCTGAGAAAGAAAGAAATGCATGATCACTTGGGGAATGCAGTGGGTTGATGGAGTGTGCGTTTGTCTCTTGCAGGGGAGATGCAGGGGCAGGTGGGAGGCTCCAAGACGGCCTCGATCGTGGCAGACCTGTCCGAGACCACCTTCGAGACCCTCTACGGGGAAGAGAGGTGGGTMTGGCTGAGGGCACAGGGGGGTCCCTGCTCCTCCTGGCAGCCACCCCTCGCTGCTGGGCACGGGAGGGTCTCTGCCCCCCAGTTTTGGGACTTGTGCTGTTGCAGGATCGGAGGAGAGGTTCATTCCATGGTGTGGGACCCCACCGGGGAGAGGCTGGCCGTGATCATCAGAGGTCAGTCCTGCCCCGTTCCCCGCTTGGCCTGGGAGTGCTGCTGCCCTGGGAAAAGGGACAGGGGGGACAAGGGAGAGCCCTYGTGCTGCTGTCCCCCCACAGGACACCCCGAGTGTGCGGGCAGCCAGCCGGCCGTGGCCGTGTTCCGCACCCGCAACAGCCCCGTCTTCGAGCTCCTGCCCTGGTGAGGGGGGGCACAGGGGTTTGGATGGGTTTGGGTTCATTGCAGGGGGTTTGGGTGGGTTTGGGTTCAGTGGGATGGGTTTGGATTCATTGCAGGGGGTTTGTTACAGGGGGTTTGGGTGGTTTGGGTTCATTGGGTTCCCCACCTCACCCTCTTGGCTTTGGGTTGTCCTTTCCCTGTGCATCCCCTCAGACCCCAGACACCCCCAGTTCCCTGGAATGTGCTGTTTCCCCCTCAGACCCCAGACACCCCCAGTTCCCTGGAATGTGCTGTTTCCCCCTCAGACCCCAGACACCCCCAATTCCCTGGGATGTGCTGTTTCCCAGCCCATGACCCTGCCTGTTCCCCCACCCCACAGTGGCTTCGTGCGGGGYGAGCACGGTGCCCGGCCCCAGCTCATCTCCTTCCACCCCTGCTTCCCTCAGGGCGCCCTCCTGACCGTGGTGAGTCCCTCCTGGGGCATTCCCAGTCCCAGGGGACACTGGTGGCGCTGGGAATGGGGCTGGGGCCAGGGTGAGCCATGGGGGCCTCTGGGGAGAGGAGGTTTAACCAGGCCAAGGGTTGGGTGCTGTGTTTTGGGGACAGAGGGGCTGGACCTTCCCTGAACCCTGGGAAGGGACCTGGAGGGATTGAGGGGCAGTGCTGGGCATGAGCCAGGTGTGCCCAGGTGGCCAAAAAGTCTGGCCTGGCTCAGGGGTGGTGGTGCCAGGAGGAGCAGGGGATTGTTTCTCCCCCTGGCCACACCTCGAGTGCCATGTCCCGGTCTGGACTCCCCAATTTAGGAAGGATTTTGGGATCTGGGGCATGTCCAGAGAAGGGAATGGAGCTGGGGAAGGGCCTGGAACTCTGGGGGGCTGAGGGAGCTGGGGAAGGGGCTCAGCGTGGAGAGAAGGAGGCTCAGGGGCAACTTCATCAGTTCCTCTAACTCCCTGACAGTCAGGTCACGGGCTGGGCTCCATCCCAAGGGTTTTCCCCATTTCTGAGCTGTTTGGGCGCTGAGCCCTGCCCACYCTGTCCCCTGCAGTGCTGGTCCTCGGGGAGGATCTCCCACATCCCCTTCTTCTTCGTCAGCGCCCTGGAGCCCCGCGGCAGCCCCCGCCGCAGCCCCGCGCCCGTGCTGGGCAGCGTGCGGGAGCAGCCGCTCTTCTCCGAGCTCTGAGAGGCTCCCAGGGGCTCCACGGGCACCCCAGAACCTCCTCGGGCATGCCAAGGCCTCCTCGGGCAGCCCAGGGCCTCCTTGGGCACCCCAGAACCTCCTCAGGCACCCCAGGCCCCCTCTCCCTCCTGCTCAGCCTCCTCTCCCTGCAGGAGCCCCCCACACCTGCTCAGGGTCTGGCAGTGCTGATCCTGCCCCAATTAAAGGTGGATTTTCTCTCCCTCTCTCTCGTCTTCTTTCCTTACCCCAGTGGGACTGGAAGATTTTTGGGGGTGAATTTGGGAAGTCCTGTGGGTCTGGAGGGGTTGTGGGGGCTCCAGAGTTGCTTTTGGGGTCAGAAAGGACTTGGAGTGGACTCACAGAAGCTGTTGGTGTGATCCCACTGCAGCCCATGGGCCAGGGCTGCTCTTTTGGGATCAAAGAGCCCCGTTTTGGGGACAGGTGATGCCTGGAGGGGTTTGGGGCAGGTTTTGGCCACACACACAACCCCAGCTTTGTCTTGAGGGTGAACAAAAGTGAACCAAACCCCCCAAAATGAACCAAACCCTCTGTGGGTCCCCAAACGCCAGCCCTGGGGTCCCAAGGGGCTGCCCCAGGGGAGCCCCCCCGGCCCCGCAGGGTGGGGGCAGCAGCTGGGCCCCCCAGAGGGGATTAACGCTGCTGCTGCTGGGGGTGGCACAGGGAAATCCCGGGATTACAGASCCTTAATCCCAGGATTACACTGCACTGGCAGGGAGGATGGAGAGAGCGCAGGGTCCGTGCTCCCCCCACCCCAACAGCCCCAGGACCCCCCAAATCCTCCCCAGAGCAAGGGGGAGACACCCCCCCCACCTTTCCCCCCAGAGCATCCAGCCCCTTCCTGAGGCTGGGCAGGAGGGTCCAGGGGGATCTGGGGCGATCCAGGGGTGACCCCGGCTCCAAACCCACCGCAGCTGCTGGGGCCAGCCTGGGGGGGCTTCACCCCCCGGGCCTGCCCGGTTGGCTCCCGGTGCCGCCGCTGAGCGGCTCCTCCTCCTCGTGCCGCTCCCGGTGCGCCGCGCAGGGCAGGGCCCGCAGGTACCGCAGGTGCAGCCGCGTCTCCTCCCGGCTCCGCCGCACGAACCGGCACACACAGAGCAGGACAAAGCCCAGCCACCCCCCCACGGTCACCAGMGCCACCACATCGGGGGCCCGCACTGTCCCCGCAGCCCTCCCCAGCGTCTCGTTGTGGCCGCTGGGTGGGAACGGCACCGGCGGAGCCTCCCCTGGGCACCGGGAACCGGCCCGGGGGTGCKGGGGCAGCCCCAGCAGCAGCAGGAGCAGCCCGGCCGCCCGCATGGCCCCGGAACGAGCGGGAGGGAGGGGACGCCGTGACCCCCCCGCGGTGCTGGTGACACGCAGCGGGGAGGGTGACACGGTGCTGGTGACACGCAGGATCGCGGCAGTGCCAGCGTGGGGGGTGCAGCGATTGCTGTCCCTGTCCTGGGGGGGGTCACGGCTGTCCCTGAGTCACAGCAACCCCCAGTGTCACACGCAGCCCCCCGGCACCCCTCAAACAGCCGCTCCACTGGGCACACACTGGTTTTTACTGGTGCTGGCAGTGCCTCGGTGCAGGGATGTGACAGGAACGGGSTCAAACTCCCAGGAAATGGAGCCAAAGAGTCTCTGGCTGGGCCGGCACCCATCCAGCACGGGGGGTGGGTGCTCTGCGACCCCCGGGAGGGGCTGCTGCCCCCCCAGCACAGCCGATCCCTTGGAGAATCCAGGATCCAAGCCGGAACGGTGCCTGCACATCCCACTCTGGGCCAGGGGCTCCCTTTTGGGGTGGCCCTGCTGGGGAGGGGGCTCAGGTGCTCTCTGTGCCCCCCCCGAGCTCCAGCGCCCTCCGGGCCATCTCCAGGGCCCCCTCCCGGGTCCGGTTGCCCCCGATGAAGCCGCTGGCATGGACGAAGACGCAGCCAGGGATTCCGGCCAGCTCGGACAGCGCCTCATCCCGAAGCCCCCGCCAGGCCTCGGGCAGGGGGAGCCTGGGGGGGAGAACGGAGCTTGAGAGTGACCCCGACCCACGGGGGTGTGGTGTAAGGGCCAGGGGAGGGGTCTCACCGGCTCTGGAAGCTGTGGGGGGCTGTGGGGACGCTCTGCACCCGCCACTGCCCACCCCGGTCCGGGAACAGCACGAGCAGCAGTGGCCGGGGCAGGGCCAGCTCCTGCTCCAGCTGGAACAGGTGCTCCTTCCAGGGACAGCCACCCTGGGACAGCTCCAGGACCTGTCCGCTGCTGTCCACCTGCAGGGGGGACACGCTGGGGACATGGGGGTGACCCCCGACACCACCCTGGGCTCCGCGCCCCGGAAACTCCCAGTGCCTTCCTCCAGGGACCATGCAGGATATGGGGTGCAGGGCCCCCCCGGGAGGTTTCTACTGAAGGGATTTGACCTCCCCATGCCCCAATTCTCACCCAAAATCACAGATTCCCCCAGACCAGCTCRGCCTTACCTCGAGGCGGCGCTGTACGGCCTCTTCCACCAGCGCCCGCGCCGGCAGCCAGGCCCGGTGGTAGAAATCCAGGCGCTGCAGGAACTCACTGCCCACCAGCTCCATGGCCCTCCTGAACCCTGCCTGGGGGTCAGCGGTGTCCCCAAAATGCCTGGGGACACAGGGGACAGCGGTGTCCCCGAGCAGGCTGTCCCCAGGGGCTGTCCCCACCTCAGTGTCCTGATCGGGGTCGTTCCAGCGGGGGTTCAGGTGCCCCACGCGGGCGCTCAGGGTGGTGCTCAGGGCGTAGCGTGGCTCCCCCGCTGCCGGCGCGATCCCGTTGTCCATGGCATCGATCTCCTCCACAAAGTTCTCGTACAGCTGGGGCCAGTGAGGGGACAGAAACATGAGGAGCAGTGAGGGGACAGCAAGGGAGGACGGGGGGAACAGCAGAGCAAAGCCCGGCTCAACTGCCCCAGCAGCTGCCACAAACCGCTCCCCCTTCCCCACCGAGGACAAGCCCCGAGCAGAACCCTCACCCCGGCAGGGYGACAGACCCCCTGCCACTGCTGTCACCTTGTCATAGAGCGCTGTGACCACGGGCCCGTCCTCGGGCTGCCCCAGGAGCCCCGCCAGGATCTGCGCCCCGAAGTGGCAATAGACGAGCCCGGCGCTGCTCAGCTTGGTGCTCCAGGGCTTGTCCGGCCGCAGGCTCCGCATGGACTCCGTGAAGGACCTGCGGGGCCACGCGGTCACCGTGGGCACCCCCGGCGGTGCCGCTGTCCCCGGCGGGGTCTCACCTCTGGTGGTGGTCGTAGCGGTGCCGCCCCGGGTCGTACTCGCCCCCTACGTCCACCACCACATCGCAGCCGGCCAGGCGCTGCGGGTCCCGCGTCCGCACGATCTCCGCGTCCTGCAAGGGACACCGGGTGAGGGTCCCCAGGGCCACCGGGACCCCCGGGAGCGGCTCCGGGTGACGAGAGGCAGTGGGGAGGGACCCTGAGGAGGGGGTGGGGGAGATAAGGGTGACCCCCAGGTGGGACTGGGGACAGAACAGGGACCCCCAGGTGGCACCGGGGACACAAGGGTGACCCCCAGATGGGACCGGGGACAGAAGAGCGGCCGCTGGGTGGGCTCAAGTGTCCCCACATGGGACCGAGAGAGGAGCGACCCGGAGGAAGAGCCCGGTACCCGGCACCGCACGGTGCCCCCGTCCCGTTCATGCCCCGGGCGCGCGGCCAGTGCCGTACCCGGTAGCGGGGCAGRAGGCGCAGCAGGAAACACGCCAGCGCCTCGTCGCAGTGGAAGGTGCCGTCGTGGGTGCCGATGCGGGCGGAGGGCTCGGGGTGCGGCCGCTTGTGCCCGGTGCCGGTGGCGGCCATGACCACGAGCCGGGCGGTGCGCGCGSCACCGCGCATGGCAACGGGGAGGCCACGCCCCCACAGGGCCACGCCCCCTCRTCGAAAGCGCTTCCCGCCAATTTTGTCATGCGCTTGCGCGGGATCAGCCCCGCCCCCAGYGAGGGCGCACGCGCAGGGGGGCGGGGCAAAGGAGGCGGTTCGGTGTTGCGAGCGCCCTCTGGCGGGCGGGACCGGGATCGAGGGACGCCTGCGGGGCTGACACACGCGGTCCTGCGCGGCCCCCGGGATGGCCAGAGACACAGGGATGGACACACAGGGATCGGTGGGCGGACACACGAGCCTGGCGCTGAGTTGGTTTGCTCAAGCAGGAGTTTATTAGCCCGAGCCGGGGACCCTCCGGACACCGGGGACCCTCTGACCATTGCTCRTGGCCCGGGGGGGCTGTGATAGCTCTTCCCAGGGCTCTGGAGCCCCYCAGCTCCCAAAGCCCCCTTGCTCCGGGTGGGTACAAGGGCCTGGAGCCGCCTCCAGAAYATGGCAGGGGGAGGAAGCCAAGCTGGAATTGGGGTCCCTGCCTCATCCCAGGGGTCCCTGTCCCATCCCAGGAGTCATCACCCCATCCCGCAGAGACGTCCAGCTCTAAAGTGTGGGGGTATCTCCTGGAGATGCCCCTGCTCCCCCATTCCCAAGGAGTGCAAACAAAGCTCGTCCTGCTCTTCCCTTTGAGGGTCGAGGACATTTCCCTCCCTCGGGGCTTTCTCGGCTGCCTCTGGCTCATCCCAGTTAATTTCCTGGCACTTCCCCTTCCATACAATCACAAAAAGAAGGGATTCGAGGCAGCCCGGCCCCAAACCACCCGCGGAGATGCGGGGAAGCTGCTCCTGGAGCAGCGACCCCAGCCCCCGACCTCTGCCCGGGCTCAGCTCCTCCCGCACACCCAGCGCTGGTTCCCCGTCCCGCGGGGCTGCGGGGCCGCTCCTGCCGTGCGGGCGCTCAGGAGATCTCGTTGCCGAAGACCTCGAGCAGCAGCGGCGTGAGCTGCATGCTGTGCTCGGGCTGGAAGGACAGACAGCGGTACTGCCGCGAGTGCTCCTCGTTCAGGCTGCGCAGGTCCGCCAGCTTCTGGATCATCTTGGCGTAGAGCAGGCGGCCGCCGGGCGCGGCGTGCCGGGCGCGGATGTAGCTCTGCAGCACCTCCGAGAGCCGCTCCTGCAGCGCCTCCACCCGCAGCGGCTCCCGCACGCCCGGCCGGTCTGCGGGACGGGCAGCGCTCAGGGCAGCCCCCGCTGCTGGGGGCCGGCAGGGGTCTGGGGGGATTCCCTGCCTTTTGGGGCTTTTTATGGTCTGGGATGATTCCCTTCCCTTTCACCCCTTTTTATGGTCTGGGGGGATTCCTTCCCTTTCACCCCTTTTTATGATCTGGGGGGATTCCTTCCCTTTCACCCCTTTGTAGGGTTTGGGGGGATTCCCTGCCTTTTGGAGCTTTTTAGGGTTTGGGGGGATTCCCTTCCCTTTTGTCCCTTTTTATGGTCTGGGGGTTTTCCCTTCCTTTCATCCCTTTTTAGGGTCAGCTGTACTGATGGGTTTTTCCCCTCCCTTTTGTGGGTTTTTAGGGTTGGGGTAGGTCTGTCCCTACCTGGGGACAGGATGCAGATGGCCATGAGCAGCACATGCTCCTCCTCATGCAGGTTCAGCTTCTTCAGCCCCACCTGGAACTTCACCAGTGGCTCCAGCAGGTCCATGCTGTGCCCAGCTGCGGAGAGAACGGRGCCTCAGGGGGGCTCTGGAAAAGGTTCTTTTCCTCTGGAAGGGGATTTTCCCCTTTGGATGGGGATTTTTTCCCTCTGGAAGGGGATTTTTTCAGACACATTGGGGTGGCACTGGGGCCATTGAGGAGGTGGCACTGGAGACACTGAGGTGCCACTGCAGACCTTGAAGCACCACTTGTCACCCCCCAAACCCCCAGAATCTGGGGCAGGAGCCACCCCCATTCTCAACCAGGTGCAGAGAGAAGGCCCAACGGGGGAAGTCAGGGAATTTCAGGATTTGGGGCTGGGGCTCCCTTACCCTGGGTGACGTCGCTGACCCTGTACTTGAAGTCGCTGCTGCCGCAGGTCCAGGACATGTCCTCGAGGGTGAAGGACTCGTTGGAGCGCAGCATGATCACYTCCATGGCGCTGCACTTGAGTAGCACGATCTGGTCCTCCACAGACAGATCCCTGCAGGAGGATTTGCCCTCTGGGTGGGGGTCGGGGTGCTCAGGGGACACAAGACAGGGCCAGGAGGAGCTGCCACCCCCAGCGTGCTCACCAGGCCCTCAGCTGAGCCTCCCTCCCCAGGAATTCCCATTCCAGGGGTTATTTAAGGTGTATTTTTGTTCCAAATCTTAGAATGAACAGAGCCTGAGGCCCCTSCTGGGCCCCTTGGGTGCTGCAGGAGCTCTGGGTAGAATCTGTGTGTGTTTTCCAGGATATTGGAAAAAGGGGAGAACCCCAGGGAAGGGGAGAGACAGAGAACAGAGCTGGGAAGGGAACAGGGCTGAGGAATGGCTGGGAAGGACAGCACGGGATTCCCAGGGGCAGGAAATACCAGATTTGGGATCCGCAGCCTCACCTGAATCCCGGGATCATCTTGGCAAAGCCGATCACCTTCTGGATGCTGTAGCTGACCAGGTCAGCCAGGTGTGGGAGCATGGAGAGCTGGGAGAACTCCAGGTTGACCGAGGAGCTCTTGTCCTGCTCCTCCTGCAGCGCCAGGCTGGGGAACGGCAGCGCCTCCGCGGGGTCTGCGGGGGGGAAACGCGCTGAGCACCCCAGTGAGCCCCCCAGAGCTGAACAGAGGCTCTGGAAACGCTCTGAGCACCCCAGTGAGCCCCCCAGAGCTGAACAGAGGCTCTGG